>CM053783.1:845890435-846252935 GCA_028749045.1 Cupressus sempervirens
GCTCTTTCTATCATATTTTTGACATTTTTTCTATATTGTGGATATCTTGAATATTTTAGGCCTGAAGATCATTTTCCTAGCATGGTTTCTCTTGTTTAAGGCTGTACTTTCTTTTGTATCAGCTTGTTTTCAATTTTGATCATTGTAGCTATCATTTTGAAGCACTTTTATGTATTACACTAAGATAAAGTGTCACTTTTTCATTTTGGGTTCATGAACATTGTTTTGAGATAGTTGTACTTGCACTATTTTTATAAAGCACCATGGGGGGGATAGTTGTTTGTTGTTTTAGGCCTTCTCCCTTTGTCAAGTGAGTGTCCCTTCCATGACATTAGCCCCATGTAGCATCATTGTGACTGTGTCTTTATAGGTGTTTGTACCTCTTCCTCTCATCGTTCTTGGTTCATCTGCAGGAGACTTTGGCCCACCTTCTCAATTGCCTGTCATCTCACCCCATCTGCATTAAGGGGGGGTTATCTTGTTGTTCTAATGCATCTGTGGTTTGATGGTTCAATAGTGTGAGCTATGTATTCAGTGTTTGATCCTATATACAAGGCGATTGTAGTAGCTGGCTACCTATGCATTTCGGTGAGATGGATCATCTACCATATAGACACGCTCGATTCATGCCTTCTTCTTCCATGGAGGTTCTTCAGATCAGCAGTGTTCTTCTTGATGGTCGATTTTCAGCTTCTTCATGCTTCATTGATGCCTCTTCATGATCACTCCTTGTTCCTGTTTTAGGGGACATTCCCTAGTTGGAGGCTTCTTCAGTTCTTCACTAGGTTTACCTCTTTTTGGGGGAGGGTTTTTCCCTCGTGGTTTTCTCTCTTTCCCCATTTACAGAGGTTGCATCTTTTGCATTTGTACATGGGTACTTAACATGGCCTCATTGTTGGGACCCATTATGCATTCTCCATTTATGCATTTCTTAGTTTTGTGAGCTTAAGGCATTTTCCTAAGTTGCACTTAAGGGGAGGTGTTAGAGTAAATAATCAATTTACTAATTATTTATTCTATTTACTTAAGCTTACTTAGGTAAATGCATTCATTTATTAGTTTTAGTCTAGGAGTTTGTTAGAAGTTGTTGACAATATAGGAGTTTGTTTTCTCCTAAATCATACTTATCCTCTCACCTTGTTCGAGGACTTTTCACATAATGTGGATGTATGCTTAGTTGTCACACTTATCTCCTAGCGTCTTCTAGCTTGTTCTAGGAGATTCCTTGAGGCCTTTATATTCGAGCTCCCTCATTGTATTTTTATCACATTCCATTGTAAATACATATTTTCCTGTGTTTGCATTATTTTCCCTCTCATGTTTGCTTAGGGTTTTTCCTTTGCTCCACACTCTTCTCTCCTTGGCTTCCCTTTGATAGGTTTTTGCATGCAAGTGATCTTGAGCATCTTCAGAGTTGGATTTCATCAACTCCAACACCTTTATCACCTCTTCACCTATTCCTTGGCCATTCAACCGAGTGAGTCTAAAGTGTTTAAATCTCAGAGTAAACTAACTCGATCAACTAGTGTATGAATAATTACATATTCAATATAGCTCAACTTTTGTGGCTTGAGAAAATAATCTTAAGACTTGAAAAAGTACAATTCAATTCTGACTTACAAAAATAAAAGAAAGATGTTTGGATTCAACATGACAATTTGTCTTTACTCAATATAGAAAGATTAGTCTCTTTGATATTATAGTGCAGACTTCTCATGGATGTACTTCATTCTGCTATAACTTATAATGCAGAAATAAAAGAATGAAGATGTATCACTCAAAAAAGAAATGACCACTTAACCTAGTCTAACGTAATATAGAAATATGAGCCTTGACTTGATGTTTAATAGTTGGCTTCCTCACAAAAAGCAATATGTATGCAATATCAGAATGTGTCTGATTTCCACCTTCAACAAGGACATGGAAGTAAGGAGTAAAACTGTGGAAAGAAATGCAAGAGTAAAATCATGTGGAGGAAAAATACATATCCGACTTCTCTTGGCTTCCAAATATATGTAAAGGCATTTGATTTCTCAAGGCTTCCAAGAAGCCATAACTCTTAAAGAAATGTTTTATCTTCCTGGATGCCAATATAATATGCCAAGTGTGCATTTCAGTTTCAAGTAAAGAATTGAACAAATAAGGAAAATAATTTGAAGGATGTGAGTCAACAATAAATTATAATATATTTATCGACTTGCACATAGATGTATTTATAAGATTGGCATCATATATGTTTTTATCCAAGGTTGTATCTTTTATTACATATATCTAAATACATGCTTATTTGGAAGATTATTTTATTTTCTTGTACATGTATTTAAATGTACATATTAGATAGAATCTTTTATAAAAACTATATTATGGTGTCACCTTAATTTCTATATCTATGTGCATGTACATAAATATGTGTTACAATGAAATGATGAAAATATCGACCATAAGTCATTAAAGGTATGTACTTTAATTAAATTAAAATTATTCATATTTTTAATGTTTATCTAATAGCTAATGTGTGTCCAAATGTTTCTCTTGCAATCACCCGTGCAACATTTTCCATGATAGTAAAAAGTTCCATGATAAATCCATAATAATATTTAATGTAGATATTAGCAAGAAATTTAATTATTAACTATAATTTTGAAACCAAGCAACTGCTAACTACTATCATCATCATATGACAAATAATGGATAACTACCATCATCATTAAAAGGTTAACAAATAATGAATATAATGGGTATATTTAACTACCCTTTTCACATGATTCTAAAAAAAAATCCATTCAATTCAACGGCTATAATAAATTTAAATTAGGTCAAAATTTGGGATGTAACACCTTCTGAATGTCATTTCATATGACATTCCCCATGTACTCTTTTAGCAATAGCCTCCTAAAGCTCAATTTTCATATCATTCACTATGTACTCAAAATGTTCATAAGGTATGTGCATGCACATTCTCATAATGCTTACCATATGAACATCCACCATGCAAAGTATAATATATCATGATCTGCATAGAGATCGTAAGATATCCATCGTAATAGAAAATTAAGTTATTGTAAGATCACCAACTTTCAATAACTTCTACAAATACAAGTGATAATCATTTGGAAGTCGCCACTTCCTCATGATATACATAGGGGACATGCCCATTAAAACCATGTAGTTACACACGCAGACTTTCAAACTCCTTTTGAATATCAATCTTCATGTAACTATTCATTCAATGCTACCTTTAAAGAGGTGTCAAACACCCTCTTAGTCTAAAATCAATCTCCTTTTTCCTGCACTAACATTCTCATAGGAAAAGATAAGGCACATAGATCTTATAGAAATATGAATAAAAATTAACTACAAAAAGAAACTAAAGATTAGTTTTCAAGATATAATAATAATAAGGACTTATCTCCCTCTTTATCTTGAGTTCCACTTAATAATCTTTATAAGTAGCGTCTCTTATCTCACAAGAATTATGTTTCACTGATTCCAACCTTTGTCTTTTACATACAATAATAAGCTTTCTCCTTTTCAAGTTCCTTTACGTCGTAATTGGCAATTATTAACAAATCGCAATTTATTTGAACATATTTGGCAAGTACATTTAATTACAAAGTGCACTTCTTCAAACATTGATTTCTTATATTCTTAAGATTTTTTTTATCATATGTGTGTGTGTGTGTGTGTGTGTGTGTGTGTGTGTCTCACGCAACCATACAAAAAATCAGATTTAATTGATCTCTAATATAATTTCTTGGTTTATATACTTCATTTGACAACATCACTTTACAAATATCATTTGATTAGGTTACTCAAACCTAGGATTCCAAGCTTAAACATTTTTTAATTTATTGGTTAGTGGGTGACTATGATCCTTTTGGGGTCAATTTGTATGGATGCAGCTATCCTTCCTACAAACTATATAGTTGACGAATTTTCAAAAAATCAAAAACATCATGGATTTTTGCAAAAAATTCAGCATTTGATCTTCATAATTTGCATAGTTTATTATCAAAAACAACAAAAAAATTGGAAAAAAATCACTACATTTTCTTGAATCTGAAAAAAAAAAGTTTGACTTTGTTTTCTATTAAGTGCATTTTGTCTAGAGATTAACATGATTTGTATCTACATGTATCCCTTAAAATTTGCACAAATTTCCATGGTGGTAGGTATCACATTGCCCTTTCCAGCTATATTTTCCTTTCGTAAGCTATGTATACAACACAACTACAATCTGATTGTTGCAACTCCCATCTTAGATGTAATTGTTAACAATTATAAACACAAGCCACAAAGAAACTGGACATAATTGAAGGAAATCTATCTGGACATTCTAAATGATATAAGTATTGATGTTCAACACATATGTATCAACATAATAAATATGTGCATTTATATTGATATGTTTCTTATAATTATATCTTTTTTTATGTCGATTTGTTATGATGTCAATCCATGCTTATATTACGATTTTAATAACTATGAGTAATGATCTAAATTCATCTACACTTATCTTCCTATATATATATATATATATATATATGTTGATCGGTACTTATCTCCAAATCTAACTTACAACAATTTTATATACTCATTGAATATGATATTTCTTTGTCATCACAAACTACCTATGTATTAATATTGCTCTGCCTGCAATATCCATGTATGAATATCACACTGACTTTTTTATTTTTGTTTTATGTTGCATTCTTATACAGATGTTTCCTATGTTTCATCTTTAGGCTAGTGGAATAGATAAGACCTAGAAAAACACTTATCACATTGATACATGAATCTCAACATACCATTGCCATTGTCTCAGATTGTATTAGACTTTGGATATTGTTTGTCTCCATAAAGGATAACTATGCTCCTGGACTATTTCTTCAACAATTCTTCAACCTATAACCTTTGCTATCAAAGATATTTTAACAAGCCAACCTTTGTGCACATCATATGGAGATTTTAATGACTTATTTTAGAAAACTTACAGGTCTAGTAGGGAACTTGCTTTGGTACCATGTTGATTTGGAGGATGTTTGCAAAATGTAGTATCATTGCCCTTACGGTATGTACTTTCCAAATGACACTCATCACTCTTATACTAGATGAAATATGGATAGAAATGTCCTTTCATGGAACATGTATATTCATTAGTATTTAATATAATAGTTTGTTATTTAACACACACACACACACACATATCACACACACACACACACACACACACACACATGTACAATATATCTCATTTATCTAATTGTGTATATATGTACAATCAGATATAGGAGATATATTGTACATACATACATACATAATGTATGTATGTATATAATTTTATCCAATTGAAACTACACTAACATTAACATGAATAATAGGGGTTGCATCTATTTTTTTATTGTAGTGCTTCTCTTACTTGAGTTTGACTCATGTAGCTAATCATAATATTTTGTTTGACTATGTACCCTTCGAGGATCACAATAAGAATATTTAGGTATGGTATCCTATCTAGGAGAGCTAAGCTATGGTAATGCTTTGATGTCTTGTGTGAAGCTTATAGCGTGTCCATGATATTTGTATTGCCTACCAAATACTTGGGTCACTTGGATTACAAGGTTTACCCTGGCAATGGGCATTTCGTCAACTTATGTTAACCTCTTTAGAATATGTGGTTATTCTCTAGGTCCATGTTGTTCATTGCAGAGAAACGTGGTTCTTCCCTTTCACTGGAATATATTCTAGACGAAGTTTGTATGGTAGAATTTAGCACCAACATGTTTGGGTATCTTTCTTTAAATAATGTGCACAATCTAGGTTTGAAATTCATCCATCCTTTTTCAAAATTATCTTGTTGCTTCCATGCAATCTGTAGTGTTGCTCATTTGAGTTTGTTACATTGACTCTATTCAAAAGCATTGTGCAAGCGAGTAGTGAATGTGGGGTCTCTTTGTTGGACAAGCATGGGTTGTACTACTTCAATTTCTGCATTCCTGTCTTTTTTATGGCATGTGTGATATTGTTGTCTTGTTGAACAATATTAAAGGTGTCTTGTTTACATTTCTTAAGGATTGTTTTGACTGCTCTACTAATTTGGCTTGTCTACGGGCTTGTATTTCATCCCTGTGGGATGCATAGAATTGTTGATGTTTACTTAATCTTTCTTCGTGTGCTTGTTCACTCTGTTGTTGTATTTTGTGTGGTTGACTTTGATTTTGGTTTTCTCTCATGGACCACATTCGAGCCAGTATCTCATATATGTGCCATGCATAGTATTCATAGTTGTTTCACTGTCTATTTTCATATGCCTTCCCCTCTATACTGATCATATCCATCACCTACAATTACAATTAATTAATCATTGTGATTATTAGTAATCATCATGTTCATTTTCATTGAATATAACTTTAATAGTTTGCTTCGTTGAATAAATATTGCTTTGTTGTAACAATTTGATATAGTATGCATTACCATAACAATACTCAACAAGAGACACAATACATCAAAGTTTGTGCCAATAATTGGAAAGGAAGGAAAATAGAGCTTTATAGATAGAAAGGAAGGATACAAAGAGATAATTAAAAGAGAGAATGGTATGTTATTATAAGGACAAGTAAATGTAGAATGATAGGGAGAGTTGAAGGGAATTTTAAAACTATTAATAATTATATATTATTTTAAGAAATATATAAATAAAAATAAAAATTATATTATATGAATGAACTACTCATTTCTACCAATTCAACTATAAGTTGAAATATTTAATTTAAAATAAATACATTGTTGATTACTTAATTCAAACTACCAAAGTATCTAGTAAGTTTGAGAGGCAGTATTAGTTTTACAATTTGTAAAATAGTATAAAAAAATAAGAGCAAGATTGCAAAATAGTAGCTAGTAAAACATAGTGTAAACTTTAAAAAATAACATTTTACAATTGACAAAAATAAACATCAATGTAAAACTAATAAATATATTTAAAATAAGAAATATATCTATTTTATTTTATTTTATTTTGATCGGTAAATGGCCAAAGCCTTGTATTATAATTTAATAAATAAAATTACACGGATTCTCTGTTCAAACAGGAACTAGTAGGAAAGAACAGAGTAAGAAAACCTCTAGTCTTGCCCAGGACCGAAGTCTTATACTATGTAGAGTAAAAGGGGCATACCCCAGTTTACATCATCTCATTTCATTTACATAAAAGTGTTTAAATCAAACTATTTCCTTGAGAAGATAAGAAAAATTGAAACTCTAGCCCATCATTGTGACTTCCTTTTTAGATTTTGTTATTTGGTTGGAAACTACACAAAAAACACTACTCACTTCCAAATAAGGTTAGTGATATAGGATGAAACCTAGTGTCTCACAATGATGAGAAGTTCATGGTAATAAAAAAATGCATTTGAAGCAACAAAATAAAATTTCAAAACCACAACTGCACAAAAGATATAAACTACTAGGGATCAATAATCTGTATCCACATAAACTTATTAATATCCTAAATTTTCTTACACTGATTTACTTTCATATGTGGAGTTACTATTGTCTAATTGTTTTTATTTTAGATTAAAAACCTTTATTATTATTTTTAAAATTACATTTTTTCATCTTGCAGAATCATAATTAATAATTATAAATTCTTCTCCAACCGCCCCTTTGTTTGCAACAGGGGCTTATGCTCCAAAGTTTATACATATCGACAATCACACACACACACACACACACACACACACACACACACACATTTGTGTATATATATACATGTACAATATTGTATACATAAATATACCTAGATATCTAAAATTTATTAAGATGTTATATTTGTTAGTATTCTTATTTTTTGACTTATCTATCTGAACTAATTTCGCTCAAAAGAATGAGAGTTACATAATCAGTTCTCATCAAGATGACTATTCCATTTCTAGTTATCTTACTAATAATTATAGATTAAGATATTTTCACCGTCAACATCTTTATTTTCTAGCTAGTCTACCTCTTTATTCCCTTCTCAAAAAATATGTAGAATCTGAATCTCTTCGAAGCGATCCAGGAGATTTAGAGCTTCTTCTAGTTTAGAATTTAAAACCCAATTTGGTGTCTCCTTTTTTCTAATGGCATTTAGGACAATCTATGAATCTCCTTCAATCATAAGTTTAGAGATACCTAGATTTAGACAAATTTGAAGACCTTCTTGAATGGCTTCTAATTCAGTGAGGTTGTTAGTGGTAGATCCTATAGAATTAGCCCTTTTTGCAATCCAATCGCCAGAATCATTATTAATGATGCATCCTATTCTAGCAGTACCAAGATTTCCTCTTGAGGCTCCATCAAAAATTAATTTGGCCCAACGTATAGGTGGTGGAAACCATCTACATTTTATCCTCACCTCTTTATTCTTTTTTTTATAAAATATATAAGAGAAGGGGATTAATTAGGTTTTTCCATCTCTTTTTCACTAGACCATCCGATTCTAAAAATGATCCTTCCTCTTTCTAGCTTTTCCTAAGGTGAGCATTTAAGGTTTCAACAATATATGCCTCGATTTTATTAATAATCTCACCTGTAGTCATATCCTAGTCATGAAATATTCTTTTGTTCCTTTCTTTCCATACTTCCCAAACAAGGATAGATGGGAAAATATTCCATAGTTTGCTATATATACCACTATTACTATCAGTTGGTCATCCCTTAAGAAGATTATCCAGAGATTCTGGTAAAGGAGCGGTCCAACCCAACATATGTTTGAGCCACTCCCAACAATATTGTGTATATGGATATTTATATAAGAGATGATAAGTATTTTCACTATCTTGTTTACATAACACACATCTTGATGGTCCCTCAATACCCATCTTTCTAAGTCTATTAGTAGTTAAAATCCTATTTTGGGAGGCAATCCACATAAAGAAACCTACCTTTGATAAACAAGAAGAGTCCCAACACACGTTAATGGGAATAATCACTTCTTCCCACCTTTGGGAATGAGTGATTACTTTATATCCATTTTTAACATTATATTTGCCATCTTTTGATGTTGCCCATATGAGTTTGTCATTTCTCTCTAACTGCTTTAATTTCCTCTTATGAATGATTTTTTTATAAATCATTTTTACTACTGGTTCCAAGTCAATATTATCCAAAGATTTCAATTCTCATCTTATACTATGATTAATATCCTTTTTTAGTTTTATAACTACTGACCCTATTTTAACTAATTGCTCTTTAAGACTAGCTGGGATGCCCATGCTATCTACTGGTGGATGACCATCCCACAAATCCTCCTAGAAGAGAGCTTCATCTCCATTACCAACATCCCATGTGAGATATTTACTAATCAAGGCTCTTCTTTTTACTATAAAGTTCCAACTTTCAAATCTTTTAGGAAGGTTCCTCATTCTAAACAAGGAGTAGGGATTAGCTACATTAAGGTATTTGTTATACAAAATTTAGCCCATTTTTGTTCTCTTTCTGAAAAAAGATGCCATGTCAGTTTAGCCCATAATGCTTCATTTTGCCAGCTTAAGTTTTTGATACCTAGGCCTCCTAATTCCTTTGGTTTACATAAGTTTTCCCATTTTATAAGGGCCAAATTTTTCTATTCATCAGTGTCATTCTAGAGGAAGCTTATGAGTTTTGCCTCAAGCTTCTTATTGATACTTTTAGATAGAGGTAAGTAGGATAGGGGATATGTTGGTACGGTAGATAAAACTACTTTGATCTTAGTAGCTTTACCCACTTTTGTCAGCTATTTGTCTTTCCAACCCCCTATTCTTTTATCCATTATATCAAGTATAATATGCCATCCTTTGTTAGTTTTATTGGCTTTTTCTAACTCTATTCCTAAGTATTTACATGGGAATGTACCTTTTTTGTATCCCATAATATTACAGATTCATCTTTCTATTTTAGGTTTGGTGTTAATGAATTTCTTTTTTTGATTTTTCAACATTGACTCTTTGACCTGAAGCTTCCATATATTGTTGTATGATCATTTTGAGGTTTTGGGCCTCATTTATTGTACTTTCTCTTGATAAAATGGTATCATCTATATATTGTTGATGGGTTATATTAGACTCATTTTTGGTTATGGTAATTCCCCCTTTTTTTTTTGTCAAAGTGAGCTTTGGTAATTGCTCTACTCAAGGCTTCTACCATGATAATGTAAAGGAAAGGCGATAGGGGATCTCCATGTCTTATACCTCTTGATGTGTCAAAGAAGCCTTTGGGGTTCCCATTAATAAGAATTGGAATTTTAGTTGTTGAAATACATTGATAGATAAGATTAATCCACCGGTGAGAGAATTTGAATGCTTATAAGGTTTTGCATAAAAACCTCCAGTCAACCATATCATATGCTTTCTGAATATCCAATTTCATGCATATGCTTTCCTTTTTATTTTTATTGGCAGAGTGTAATGTTAGCGCTTTCATTTGATTAGCTAAAATTTTGCCTATAATTTTATAGATGGTGGTGCAAAGAGCTATGGGTCTAAAATCCCTTGGGTTTTTAGGATTATCTCTTTTAGGTATTAAAGTAAGAAATGTATTATTAATTTCTGATAGTAATGACCCACCATTTCTTGATGCTTCAATAGCTTTCTAAAGGTCAATTTTGATAATATCCCAACATTTTTGGAAGAAGAAAGTCTGGAATCCATGTGGACCTAGAGAAGTATCAGGGTTCATGTTGAATAACATAGATCTAACTTCTTCTAGAGATATGGGCAAATTTAATGCTTTATGATCTTCTATAGAGACTACTTTTGGTATATCTTGAAGCATTTTTGCTTGAGCTTTCATATTCAAACTTTGAAAATTATTTAATAAATTATAGAAATGACCTACAAAAATCTTTGATATACTGTCAGGGTTTTCAGTGATAGAGCCTAACGAGTCTTTAATTTTAATAATTTTCCTTTTAGCTTTGTTGTGTAAAGTACTATTATGAAATCATTTTGTATTATGATCTCCCTCTTCTAGCCATTTTTCTCTTCATTTTTGCCTCCAGAAGACTTCTTCCTTTGCTAGAATGTTTTCCTATCTGGCAAGAAGTTCTTTTTCTAGGAGGAAGTTCTCATTATTCATACCTTCTTTAAGTTCTCTTTCTCGACCTCATTTGAAATTAACATTCCCATATCATCAATCTCTAACATTTCATTATTCAAGAAGTCATGAAAATTTTGTGCTAGTATTCCTTTTGTCTTACTTTGGTCCTTCTCCCTTACAGTGTGCCCACTGACATTATTCATAGGAGATTCTTGTTTTGTATTAGGTGTCTGGCAAAATTTGGACCATTGCTTGACTCCCTCTTTATTAAGATCTATGATCTCCTTCATAGAATCTTCTTTCTGTTGCAATGGTGTCTCTAATAATTCTTTTGTGCATTTATCCTTACTTCGCTTTGGAGATGTATCAAAGAAAAGATCTTTGTTTTCAATTTCTTCAAGAATGCTATTATAATTATCCAAGATATTTTTGTCTTGAAATCTAGATTCTTTTCCTAATGTTTTTTTCTTTTTCGCTGATTTCTTTTGTATCCTTGGCTTTCTATGCTCTTTTTAGTTTCTTGTTTAACCTTTTGCCTCTGTTTGTTGTCTTTTGCATCTTAATATTAATTGTATTAGGTTCTATTTTTTCTCCTTCTCTTCTGTTGATATCTTTAGGACTTTGGTCTTCACATGTATGATCAATTGCCAACTATGAGTAAGTGCCTTTGCTTTCTTTCATATTTGACAATTCAATCATATCTTTACTGTTATATGATATTAGAGATTTTCCTTTATCTCTGCTTTGAGATTCTTTTTCTTTTACTACTAGTAGTATTTTTGTAGCTTTCTTCTAATGTTTGTATTTGATTTCTAATATTGGAGTTATGACTGTTGTTTTTCCTTTCCTTATTTCTTTGTCTTCCAAACCTAAAACTTCTTTCCCTGCTGTAACATGGTTGTTCTTCCCCTAGAATTCCTTTTTGTTCCTAATATTCATCATAGGGAAGGTATCTTTAAGATTCGAGGTTGGTTGACAAGTTTCAAATGTAATTTTCCTTTCATTATTTAGTCTGATTATTTTAGTAGTTTTACCTTCAAATCTATAAAAATTTAGGTTATAAATAGATTTGTTCATTATTACCTTAATAGGTTGGAGTTCAAGAGTTTTATTCTCTAAGTTGATCAAAAATTTAATATTATTACAATATTTATAAAAAGCATCTATTCCTATCAGATTACCAATTGATGAACATATATTCATGAGAATCTATAAATGCATAAGTTCTAAAGGGAGAGATTGAATTGAGACCCAAGTTAGGATGACGAAATTTAACAATTCTTCCATACAATCTGGGATCCATTTCAAGAATTTAATAGCATGACCTTTAAAATAACAAACATAGATAAAGAGGAAATCTTTTTTGATATATTCATCACTACAATGATTGTAAACTAATCTATTCAAATGGTGAGATATACTTACCTAATTTTGATAGAAATCCTTTGACCAATTGATGAGATTGAACATTTCTTGTTTTGGCCCATTCCAAAATGCAAATACACTGACATTCTAGCAATCTTGCCATCAATCTTCAGTGTCTTGATTGCTGATAATTAAAGTTTGTTCCTTAGTCTTAACATTGGGGTGAGGAGTCAATAAGGATAGAACGGGGGACTAAGAAGGAGCCTTGGGAAAAATAATCCTACAGTGAGGGGGGATGTATGTTTTAGGCAAGTTATATGTAGGTTTGAAATTTGACTTATCTAACTTATTGCAATGTTCTATGAGGGAATTTGCATAGGGATCAACTAGAAAACTTGTATCTTGGATATATAGGGGAAATCTCTTACAGGTAGCATATTTGGTGTGATTAAAAAAGAAAAATTGTTTATCAAGACTTTCAATCGAAAAAATGATATTAGGTTTCAATCCTTTCTGTGCAGAATATTTCTTTGAAAAATCTTGATTAGTAATGCTAGATATTTTATTGATGATCTTATGATTGGGATTCTTCTTCTAAACATTTGTGTTTTCCTGAACATTTGTCTCAGTTAGAGCCAAAAAAGAATTTTTAGTCTTCACAACATACCTTAGATTTGCAGACGGAGAGAAAATGATAGTAGGGTTGTTGATGCACAATCTCCTGGACTTATTTGTTACCTCTTTAGTGCTTCGAGGCAATGTCAAAGGAAGATGCCCCAACTGCTTACATATTGGTTTCAATTTAGGGTTTTGAGAATTCACCAAATACCTTGGTTTCACATTGTTGCAGTCTTCTGTACTTTCCATATTTGAACCTATCTCTCTACTATCGGCTTCGATCAAAGCTAAAATATCTGCCCAAAATATTTGATTGCCAACAGGGAAACATGATGTCGAACTATGCTTTCCTTGCCCTGCCATGGCTTAACAATGTACTGATGTTCGCTCAACTTTTGCCTTTTAACAACTTTACATTTTCAATTCATGGTTTTCTACCGTAAATTTTGAGCCAAAAGTCAAAAATTTGTGAGCAATGGGATAATCAGAGTTCAGAAATGGTTGTTGAATGGTGATGCAATTGCACATCCTAACTCAAAGGCAAAGAGGTGCAGAGAAGTCAACTCGCAGGCTGCTTCGTCTGTCAAAAGACATAAAACATGAGAAATATAAAATATTTAATTCTATATTTGAACTCGGCAATAAAAATAGATTGTGATAATTAATATTGATAAGACATTCATTTTTTAGGTGGAAAATAAAAATGATCATTTTTTTGAAAATCTAATCAACTTGTCACAAAAAGATAAAGTTGTAATTAATGCATGATAGAGTTGTTAGAAAATATTTGTATTTTTGTTGACGAAAATTGAATTTTTTTCCTTCCAAAAATAGTATGGTCCAATAGAATGAATGAAAAATGTGATTTATAAAATAATGACAAATTAGAAAAAGATATAAACATTTGAAGTTTCTTTTAATCTTTTCAATTCTGTGAGTTGATTGGTTAATTGAATTGAATGAAAGCAATAGTATCCTACAACTAATAAACTACAATACAACTAATAAACTACAAGCAATAATGTCACATTTAACATACATACTTTAATAGTTTACATAATTTGAATGCAAGTACTGATATTTGGAAACAAAATTGTTTTCTGATTTTCAGTTACAATATTTGACAGATTATTGGAATAAAAATGCTACTATCATTTTCACATACTTGATTTAATAGGTGAAAAGACTACAAATTAAACATACATAATTTGGCAGTTTATATAACTTGATGTGAGTACTGATTTATGAAAACAAATTTATTTTCTCATGTGCAAATTCTACCTCAAAAAATTTAAGCTCCAATATATCTGTGGAATAGCTTCAGGTAACCAAAACTCTGGCATTATGTTCTTATTCTGTTTTGCGCCAGAAATAAACAAATAGTACATAAACAAAATCCAATATCAATGCATACAAGTGAAGATGTATACAATGATAAAAGTAAAATGTACATATAGGAGTTCCAACTACAAGAAGTCAGGCTCACAAAAAATGTATAAGTCAATCTATGCATACAACGTAAGGTAGGATATAACTACTTGTAGTTTTGCGGACCATTGACTAATACCTCCAATGGTATTATGACATGAATTTGACTAATACCTCCAATTGTAGTCTGACATGAAAAAAACCACTGCACTGAAAATTGTTCATTGATGGATAAGATTATCTTGATGTTCAGCTGGAGATATGAGCGATGCTCTGTTTGTTTTCCCTATATGCAAGACTCTTTCTTAGTAACTTTTTCTTCTGTTCGGTTGCATGCTGGTTCGATATGTATCTTAATCTCCTGGTAGATACTTGAAACTGTAGTTATCTAGTGCTATTCAAAACAACTTATTTTCTATATGTACATTTATTATGTCTTATTTGGGAGGGTCTGGTGAGGGTCAATGTAGTTGTGCAAAAATAATTTTTAAATACATTAAAAATATGTTAGAACATGATAAATAAGAGATAAGAGATATTTTCATACAAAGTCAAAGTGTGATATTGGTATCAAAATTCAAGTGTACACACTTTGAATTCTTTTAACAACATCACATTTCAATCATCCTCACCATCGTAAAAAATCGCATGCTTATTAATTTCTAACATGTTATCAATGTTGTGATATTACTATCAGGATTTAACTGTATAGTTTTTGAATCTAACTTTTTACCCATGTTTCATGAGTAGTGATTCACACAAACCCATCCCTTGTGAGAATAAATGAAGCACTCAGACTTCCCGCGAGGTCACCCATCCCAATACTACTCCAGCTTGAGTGTGCTTATAGTTCCCTCCATGGTTAAACCCACTCTGCTTGCAGCCCCATTTGCAAAACCTTCACCAAGTGTTGTACCTTATGAACCATTCATTAGGAAGCCCCTTAGGCTCATCAATTGATAAGTAGGAGCTATTTTCCACAGCAAGTCAAATTGTGATATTGCTATCAGGATTTAACTCTGTAGTTTTTGAGTCAAATTCATTGACTCATGTTTCATGAGTAGTGATTCACACAAATCGATCCCTCATGAGAATAAATGGAACACTTAAATTCTCATGAGGGATGGATTTGTGTGAATCACTACTCATGAAATACGGGTCAATGAGTTTGACTAAAAAACTACATAGTCAAATCCTGATAGCAATATCACAATTTGACTTACTTATCAATGTTATTACTGTGATTTACAATTAACACAATCAGTACACAAAAGGTCAAGGTCAAGTGTGAAGATGACATTGATGATTTGCTGCTGAAGGGAATTAGTCATAGTGGGTATGGGCATGCAAGTGAGGTATCATATGTTCAACGCAGGCATTCCAAATGTGGAGTTCCCCCATGCCATATTGTGAAGAAGATGGAAAAGAAATTCGAGTTTGATACACTGCACAATATTCCTTCTGGTCTCAAGATAGATTCCCTGAGACAGCAACCATTCCTTCTGAAATAAGTATCCATTCATAGGATTCAATCCCTCTTTTGGGGTTGTATGGAGAAGGAAATCAACACTACAGATTCAATGGATCTTCCTGGATCAATTTCAATGTATCAGCTTTACTGTATACTTCACTGCGACAACAAGTAGTGGGAAGACACTTTTTTCTTTCACATGTTGATGAGAAAGGATGACAACCCTCACGGGGATTGTCAATGCCTTCTGCTCTTGGAAAAAGTAAGTTATTGTAGATAAAGAGAGTATCTCTTTGATGAGGAGAGGGCATCAAATAATCTTCAAATCTATTTATCTCATTATCTTTTTATATAAAAGCATTTCCATTACCATTCCTTCGGACTGTCATGACATAAAACAAATCATTTACATTTCTTGCAAATAACAATAGAGAGAAACCTATTCATGTTCACTGTTATAACCTTCTGACAGAGATCAAAAGCCGACATAAGGAAACATAAAGACTTAATAAAAATACATTTCATTTAATGTCAAAGTCAACAAAATATCAATGGCTCTCTGGTTAAAATCAGAGAGCCCAATTTCCTCTCACAACCTATTCCTTATTCCTCTAACCACTCTGTCGATCTCTCTCTGCTATTACAATAATGTCTCTTTTAAAGACAACCTGAAACGGTTACAACCGTTTACCTTCCCATGTTCCTTCATATCCATATTCAGATTTTTATTACAAATTTCATATGATCCCGATTACAATAACATAATAAATCTAGACCATTTCACATTATGGTTCCAATGACTTAATAAATAAATCATTTCAGAAATGAATTTAAACAATATAAAATTAATAGAAGGAGGTGCCCCTGCATCACTCTTGGAGCAAACTGGAGGTCACTAGTTATGTTGCTGATGCTCCTTACATGTAAGTATATAATTCATATTCTTCTTCTTCTACTATTATTGTTATCATCATTATTGTACTCATGACTTGTTTCCTTTTTATTATAATTGCAGAAGTAGATTATTTATAGATCAAGTGAAATATGTGCAGAGAGTTTCTATCGCGGGAGGACATCCTCCTAAAGCTGAAGACACTCTGAATTTAGAAACAAGAAATAAATATTTCTCACCCTTCTCACAATCTACTCTACTAATTCCACTTCTTTGTAAATGCCCTCTTGATCAAGTATGATATAATAAAAATTGCAAGACCTCAATTGATTTCGGGATACGAATTCAGCTTCAATTATATCTTTATTGCTCTATAAATTCTAGAACAGCCAAATTCAACGGGCTCACTAGCATTTTCCCTGCATTTGAGAGCAATGGGAGTTTGGCATAGACACAGGAATATCCATCGAAGTGTATTTTAAAACCTCCATCAGCTTGGAAGGCTTCCACACAGAATTTTGTCCATTATTTGGATGCTTGAGTTCCCTATGTAGGATTGAATTCGTTTATCACATTAAAATTACTGAACTTCATTCTCTGTTTCTTTTGTGCTTTGCAGAGCTCCCCAAGACGTGAAGGTGAATATTGATGGTGTTTAATTGGAAGGAAGATGGACCTTAATTCTAATGATAGCTATGATAAATTGTCTCAAGCTCTTAAAGACATGTTTCACATATGTAATCCTTTTCATGTGATGTGTTGATTATATATGCAATTAGATATTAGATCTGATATTACCTTGCAATGAATGATTGATTTGATATAAGGTTAAAGTTTGATAAGGGTTTGTGGTGATGATATCAAATATGAATTATGATTGATTTGATATAAGGTTAAAGTTTGATAAGGGTTTGTGGTGATGATATCAAATATGAATTATGTTTGAAGTTGCTAAATTTTTTATAGTTCGTGATTTATCACAGTTTCCAACACTTGCGGCCGTCTATCAAAACAAAGAAAAGGTAAATTCCTTTGCATGATGTAATTGGAGAATCACGAACTTTAAACACCAATAAACTAGTGTTTGTTTGGCTACTGGCATTAGCATATGTTGCATTTGTCTTATATCTGGAATTTGTTAATTTGGAATTGGGTTTTAGAAAAATAGTTGGACCCATATGGTTTCCCTGAATTTGATGGGGAAGATATCTTTTCTGCATTTGGTTCTACAAAATTGAAATTGAAATTTGAATGGGAATTGGAATTTTCCAACCCTCTTACCAACCCTCATCTTTTTGCCAGCTCTTTGACCTTTGCTTCATGGCTTCACCGTCGCCCTTGGCCTGCAATGTCGATTATGGTCTCCTGCTCTACCATCTCCACTAGATAATCTTCCCTCCTTGTCTCTACGTTTTGTTTGGGCGTATTCGTTGGTGGATGTTGTGTGTTTTTCAACCCCCACAAGCTCTATGTTTTGGTGGTCCTTAGTTTGTGGCTTCCTTGCCACTATCTTTGTCTTGGGTGCATTCAAGCCGTTTGACATTTATGACTCTGTCCATGCCATGATGTTATTTTTTGTCAGCTTGTCCCTATCCTACTTCATTAATGTCGATAGGCATTCTACAATGGCAAAACGGGTGGAATGTCATGGTGTGAGCGTGTTAATGTTAACTCTCATCTTTCTAGATTAAATTTGACAACCATCTACACATCAAGTTTTTAAATTTTATTATAAATAGATTATACTATTACAAATAATTTAATATACACTAAATAAAATATTTGTTAAAATTATAATTCTTGGAGAATCAATTTTTTTAGAAATTAATACAAAATGATTAAGTTAGTGAAAAAATAAAATAAACAGAAAAAAGAAAATATAATTAGTTTTGGGTGTAGTAAATTAAATTTTAAACATTTTGTAGTGGATATCTATTGACATTTTTTAGATAGATTTATTTAAGATATTATACTAGTTGATAATAGTTCTCACATAGCATTGGGGGAAATAAAATGTATTTACTCAAAATTTTTTGTTAAATAGAAAAAATAAATGAAAATTTGATTTAATTCCAAATCCGATTCTAATACCACCTCTTCAAATAAAATTAACAAATCCTCACATCAAACCAAAATAGAAATTAGAATCTCATATTCCAATTCCCATTTCATCCAATCTGAAGGTTAAATTTTTTTACAATTTGCTCTTACCGCTTCGGTTCAAATCCAAAAAACAAACGGGCCCTAGTCTAACCCCCAATTTTATTCCCCTCTTCATTTACGCTCATCACAACCAGTCGAAGAATTGCGGGAGGGAAATTTTCAATTTCAGACAATTTTACGTCTCTGCCTTGTTCGTTTTTTCTACTGACGCCGTCGCAGCCAATATAAGCCAGTCCAAGAGCTTTTTCCCTTTGAAAATCGTCATTGTTTGGGGAGGTTTTGGCCATGTCAATGTCTGGTGTGGATAATGGCAGAACTCCGGGTACCGTCAACCAGGAGGAAGAGAAAAAATTCATGGATCAGGGCGGTGCTCACTTTAATCTCATTGTCAAGGGACAGGTATGCTTTTTCTGGTGTGAATAACTATCCAAAAAAGCCATAGAAATCATGATTGTTAATGTGGATAATTATAGTGATTTCGTTTGTTTCAAGTTCTTTGAGGGGATCAGTTGCGTGTTTATCTTTAACGAGTTTCCTTTCTTCCCGGAATGGGCTGATTTTTTTTTTAGTTTCGATAAATCCTCGGGTAGGTTGTACCAACTTCAGTACCAGGATCTTAATTCTAGTCGCTTGTCGATTCAGGTGCATAATGTACCGTTATTTTTAAGAAGGCAAATAATTAAAAAGTTTCTTTTTGGTTCTCGCATTCCCTCAAGAAACAATAGTTGAAGCCTTAGGGTTCTGCCTACTTGTGCGCCCTTCATCAAATCGCAAGATTTACTGTTACCCGATATCGTTCTCCGTCTAAAGCCGATCTCCAGCAAATTGGAGAGGTCAGTCATGGCTGTAGTCTGATTAAATATGCAAATGCTACTACTTTCAACGAAAATCTCAACATCATTTTCCCGTTGCTCGCCAAAAATGTTTCTTCAATAGGCTTCGCTTAGCTTGACCAGGTAGACGCATAGATGGTGTCTATGGATTGTCTTAATGTAGAAAAGAATTGTGCAGAATTTGTTAGCGTACATCCAGTCAAACACTCTAAAAATGGGGTTTTCCCTACTGATGAAATAGGTTGCCATGGTTTTACCGATGATCATTTATAGTTTGGCAATGTGCAGGCTGTCACCCAAAGCTGGCCCTACGAATTTGTTCTGGGATCTGCATATTTTTGCACGGGCTTGAAATTAAAGCATAAAATCTGCCATAGATCGATGTGCGTTTGCTTCTGTTGGTATTTTGTGGCGCTCGAAACAGCTTCGATTGTTTGAGTTCCAGTTAAGTAAAAAATGAGAGTTTTACCCCTAGTTTTTAAATCAGTGTTGGAAAATTTGCCTAATAATGTTTATCCACAGTATTAGAAACTTCAAATTACATTTCTTAGGAAGAAGTGCTGAGTTAGACAACCATCTCCCTGCAATAATTTAGTTAGATGATTAACTACAATGTGCTTTTGTTTTGATATGCCAATGTTCTTGTGTGAGAAAACCTCAACTGAAATAACTATACCCTTTTTTCCATTAACTCTGTTTAAAGCTATCCAATCAATACTTAAATGGTTAAAATTTCAGTGTAACACGGGACTCACACCCTCCCCCCAAACTTCAAAGTACCGGTCCCCGCACCGGGTACTTGCATACTCAAGTACCCCACTTCGACCATTCCGCAACCATGCTGCTGCCGGGATGGACAATTGAATTTCTATTTGGATATTACTATTGGGTATGTAATATGTGTAGACACCTAAAAACCTTTAAAAAATAAAGTATTTTTATTTTCTGAAAATTTTTTGATGACATTATCATTTATTAATTAATTAATTTATTTTTATGCCATTAAATCTTTTTATTTTAATTAAAAATATTTAATCAAGGAATCCCTCCCAAAAATATTTAAATCTTATTTAAACATTATTTCTTTATTTATTAATTATTTAATTAATAAATTGATCAAAAAATTCAAAATAAATAAAAAATTTATTTTTTGCCCAAAACTTGGCCAATTTCTTTAAGACCACTAACCTCTTCCAAAATCTTCTAATCCTTTTTTAATTTTGATTAAAGGCTAATCCCATCATTTCCTACCTCTAATCCCAACTCAAAATATTTAATTAAGATTAAATATTAATCCTCATGTTTATTAAAAAAGTTTTAATAAATATCTCCTCAACCCAAACCCTTGAAATAAATAAAATTTTATTTATTTTCTAAAAATCTAATTTATCCTCATCCTAAGAAGTTTTAGACTCTTCTAGAAAGTCTTCATCCTCATCCTAGGAAATTCTAGACTATTCTAGAAAGTCTTTATCCTCATCCAAAGTCTAGACTCTTCTAGAAGATGTCTTTAAACCTAATCCTAATCCCCTCCTAACCTTGTCACATTCCCTAAACATGGGTTAAGACTTACTAACCCAAGCCAAAGTTAACAAATATCTCCTCCTTCACCCACCCTCATTAAATGCCATCCATTTGCCTATCCCTAAGCTAATTCTAAACCATCCTAATCCATCCTCTAATCATATGCACAATCCTAAGCAAGCTTAAAACCTTCCTAAGCAAGCCCAAGTCGAAATTCCTCTCATCTCCTTCAAAATATTTCAATCATAAAACTTTATGAAGCCCACTAGGCCATAAATGACTCTTCCAAGCCCTTTTATTGCTCTTACAAGCCATTATGAGGGTCTTTATGAAGATTTTATCCCTTGAGCCTCTTTTGTTTACTCATCCTTTCCCTTTCCTCCATCCTCTCACCCTGTGACATGTGTCACTCCTTGATTAGCTGTAATGAAGCACAATCCATGTGCTCTCCTCTCATGCAATCTGAGCCCTCCATGAGCTTTTTCTCATCTTTGCATCTTAGCCCTCAATCCCTCAAGCCTTTTGCCTATAAATTGGATCCTTCCCTTTTGCAAAATAACACAATCCATGAAGTAAAGTCATAATGTCATTTTAAGAAGCCATTTTACATCAAAATCATACACTCACACCCAAATTCCAACTCCATTTGAAGCCCTTTTTGAAGCATAACCTTGAGCATACATCCTATCTATTTAGACAAAGCCACTCAACAAGAGAGCTTCTTATTGAGAGAGTCCATTATGGCTCATATTCTCAATTGAGAGCTCATATTAGTCTATCTTGAAGTTTATGAATTTTGTTTAGTTTGTAGAAGCTTTATTTAAATTTGGTTTCTATTAGCATACTAACATTGCTCATATACATTTTGGCACGCCCGGTGGGACCCCGCATGGGTCATCTTCATTAGCTTTTTTAGTCAAGTTTTGTATGTCATTTGCTAATTTTGGCTAATTTTGTTTGTTTTTGTGATTGGTAGGATTGTATAAATTGGTTTTGTAGGTCCACATGAGCATGAAAAAGACAAAGGAACTCATAATCTATCTCATAGTGTTTGCAGATTTTTCAAGCTTAGAGGTGGACAAAGCACTTGAAATTCTTCTTCCTCTTCTTGTCTATATTCTTTTTATTCCATCTACTTTTTCTTCTTCTTCTTGTGGGAGATCTTGGCCTTTTTTTTTTGAAGGAAGCAAAATCATACACATTTTTTTTTAGTGCTTAAAATGAACCCCTAAATCATACTTAAATCCATTAAAAACTAAAAATTTGCAAAAAAAAAAAGCCTTTTAACAAGTGAAACTAAACCAATTCAGTCATTTGCATCCTTGCAACATCAAGGTTTTAGATGCATTCATGCAAAGTTAGGAACACTTCATTTTTGAAAATTTAAAAAGAACTTCAAGTTTCCATTTCAAAAGGTTCAAAATCAACACTAAGTGCACACTAAAATTTAAATCAAACTCAAAGCATCAATCAAGGATAAAATGAACTTCATTTGCAAATATTTTAAAATTCTTTTAAAAACTCGTGAAAACTAAGAGTCCTAAATGGTTGCCAAAAATTGTCCTAAAAGCTTTGTTATTTGTTCCAAACAAATGTCTTGTTGCAAAATCTTGAATGTTTTTTAGGTTTTTCATGCATCAAAACAATTTAGGAATATCATTTTTGGGCTTAAAATATGCAAATTAGAACATAAAATCTTGAATGAAAACCAAAGTCCAAAGAGTCATTTTCACTTTTGAGTCCAAAACAATCTTGAATGATCTAAAGTTAAAACAAAGCACTTTAAAGTTCTTAAAACAACACACAAAATCTCAATCTTGAATGCTCAAAGGAAAAAACTTGAATGTTTAATCACTTGTCTTTTAATGCATGTTGCTAAACACACTCTTGAATGCCATGGATTAAAATCAAATTTTCCTTGAGTGCATGATTAAAACAAGAAATCCAATCTTGAATGCCAAGGATCAATTAACCATTGCAATATCAAACACTTCATTTGGAGCTTCTAAAATTGAACAAAACAAATCTCTTTTCCACATGCAATTTAGGTAAAGTTTGATTTTTGAACATTTAAGAAACTTTGTTAAGTTAAATACAAATTTGCAAAAATCAATTTGAGTAGTTCCTTGGACTCACCTTTTTTCTAATCACCCATCAATTCAACCATTGGTTGCAATCTCAGCGCCATTTATGGGGATGGGTTTACTTGAAAAAGGTGTTAAATGTTCCACAATCTAACTCACTCACTTGGTCTTTGAACGTTTGCTTTAACTTTATCAAAAAATTTAAATGACCAAAACTCTAGATTAAATCGATCACACTTCAAGTTTGAGCACTAAAATTGAACAACTATTGACCTAGAGGGCCTCCAGGCGCGCGCTTGACAAATCGAGTCTCACACATCTTTGCTTTGGGCTTAAAACAAAATCATACCAACTCTTGAATGCTTTAAAGGAAATTAATCAATACTTGACGTGGAGGGCTTCCGGGTGCGCGAGTTTGCTTTTGTTGAACCTAACTCTTCTTCTTGTTTGCATTCTTCGATCGATTTACTTTTGTTGGCGCTTCAAGTTGGAATTGAACATTGTCTCTTAAACATGAGTGCTTGCAAAGTCTAGATTAGCACACATAAGAGTCAGTCGGTAAAAGAACAAGCGTATTTTTTTTTAGCCCAAGGTCATCCAAGTCTTCTCTCCCCTTGTCGTTTTTCGAGGCCATCTTGGGTGCATAAGATTAGGATCTAAAACCTTGTTTCTTTTTAGGCGGCCTGCTTGGGGATTTCATCACCCCTTGGACGACCTCAACTCCAGCGTTCTGGCGGAGTATAAAAATCGGGAGGTGAATCGAAAGACACCTCTCTTAGAATCAAGATTTTTGTCACTCGGGCTAAGCCTCAAGGAACTTTATACCCTTGAGAAGTGAAAGAGGAGAAGTGGGTTACCGCTCCTCTCGGCTGTGTGACATCTTGTTGGTTTCATCTATGGATTTGGGCCTCACCTACCTTTGGGTATATCGATGACTCCCTAGCTAAACCAACTGTCAGCCTTGTAGACAACCATCTAGAGTGTTAATGTGTTTGAAGTGACTGATCGAAACATTTGTAAAACATACACACTCCTCAGCGCAAGTATCACATTCTGAGAATCAAAAACTTCTATCTAGTTGTTCCTATCTATTGCTTGTTTTTTTATTTGTTGAATGAATGTTTGCCAAACTTGGTCAATCCTAGCTTAGGGTACACTTAGCGTAGTCACTGCCTATTCCAGAAGTTGAATAAGTTGAAGCAAAATAACCGAGGTCTCTCAAAGCCAAGCAGATTCAAGAATTGATGTCACAGCAACCCAAACCCAAATAGAAGTTCCACAAAGTTAAACTCAAACCATCTCAGGCATACCAAGAACTTTCAGCCAAGAGAAAGGAACTAACACCAAGTTCTCGAATTGCCAAACTCCACAAAGCAGAGGATAAAACTGCCAACGAAGCACTTCAAGAGGCCTGGTTAGAGCGCACCATCAAATTTAGCCAACATCTAGGAGTTAATCCTGCTTATGCCTTACCAACTAAGCATGATTTCTATGATTAGACACCCTTGTTTCTCCACACCTTCTTGGATAAGCTTCACCTTAGAGTCATCTTTGTAGAAAAGTCAGCCATCTTAAGTTATCCCCTTAAGCATTATTAACTCATCCATCTCATTTAGGACCAAACCATCTAGCCAGCAATCCAAAATCTTCACATCCAAGCCTTCAAAAATTGTTGTCACCTTGCTAAAAGTTTGCCATTCCTAAAATCTTTCAAAACCACCAATCTCACCAAGGTTATCCCTTTGACAAAGCTTTGTCTAGGGTAATCTAGCTTTGCCACTTGTTATCCCTCATCACCTTGAGCTAAAGGTTGGGATCCACAAGTGGTCAATCTCCTGTTCTTCCTAAAGGATCATCAGTCTATCCTTAAGTTGACACAATCACCACCAAACTTGCACATAGGAAAGCAGACCTTTTGTGCTTTGGCAACATATCTTTGAAGTTAGAATCCCCAACCCAATTCTCCTTAGGTTTTGTCATATAGCTTTGCCTCAACCTAGGAAATCATTTGCATAGAAAAGCCTTCCTTCCTTTTGCATCCACCAACATTTGTTGCATCTCATCCCTAGGAGCATTTTTCATGCCACCCGTCACTCGCTTAGCCAAGAAGAAAGAAACAATGGAGCCCTATCATTTGGATTGAACAACCTCACCCCCCTTGAGCACTCAGCCATCCTTCAGCCCAGAGAAAGCTATGCCATCATCTACTGATATTGAAGCTTTCATGAACCAACCAAGAAATGTAGTATTGGTAAACGCCATTATAGACAAGAACAAAGAGACAATCATGGCTAATTTTCGAATGGACAATGTAGGAACCTTTGACTTTGGAAGACCCCCTCCATTATCAGATCCATCTCACCCATTGTTTGGGCAGCTGCCACCACCCATAGGCTCTTATGATCCAAATTATCCTCAATATATGCCAAAAGAAGAGCCTCCAGCCAATCCATATGATCCAACAGACCCAAACATACCATCATCCACCCAAGTTGAAATCTCCATACCGCAAGCCAACCCAACCACCACCACTCCATCCTTGGTTCATACCTCTCCGCTCCAAACCCCCTTTACCCAAAACACCTCACCGTTCACGCCCTTCACTATTGCTGCTGCTGCTCCCCAACCCAGCCTTCCAAATCCACCCATCTCCCAAATCAGCGCTAGCATCTTTGGCCAACCTCAGCAATATACAACAGGGATGCCGCCCATGGGGCCAAGTAATTAACCTTTCATCACCCCCAGCTTGTTCACCACAGCCCAAAGCACAATTCCATCATTTCCACTCAGTCCTTGGAGCTCAATGTCATCAGCCACAAATCCACAAGCTACTACCCTCACTCGACAAAGCTATCAAACTCCACAAGCTACTACCAATGTTCTGCCCAGCTCTCAAGTGACCCAAGCTCCCGCCACCACTCTACCAAGCTTCAAAATCCAGCCACCAAGCTATCAAACCCCATCAATTCCATTTCCTAGCTTTCAATTCCCACCACCTCCACCACCAACTAATCTATTACCTCCTATTACCAACTACTTCTCAATGCCACTTCTAGGAGGTAACCCACCAATTCAGCCAACCACCAATTATTTGCAGGTACCATCCCAAATGGGGGCGTAGCCCACATACCTTGGTCAAACCTCACAAGCCCCCCGATCCTTTCCCCAAGCTTCACTACCATCTTATACCTTACCTCCACAAAGCAATTCATTTATCCCACAGCCAGCTTATGTTCTTCAATCCCAACCTCAAATCCCATATCAACAGCAAGCCTCGCAGCACATGCAGCACTATGCGCCACCTCCCCCTTAACAAACCGTTATCCACCATGCAGCTACCCAAACAATGTACAATCCCTACCAGCCCATACCTCAAAGCCATCCATATTCCATTGCCCCATCTAGCACATACCTAGCTCAGGGCACTCCTACATTGGGGGCACCCCAGCCATCACCCATTAATTCAGAATGGGAAGCCATGAAGACAACTTTGAAGAACATCTAGGAGGGAAATAATCCAAAAACTTTCAAGTTTGAAAATGTGTGCCCTTACCCATTTGATAGAGCCATTACCATGACACCATTCCCCAAGCATTTTGAGACACCCAAATTTGACAAATTTAGAGGAAAAGGAGACCCTGTCACACATATCAAAGAATTTTACATGCACTGCCAAGAAGTCGCATACGATGACATCTTCCTCTTGCGTCTCTTTCCCAAAAGCTTGGCCGGACTAGCTCTTGAATGGTTTTATAGAATCTCCTATGGCACAATTAAAAATTTTGCTGAATTGTCTGAGGCATTTGTAGCCCAATATGCCCATCTTGTTGAAACAGAGCTATCAGTAGTTGATCTTGTCCACACCAAGCAAAAAGGTGGAGGAAGCCTTCCCGAATATCTGCAAAGATGGCAAACCCTTACCACCCGCATATCTTGCACCTTGCCAGAGCGCCATTTGGTGAAAATGTTTATTGATAATGCCCATCCTAGCTTGGCTCACCACATGACCATGAACTGTTTGCAGACCTACAAAGATATCAAAGAGAAAGGAATGATCCTTGAGCAAGGACTCATTAAAGATGGTGTGGTCAAGATTTACAAGGAAGCCAACCAAAATTAATCACATTCCAATGACAAGTCTAGGTATTGGAACAAAAACAAGCATGTTGCAACAGATGGCGTCACTGACACCAGACATGTGAATATTGTTGGTCCTTCTCACAACCAGTCCAACCCACCCTATCAACCAAACAATCAGCAAGCTATCAACTACCAACAGTAGAATAACCAAAGCTATCAAAACCACAATCCAAGACCCAACTTTCAAGGGTCTAGCAATCAAGCTAATGCCATCAATGTAGTTGCAGGACAAAAGCCTAGATTCCAACCTGCTCCTAGAAACTATACACCCCTTGGTGAACCTTTGGATGTGATTTTTGAGAAATTAGTCAAGGAAAACCTCATCAAATTTTCTTCTACCCAGCAAATCAACCCAAGCCAATCCAAAGCTGCATGGTACAAAGACAATGAGTACTGCAAATTTCATAGGGTAAAAGGTCACACTACCCTCAGATGCATGAAACTGAAAGATTATGTGCAGGACCTCATTGATCGGAAAGAAATCACCGTTGGTGCCCAAACCTCTCCCAATGCAGGCTTACAAATCTATCAAAATGCTTTTCCTCCTCACAACAATCAAAATCCTGTAAAAGCACCTATCCAAACTAACAACAACACCAACAACCGTCAGCCAAACCAACAGCATGGGAAGAACAATGGCCACACTTCATCCTATATAGACTATGGTAGCCTTATAGGTTGTATATCCGAGAAAGAGCCTTCTGTCAATGTTATCAATATCCAAGGACCAAACAATGAGTGTGCAGTCACCACTCGAAGAGCCCGATTTAACATCGCAGGCCCACCTGTTTCACCAGCACCATTAGCTCCATCAAAAAGCCAGTACAATATCTTGGAACACCTTGGGAACATGCCAGCCCAAATCTCCATTTTAGACCTTCTTCGCACTAGTCCTGTGTACAAGAACATCCTTGAGAGTGCTCTCATAGAATCCCGTGTCCCTTCTGATATCAATGCTATTGATTTTCGTAATTTTGTTGGACACCTTTCATCCTCATGTGCCCTATCTTTCAAACCCACTGACATACCCATGGTCGAGCCAAATCAAACCCTTCCGCTTCGCATAGCCATCATGGTATCCAATTTTGCCGTGAAAAGAGTAATGATAGATAATGGATCAGCCTTGAATATTTGCACCCTAAAATTTATAAAACAAGCTGGGTATACTGAGGCAAATATCATCAGTGAGGTTATCACCATCAAAGCTTACGACAACTTGGAAAGAACCACATAAAGAACTATTTTGCTGCTAATCAAGGTTGGGCCAGTCATCCAAGAAACACTCTGCCATGTTATTGATCTAAACCTACCATTCAACATCCTCCTCGGTCGCCCATGGATTCATGCCATGAAAGCCGTTCCATCCACTTACCATCAGTGCGTCAAATTTCTGCATCAAGGCACTGAGGTAACCATCCATGCCGATCTAGAACCCTTTGCTTACTGCAATGCGGTTGAAGCTTCATATACAAACCATTGCCCTAGAATTGATATTGGCACAGCCATCGCTAGTTCATCCCACACTTGTAATGACCCAGAAACCATCCTCGCCTCCACCCTATCGACCGTAAAGATCAATAAAAAAGGCTGCGGAGAGTATAGTTTGTCAGATGCATTTGTTGTCGGGGCACTCCCACTTGATCCACATGCCCATGGACGACCGACATATCACAAAGCTAAGGAGATTCCACCTCCTCGATATAAACAGTTTGGCCCAATAACCTTTGTATCCTCGAAAATCCCTCTTCATGAGGAGCTCACTCCAGATATCAACAATTGGTTACATAAGGATGCACCTCAAAGAAATCAAGCACGCCTTGATCACTTCAGCTAGAAGTATCCCCAAGAACATAAGCTCATCACTGACAAATGGAACTATCAAGGTGGTGGTCTAAGACCAAAAGAAAGAGGCATGCAGTGCCCCATCGATGCACACAAGTGGGAATCGAAGTCAGGTCTTGGCTTTGGCATACCCACAACTGGGGGCACCAATACGGATGGTCATGCTTTTTCGAACATTCACCGTGACCTTGTCGAAATCAAAAACATTCCTGAGGAAGTTGAAAAGAGAGCCTACGATGATATCCTAGACCAAATCTCCCTCGGAGGCTCTGTTCTCTAAGAACTATCCATCCACCTCATTGACCTACCACTCGCCCATCCACAACTCATAGATTGGGACCAACCAAGCGTCATACACATTGATGAGTTCACATTAGAGGAAGTGCTTCTGAGATTCATGGGAGCCGAAACTCCTCATAAGCAAACAAAGCCAAATTCTGCCTATATCTACAAGCTAGATCCCAAGGGGTATTTTGGAGAAAATCCCCAACCTAGTTCCGATACACCCAAAACTGGAACTAAGGTGAATTCGAGACTAGCTATGGCAGTGAAGAGAACCCCTTAGCAAGAAAATCCAGAGCCACAAGCAGAACATGAAGATTTAGCATTGCCTCCTCAAGATAATCGACCATAGGTGTCTTCTATTCTAATTGAGGATACTCGAGAAGTCAACATTGGTCCTTCAGATATCCCCAGACTTGTTCACATTGTTGCATCCCTATCACAAGACCAAGCTGATCTCCTCTTTGAGGTCTTAAGAGAGAACATTGACCGATTTGCATAGTCATATCAAAACATGCCAGGGCTTGATCCAAAGCTTGTAGTTCATCATCTTGCAGTCAATCCACAAATCAAGCCCTTCAGACAAAAGCTTAGAAAAATGCACCCCAAGGTGGCATTATTGGTCAACGCTGAGTTAGAAAGAATGTTAGCAGCTAAGGTTATCAGACCTATCGACTATTCAGCGTGGATCTCCAACATGGTCCCCGTCACTAAGCCTTCTGGTGACATCAGAATCTGCACTGATTTCAGAGATCTTAACAAGGCTTGTCCAAAAGATGATTTTCCCTTGCCCAACATAGATATGATTGTAGATCTTACAGCTGGACATGAAATTTTGTCCCTCATGGATGGATTTTCTGGGTATAATCAAATTAAGATTGCACAAGAGGATCAGCATAAGACAACATTCACTAACCCTTGGGGAACCTTTTGCTAAAACATGATGCCTTTTGGCCTAAAGAATGCTGGGGCTACTTATCAAAGAGCTATGACAACCATTTTTCATGATCTCATCCATAGCATTTTGGAGAATTATGTGGATGATATCTTGGTCAAGTCTCATACCTTCATGGATCATCTTGCTGACCTGGAGAAAGTCTTTGATAGGTTAGCCAAATATCATCTCATGCTGAATCCCAAGAAATGTGTCTTTGGGATCACATCTGGCAAGCTTCTAGGCTTAATAGTTTCTAAACGAAGTATAGAGATCGACCCCAAGAAGGTCAAGGCTATCTTAGACATGCCTCCTCCCTAGACACTGCGACAGCTTCGTTCTCTTCAGGGAAAGCTTCAATCTGTTCGACGCTTCATCTCCCAGCTTGCAGATAAGTGTACACCATTTTCACATTTATTGAAGAAGGATGAGAACTTCAAGTGGGATCCTTTATGTCAGCGCAACTTCGACCATATCAAGCAGTATCTCATCAATCCCCCTATCTTGGTTCCACCAGTTCCTGGTCGTCCCCTGATTTTGTACATATCAGCAACACCTACTGCTCTAGGGGCACTTCTAGCACAACTCGATGACTACAGCAGAGAAAGAGCCATCTACTACATCAGTAGAACCCTAGTTGGTTATGAACTCAATTACACTCCTATGGAAAAAGCTTTGTTTGACAGTTTTTTTTTCAACTCAAAAGCTTCGCCATTACATGCTAAGTCATACCATCCAACTAGTCTCCAAGATTGACCCTCTCAAGTATATGCTCTCTAGAACAACACTTACAGGTTGTTTGGCCAAATGGGTTATGCTCCTTAGCGAATTTGACATCCAGTATGTGGATAGAAAGGCAATCAAAGGACAAGCTAGAGCAGATCACCTAGCTAATGCACCTCTAATAGATGCTTATCCGTGGATCACAGAATATGCAGATGAGCATATCTGTCTAATCGAAGAACCCCCATGCAAATTTTATTTTGATGGCTCATACACATCTCATGGATCAGGGGCAGGAATATTGTTGGTCACACCTCAAGGAGATTACATTCCAGAAGCCTTCAAGCTACAATTCCCTAGCACCAACAATATAGCTGAATATGAGGCCCTCATAGCAGGATTAAAGATAGCTGCAGAATGGAACATTGCTGAGCTACAAATCTTTGGCGATTCTTAGCTCATCATCAAGCAAGCCCTAAATGAATATCAAACCAAAGATGCAAAGCTATTACCCTACAAAGAGCTAGTTGATCAGCTAACCTAGCATTTTACAAGGCTTCAGTTTACACAAGTGCCTCGAATACAGAACAAAGCAGCAGATGCTATGGCTACTATAGGCTCGCTCTTGGAAATTCCCCAAGCAGCTACACAGTATGAGTTTTTAGTGGAGCAGCTCCTCACACTCGCCTATGCGAATGAGGATTCAAATCGTGTTTGTATCTTGGTTGGTCCCCAATCCCCTTGGTACCATGAGATTCACGCTTACCTTAACGATGGTATCATATCCCCTCACCTCACATGTACCCAACGCCAGAACCTCATCCGAAAATCATCCTGCTATGTTATCATAGCCAATACCCTATATCGTCGGGGTTATCACGATACTCTCTCTCGATGTTTAGATCAAAACGAGGCCGTGATGGTGTTAAAGGAAGTACACTCTGGACTTTGCGGTGCCCACACGAGTGGTATTGTCCTAGCGCGACAAATCCTTAGAGCAGGCTACTATTGGCCTACCATTGAAGAAGACTCTTGTGACTTTGTCAGAAAGTGTCTCCCATGTCAGCAGCATGCAAATCTTGTGCACGCTCCAGCACAGGATCTATAGCCTATTGCACCACCTTGGCCTTTCGCTTGTTGGGGCCTTGATCTAGTTGGAACTATCACACCCCTCTCATCTGATGGACATAAATGGATAATAACAACTACAGACTATTTCACTAAATGGGTGGAAGCAGTCCCCCTAGTCTCAGCTACAGGAGTTCAGGTCTCCAAGTTCATCTTGTACCACATTGTTTGCCGCTTCGACATCCCATCCACCATCTTCACCAACCACGGAGGTAACTTTGAAAATCTCAACATGGAAGAATTATGCACTTCCCTCCGCATCCATCACCGCTTTTCTAGCCCATATTTCCCACAAGGTAACGGCCAGGCAGAGGCAACTAACAAAACCCTCCTCAAAATCCTAAAGAAAGTTGTCAATGATTCCGGCCGTGATTGGCACCTACAAATAAATCCAGCCCTATGGGCTTATCGAACTTCCTTCCGTACATCCACAGGCACAACTCCATACTCCCTAGTCTATGGTGCCGAAGCGGTACTACCTATAGAGGTTGAACTTCCCTCCTTGCGCATATCTTTGCAAGGGCAAATATCAGATGAAGAATACAGAGTAGCTCGGCTCACCCAGCTAGATCTCTTAGACGAGAAGCGACAACAAGCCTATGATCATCTCACAGTCTATCAAACTCGTCTCAAAAGGAATTTCAACAAGAAGGTGCTTCCATGACACTTTCAGCCAGGTGACATGGTTCTCAAAGAAAACATGAAAGTCCAAGCAGATCGAGAAAAGAAAGGCAAGTTTGAACCTACATGGCTTGGTCCTTATATTGTCATTGCTTCCTTTGGCTCTGGAGCCTATCAGCTATCTACATCGGAAGGAGAACTCTTGAATGATCTTACTAACATCATTCATCTCAAGAAGTTCTATGCTTGAAGATTCTTGGTATACCCAGCTTTTGAAAAATACAAAAAAAAAAAATAGTAAAGAGAAATAAGCGTCCAATGGTAAAAATTTGGCAATTAAAGCGCCTTGGATAGGTACCTTGGTGAAAACTTGGTAATTTAGGCGCCTTGTGTACTAAGACTAATCCATTATCTATCACTATCCTATCCCTCATCCATTCACCCACCATCCCATAAAACACCTGCTTGTTCCTTGGTGTTCCAACCAAATATCCAAAATCTAATGGAGCTTGTAAATACCTCCTGTACAGCTTGTAAAATCTTGTACCTCAGCTTGTAAAATCTTGTACCAAAGCTTGTATTATACCTTGTAAATCTTGTACCATACCTTGTATATCCGAATCTTGTCCAAAGTTTGTACCATATTCCAGCCTGTAAATAATCTTGTATCCTAGCTTGTATACTATCACGTGCACACACAAAACCCCATTTTCACTTAAGCTTTTCGCAAACCATCTACCTATCACCTATTATAGACATCCCATCCTTCACAAACATTTCCATCTCACAAAAACCAAAACATGAACAAACTTGTACATTTGTAACATATCTTGGTCCATCAGCTTGTACATTCTCTTTAGCTTAGTACCATTGTATCTATCTAGCGTTCGTGTCAGTTCGTCCTTGATCAGCATCTTGCACCCATCGCACATCTTGGTTAGCTATTCCAATGCATCCTTTAGTTAGATTTCCTGTCACTAAAGTGTTATCTTTCTTAGTTCATCTTGCCAGATGCATCACTCATCCAAATCCACCAGCTTAGGTGCTCTCCGATAGGTCCTTGCAGGATATAGCTTTCCTCATGTCTAATCTTGGTCCATTAGTACCTCGTCCTACCCATCTCGTTGGCAAACGGTTCTCTTTTGGATTTTCGCTTTCTTTTGATTTGGACTCTTCCCTATTGGGTCTTGAAATATCTTTTTCAAGCAATCTCCTTGTTCCCTCCTCAAGGTTGCCACGATCTTCCATATCATGGTATACTGTGAATGGGGCAATCAGAGCGTAAGGTCTTGATCATGTCTTTTGCTTGTTTTTTTTTCTGGTTGTGGGTTACCCAGTGTCGTTTCCACACTGCTTCCTTTGGGATTCATGTGTGATACTGGGGCAATCCTTGCGTGTTTGTTTTGCGCCAGTTCGTCAGTCCTTTGGACAGTTGGTGATGTTCTTGGTAACCTTGGCAATTAACCAACAGTCCTATAGCAAATCTAGTGCTCAACTACATGGTGGTACTTTCTTTGAAGTATCCCCCCCGCTCAAAAAGCTTCAATGGTTTTCCTTCATTTCCATTATCCCCCATCCATATCCAGCATCCATCTCTCCTACCCCAGCTTATGCATCAGTATCTCTTTGAATCACTCCTCACCTTTAGCTTTAGGGATCCACAATCCTAGTCTTAGGGATCCACCACAATCCTAGTCCTAGGGATCTCCAAAACCTATCTTCCGCCAATCTGACTCTTTGAAATCCTGTTGCATCAGCTTTTTAGTCCCCTCATTCATCTCCCCATCCTGGATTCCTTTTATAGCGCTCCGCTCCTTCATCCTCTGCAATCCCTGAGATCTTAAGCTTGCTTCCTCTTGTGCCTTTGATTCTCCCTTTATCATTCTCCCGTAGTGAGAGTTTGAGCTAACTAAACCTCTTCTCTTAAGCCAATCTGAGTCTTCTTGCTCATCTCGGATTCTTGTACTTTTCAAGAAGTTATTGAGCCTTGCTTTCTCTCTCCGCCGCCTTCTTGAGGGGGCATCTTGCAGTCCATTCTCTCCTCTTCTGCTCTAGCTTTGGGCATCTTATTTTCTTATCTTTGATGCCATGCCACTTGCGGCATCACATCAAAGAGGGGCAAAATGTAGACACCTAAAAATCTTTAGAAAATAAAATATTTTTATTTTCTGAAAAATTTCTGATGACATCATCATTTATTAATTAATTATTTATTTAATTAATTAATTTATTTTTATGCCATTAAATCCCTTTATCTTAATTAAAAATATTTAATTAAGGAATCCCTCCCAAAAATGTTTAAATCTTATTTAAACATTATTTCTTTATTTATTAATTATTTAATTAATAAATTGACCAAAAAACCCAAAATAAATAAAAAAATTATTTTTTGCCCAAAACTTGGTCAATTTCCTTAAGACCACTAACCTCTTCCAAAATCTTTTAATCCTTCTTTAATTTTGATTAAAGGCTAATCCCATCATTTCCTACCTCTAATCCCAACTCAAAATATTTAATTAAGATTAAATATTAATCCTCATGTTTATTAAAAAAGTTTTAATAAATATCTCTTCAACCCAAACCCTTGAAATAAATAAAATTTTATTTATTTCCTGAAAATCTAATTTATCCTCATCCTAAGAAGTTCTAGACTCTTCTAGAAAGTCTTCATCCTCATCCTAGGAAATTCTAGACTATTCTAAAAAGTCTTTATCCTCATCCAAAGTCTAGACTCTTCTAGAAGATGTCTTTAAACCTAATTTTAATCCCCTCCTAACTTTGTCACATTCCCTAAACATGGGTTAAGACTTACTAACCCAAGCCAAAGTTAACAAATATCTCCTCCTTCACCCACCCTCATTAAATGCCATCCACTTGCCTATCCTTAAGCTAATCTTAAACCATCCTAATCCATCCTCTAATCATTTGCACAATCCTAAGCAAGCTTAAAACTTTCCTAATCAAGCCCAAGTCGAAATTCCTTTCATCTCTTTCAAAATATCCCAACCATAAAACTTTATGAAGCCCACTAGGCCATAAATGACTCTTCCAAGCCCTTTTATTGCTCTTACAAGCCATTATGAGGGTTTTTATGAAGATTTTATCCCTTACGCCTCTTTTGTTGACTCATTCTTCCCTTTTCTTCATCCTCTCACCTTGTGACATGTGTCACTCCCTGATTGGCTGTAAGGAAGCACAATCCATGTGCTCTCCTCTCATGCAATCTGAGCCCTCCATGAGCTTTTTTCATCCTTGCATCTTAGCCCTCAATCCCTCAAGCCTCTTGCCTATAAATTGGATCCTTCCCTTTTGCAAAACAACACAATCCATGAAGTAAAGTCATAATGCCATTTTAAGAAGCCATTTTACATCAAAACCATACACTCACACTCAAATTCCAACTCCATTTGAAGCTCTTTTTGAAGCATAAGCTTGAGCATACATCCTATCTATTTAGACAAAGCCACTCAACAAGAGAGTTTCTTATTGAGAGAGTCCATTAATGGCTCATATTCTCAATTGAGAGCTCATCTTAGTCTATCTTGAAGTTTATGAATTTTGTTTAGTTTGTAGAAGCTTTATTTAAATTTGGTTTCTATTAGCATACTAACATTGCTCATATACAATATGTTCCTATGTTGAATGTTCAATGGTTCTAGTTCATGTTGCAAATTTTCTATGTTTAAGTATTTTAATTTTGTATGTTCTACTAAAACATCATTTCATAACAAGCATTTCAAGTTCTATATGTATACTATACAACACCCCTCCTTGCCCCCTCCTCCCCTTGCCGTCATCACTTGGCTGTCTCCCCGCCGTCTTAGAAATGAGGCCCATTTTCCCCCTGTCCTAGAAACTTGTCCCGGCATCTCGCTGTCCTGACGTACCCCAGTACTGGGGTTACATTGGGTTAAATAGTTCATGCATGTGCATCTGCCCAACTAAATCCATATAATAGTATCTGCCTACAATCTCTTCATGCTTTCAAAATCCTCGGTGAAACAAGGCAGATTTTTTTGTAAAAATGTCAAAAATCACTAAAAATTTACATTAGCTATAATGTCCCCACTTTTAGACACTGCTGCTCGTATTAGTATCCCATACACTGTGATAAGTTGGAAGAATATAGGTGCTGGCAGGGATTCTCTAGCTTAAATATGATTTCTGAATCAAAGGGAGATGAAACACAATGTGGGGTAGAGATGATCCATTTGTCTCAGTCCAAAAAACCAAGTAAGCAAGCTCTGTTTAGAGATTATCTTTTCAAAAATTTCTCATTGTTTGAACCATTCTCATTCTTATCCAATCATCTCAGTCTAATAATCCCAGTAAACAAGTTGAGTTGTATCTTATAAAAAACTTCACTATTTGCAAATTTCTCACATAACGAAATGTCAAACATCACAGCATAGAGGAAATAAGACAGTGGAAAAGCATGACAGTGATGCGAGGAAAAGGAAACAAAAACTCAGCAACTTACGTTTGTATTCTATACCAGCAGAAATGGTTACACAAAACAGGAACAGGAATTAGAGGTCGGCCCATAGAGGACAACACATACAAAGTCAATGCTTAGTGTGCTGTTTAAGCTCGGCTGTCTTGGAGGGCTTGTTTACAACTGATTGGGTGAGGTTCTAGGTTCGGTTAGTTTAATGGTTTCAGTAGTGGACACTTTGGTAGGCCCAAAATATACCTTGGAATTTCTTTTGGACAAATAATAGAGGGTAATACCACGAGGCTTTTATATGTTATGGGCAAACACCACTTCGTTGATAACGGCACTAGGATGAATTTTTGAATGTCAAGTGTGTTAACTGTCACAATTTGCCGAATTTGCTGCTCATATTAGTATCCCATACACTGTGATAAGTTGGAAGAATATAGGTGCTGGCAAGGATTCTCTAGCTTAGATATGATTTCTGAACCAAAGGGAGATGAAACACAATGTGGGGTAGAGATGATCCATTCATCTCAGTCTAACAAACCAAGCAAGCTAAGTTTAGAGATTATCTTTTCAAAAACTTCTCACTGTTTGAACCGTTCTCATTCTTATCCAATCATCTCAGTCTAATAATCCCAGTAAACAAATTGAGTTCTATCTTATAAAAACTTCTCACTGCTTGCAAATTCCTCACATAACTAAATCTCAGACATCACAGCGTAGAGGAATCATTTGCAGTCCATTCGGATCTGATTATCTTTTAGATGCTTTAAGTGGATTTTGAACAATTATTTCTCTGGTAGGATGTTTTATGGGCTTTTCACATTCTTTACTAGGGAGGACATTTTCTATGTTTAAAAGTACCTGTTTGTCTTTGTTGTCAAGGGACACCCTTTCCATGTGTGATATGGCTATTGAATACACATACAAGCAGAGATTACGGTAGTTTTTTCCCATTAATTACTGGCAAGGGTGCTGTATACTGTACCGAATTGAAGTGATCTTTCAGTATAACTGTAACATACCAAATTGAAATACTTGCACATAGAAAAATTGCAGCACGAACCAGATTCATTGAATTTTCAACATAGTAAAATAGTACATACCCTATAGTAACTTTCAAAAGCCAAAATTCAAATAGAAGTCCAAATTATCATCAAATAGGATTTATATTATTTCTGTCACTTCTATCAAATGTCAATTATATCATAAAGATAATTACAATGAGTAGCATCATGCATGATATGAATCATGATCAGTATCAAAATGAGGAGAAAACCATGTCAAAATGGCAAAATGTAGTGATGGGCCTTTAATCATTCCCCAATCCAAAGTCCTAATCACTGGAATTACTGGACTCTTGATGCTCAACTTCTGCCAGGGAACACCAATTAAGCCTACATCTGTTTCCACAGCAATCTCATCCTCGCCAATCTGAGGTGGATCCTTTGGCTCTACTTCCCATCATGTTGCTGGGCTCTCTTTGTACATGTGTGTCTTGCGATCTACGATATGCAAGACATTGTGTACAACAACCAACTTCTCCGTTCTCTTAGAGATAAGTTTGTTTCTCTTAACAGAGTGGATGAAGCACACAAGAACACAAGCACCCACGTACCCCTGACGTCCCCAAGCATGCAAGCGGTGCGGCTACGGTATGGCGATGCTTGGGGTGGCGACGGGGGTATTTGGGTATTCTGAGTACCTGTCTTGGGGATGCCCCCACACCCGATACTCATGGGCTTTGGGTCAGGGTCATGTTTCTGGGTCGCACTGCTTTAAACCCAATGCTTTAGTCTTCACATCTATTTGCCTTCAATTATTGATGCACACACATTCCATAGATGCCATAAATTTCACCAATTTGGACCCCACTTCACTCAATTCCATATCTAAATGTTGTGGATGCAAAAGCAGAGATTTCACAACTGTGGGAAAACACTGTGTATTTATGGTTGCTAGGGATGAGAGTTCCTTGAACTCAAACAAGCTTTTAAAAATCAAGAAACTAAAAAATCTTGACATCAATTTCAGATGAAAAAATTACATATTGAAAGCCTGAACATTATCACATCCCAAAGAAGCATGAGCAATGTGAACTTCAGAAATTTATGAAATTGAAGCCAACACTCCTGCAATTAAATGACAGTGTGTAAAGAGAACAAAAACCTGGTGCCTGAGGTTTGCCTCTTTGAGCTTGGATAGTTGAGGGTTTATTTTCCACCGCCTTCATCGGCCCTCGCCACAGTCTCTTCAGCACACTTTGTGGCAGCTATTACTATCATAATCAACAAACAAGTAAATCAGATCTAGTGAACAAATTTATCATTGTATATAGAATACAGAGCATATCAACGAGCTTGCAGAATGGTAGCATAGAGAATTTCAGAAAGCTGCGTGTTTGCTTTAACCTGCGGTAGAATGTGAAGAAAAAGGGGACCAAAATTGGTGCCATTTACACTCCTTTAGGGCAGGGGATGCCAATTCCCTAGTGGATTTTGTGAATTTGAGCTGAATGCAATGGCAGTGCTACTGCACAGTCCTTTCCAGCCATGTCATGGCACAAAAGTAAGAGATGGAGAAACCAATAGGAGAAGCCCTGGTTCTGGTCAGCGGCAACACAAATCATCCGGAATGACAGTAAGAAGAAACCACCCACACCCTGACAATAATGGCATGTCAGTAAAACTTCAGCGACAAGCAATGATGGGTTCCGATGACAGAATAATTTCTTGACATCCAATAATGACGAATTCTGACGATTTTCAATCTATAACAACCCATCTGCTTAATCATTGTAACTATAAATTTAAGGTGACAATTTATTCAACTGTCTTGCAAGTCTTTTGGTCATTTTAGATTGTCGATTATAAAGTGAGCCAAGTTCTTCCAGAAAAGGGTATGCCTTCAACATAAAAGTAAGGCTATGTGGGTGTTAGAAACTAAGAATTTTACACAATTTAAATGGGAGTAATGGGTTTCCTGCTTTAAAATACTTTTGATAGCATTTTGAGATCTGACACATAAGAATAAGGTTCAGAGCCCTAACACAATTAATTGTTCATCTTGTACTTAAAAAATTATGGAACCCTCTTTCTCCAGTTAAGGTTTAGAAATTAGAACTGAAAGTTGTTACTGTAGATATCTTTCATTCCTGGTATGTCACTTTTTTGTTGCCATCTTTGCTATTTCTGGATTTTTTTGCCTGTGTAAATAGATTGAGTGTTTTGCTTTGTATTCTGGGCTGCGGAATTTATTTACATTTCCACTCACTGCTGGCCACAGGCTTCTGATTTCTGTCATTGTCAAACTTTCTACTCCCTTTATTCCTGTGGTGTTAGATTTCTGTGGCTAATATATGTTCATTGCTGTTATGCTATGCTGAGGGGTTTCCAAGTCCTTTAAAATCAACAGCTAGCTCTGAGCATGGATTTATTTAAAACTGCCTCTATATTTCCGTTCTGAATTTGAATTTCTGTGAGGATTCCATTTTGAACATTGACTCATCATTTACATTTGTGCTTATAATTCACTAGTATGGGTGTTTCCCTTTAAGTTATATTTATATCTGTTATTGCTTTGACAAGCTTCTACACATACTGCCATGAGGGTTTCCGCCATTTTTTGGTAAGATTCTTTCTACATTGGGCCTTTCTTGATAGAAAGACGTGGGTTTCCATTTGTGTTGAACAAAAACTTTGGCTTCATCTCTCTGCTATCTTTATGTATTACTCTGTTCTCTAAACAGCTGCTGGCTAAGTCATAGGATTTGTTGGATTTCATCGATGAAGTTCAAATATCAGTGAATTTTCACCCTTGCTGAATTTCATCCAAATGTTATGATATTTAATATAATATTTTGTTTTAAAATATTATTGAGTTATTTAGTTTATTTATTTAGCAATGTCAAACTATTTTGACATTTGTGTGGATATATTACTTATATTTAAAAATAAATATATTGATATAAGGTGAATTTAATGTTGATTTTTTTTTTTGAATTTTTACCCTTGACGGATTTCATCTGAATTTTATGATAGATGAATTAGAATTAGAATTTCAACCTTGTGACTTAGGCTGCAGGTATCCTCTGTATCTTCTTCCTTCTGGATATATACTTCTTCCATACACAAATCCAGGTGCCTTTGATAATATATTAAAATCCATAAAATATGACAGAAGATCAAGAGGGTTTCTCTGGTCTTGCATAATTGATGAGCCACTATGTACTGCTAGATTTAAAGCCTTGTTTGCTCACTATTTTTAAACTACCCTCTGTAACTCTAGGCTCTGTAGTTCTTTATCTCCACCACTGGGTTTTGCATTGCTCAAGCATTGAAGGTTGTATATCACTTTCAATATATTTGTGCATTCCTTGGAGATTCAAGGCAGTTGTTCCACCATTTACTTATTGGTTATTGCGGTGCCATATTGTTTAGTGATGTCCATTGCTTAGGGTTTAATGCATATTTGGGTTCATGACATTTTACTCTGCACACATTCTTATCTGTCTCTTCTTAACTTATTCAACGTGCTTGTCATTAAAAACTATGGTCACACATCTGTTAAGAGCAGAAAAACTGAGTTGAAGAAACCCTGACAGAAGGAACAGAAAGGAAAATGAACTTTTTATTTTTCAGATTGGCATGGAAATAATCTGAAATTCGCATCAGAATCAGAGTCTAAAGGCTTTGTTTCAAAGATATTAGCAGAGAAATTTGCAAGCAAACCAAAGTGATTAAAAATATTTACCTGTCAGACCACACAAAACTGTCCCGCCTTGAGAGATGGATCACCAAAATATGTCTATTATTAACGTGTCGAATGATGGGGTTTCACTTCCAAACTAAAAATGGGCTAAATGATGTGCAATCTTGTGTTTTTAAAAGAGGGAAAGTTGACAATTTGAAATTCTCTTTTTCTCTTTTATCTTTTTAAGTTATCTTCTCGGGCAGTATTCCAAAATGTAAACATAATTCTCTTTCAATTTCAAAAGAAATACTGAACGCATGTATTAAATTAAAACATAATTATATTGTTTATATGGTTCCAAAAATAGGAAATAAAGTGATAGAATTAAGAATAGTCAAATTATTAGTTCAAAGTTATAAAAAATAGGAAAAAACAGTAATTAAGTAACAAGGGCAATGCCAAATTTTGGGGAGGGTGTTTTTAATATATTACCTTTAGGATTGTCTCACCAGCAATAATATATTCAAATTGATGATTTAATAATTGTTTAGCCTTTTTTGGTTTGGAAGTGAAATCCCATTGCATCCGATCTGAATCTGAAAGTTTGACACAACAATAGATATATTTTGGTGATCCATCTCTCAAGGTGGGAGTGATTTTGTGCGGTTTGACAGTTAAATATTTATAATTACTTTGGTTTTGATTGCAAGTTTCTCTGTTAATATCTTTGAAACAAAGCCTTTAGACTCTGATTCTGATGCAAATTCAGATTATTTTTATGCCAATCTGAAAAGTAAAAAGTTCCTTTTCCTTTCTGTCCCTTCTGTTAGGGTTTCTTTGACTCAGGTTTGCTGCACGAGCTGTATTTAGGGTTTCTCTCTGGCTTCTTCCAAAATTTAAAAACTCTTCACACATTTCTTTCTTTGTGCTGCATTTTCCTTAGCTTTTGTAACTATTCCTACTGAATATCGATGAGTATTTGACAAAGGATTTTATGTGTTAAACACTCTTTAGTGTTTGTCTGCCACCACCAAATTTTCATAAACAACTTTCTTTCTTCTGCATTTACCTTGATCTTAAATTGCGCTTCCTAAAGTTTGTATGTGGTTAGCTCTGTTTTTGGGTTTACATCTGCCCCTGCACTGGCATTTAAAAAAATTCCTTAATGGCTTTCATTCTCCTTCATTTCCCTGTGTTCTGGACTTTTTCTTCGAATGGATATCATATAGGATTTAAATTTGTTATCCATCTTTTAGGGTTTGTGTCTGCTAGTCCTCGTTAAGTTTTCTATTAATATCACCCTCTTAATCCATCTCCAGCAAAAAGTTATCGACTTGGGGTTCTTTGGTAATTAGTCATTCTTGTAAATGCTAGTTCTTCAATGAGTTAAATTTCTGCACCTGTGAAGTCCTGATCAGTTTGATATGATGTGAACTGTTTACAGGGTTTATAAATTTCTTCCTACCTTACACCATAAATCTTAATGTTTCAGAGACATTTCCACAGTGTCTTTCTATTTTGCGATGCCTAGGGCATTTCACATCCATGCATTTGTCCTTGCAATGCTCCCATACCAGGGATGTCTGGAGTTTCCCAGAGGATGCATTCCCGTGGAACAAATCGTTTTTGTCCTTAATATACCCTACTGCTTGATTAGCATGTAATTAGTTACAAAAAGAATGCATTCCCGTGGAACAAATCGTTTTTGTCCTTCATATACCCTACTGCTTGATTAGCATGTAATTAGTTACAAAAAGATGGCACTGTTACAGTCTATTATGTTGAAAGTTCTTTTCGGGGTTTATTTCTGTTTGCACCTTTAAATTATATTATAATAAATTCCTTTCTTATTGTTGCATTTTACCTTGTTTACTTCAACATATCATAATATTAGAAAAAATGACGTGTGTGGTACAGGATTTTATTTTTTATCCAAATTTATCCATGGCTTACATTGATGCAAACACGGAGACCTTATCTCATGCCTTAGAGGTCAAGGACACTGAGCCTGCACGGGCAATTTCTCTTCTACATCAGATAATCGGTAATCCCTCATCTACATCGGAGGCTCTTCGAATCAAAGAACAGGCGATTTCCAACCTTTCTGATATTCTCGCCCAGGAGAAGAGGGGTGAAGAACTTAAGAGCCTCCTCACAGTTCTACGACCTTTCTTTTCACAGATTCCAAAGGCCAAAACTGCAAAGATTGTTAGAGGAATACTTGATGCTATTGCAAAAATCCCGGGGACTTCACAACTTCAGATTTCCCTTTGCAGGGAAATGGTTGAATGGACCCGTGCAGAAAAGCGTACATTCTTGAGGCAGAGGGTTGAAGCAAGGCTAGCTGCTTTGTTAATGGAAAATAAAGAGTACCAGGATGCTTTGACCCTCCTTTCTGGTCTTGTAAAGGAGGTCAGGAGGCTGGATGACAAGCTGCTGCTTGTGGATATTGATTTATTGGAAAGCAAGCTTCATTTCTCTTTGAGAAATCTTCCAAAGGCTAAGGCTGCCCTAACGGCAGCACGAACAGCTGCCAATGCTATTTACGTTCCTCCAGCACAACAAGGGACTATTGATCTCCAAAGTGGAATTCTTCATGCTGAAGAGAAGGATTATAAGACGGCTTCTAGTTACTTTTTGAGGCATTTGAGGCATTTAACGTGCTAGAGGATCCTCGTGCGGTGTTCAGTTTGAAGTATATGCTTCTGTCTAAGATCATGGTTAGCCAGGCAGATGATGTTGCAGGTAGAGGAACTATTTTTCAATTTTCTTAAGACCATATTTATGTCTAAAAGATATTGACGAAGTCATTCTTAAGACCATATTTATATGCATAGATTGAGCTGGTATACAAAACATTGGTGAATGCCCTGCCCACCTTATAGATTGAGGCAACCCCTCATTTACTTTTAAAAAATGCTCTTGGATTCTTGTTGAAATATTTTTACATACTATTAATACATTGCCATTGAAATTCCCTCTGGTTGCAGGCCTCATTTCTTCAAAAGCAGGGCTGAACTACATGGGAGTGGAATTGGATGCCATGAAGGCTGTTGCAGACGCACATTCAAAGCGATCCTTGAAGGACTTTGAAGTGGCACTTAGGTCTTATCAAGCACAACTGGAAGAAGACCCCATTATTCATAGGCACCTATCATCTTTATATGACACTCTTCTGGAACAGAACCTCTGTCGCTTAATTGAACCGTACTCTAGGGTTGAAATATCACATGTAACAGAGCTTATTGGATTGCCAATGGATATTGTTGAGTAGAAACTGTCAAAAATGATTTTGGAGAAGAAATTTGCTGGCACTCTTGATCAAGGTGCAGGTTGCTTGATTATCTTCGATGATCCAAAGCCGGATGGCATTTTCTCTGCCACGTTAGAAACAGTTTCAAATGTTAGTAAAGTTGTAGACAATCTCTTTCAAAGGTCAGCAAAAGTTATGGGTTAAGCTAATCAAGTTGTAGTGTAAGTCAAATCTTTGTGACCTATACAATTTTTTGAAAGCGGAGATTATTAGGTGCTACGAGCGGCGGGATAACAATTGCATTCATTAGATGCAAAGTATCATTTATTTGCACCAATTATATTTCAGAATTTTTAGTACTATTCTCCATTCTTAAAGTTTAAGAATTTTATTATATTTAGGAAATAATTAAATGCTATTTATTAATGTTCTTATTGGTTCACAGCAAAAAAGGTAAGGGGAAAAATAATATTTGAAAATATTAATTTGCAAAATTAAAAAATAACATGATCTGTCATTTCTCTTAATGTAACTTGAGAGGACCATCAAAGAACCATAAATGGTGCAATTGTCATCTATTTATTCTCGTTTCCCATTATGTATCTGTATATTCCTAGTTGGATATAACTCAGCGAATTTGATGTGATGTCATTGGTAACATAACTGGAATTTGAATACTAAATTAATGCAGAATTAAAAAAGATAAAAAAGGGCAAGGTTTTAGAAGAATCTAATCTAAAGGGCAATGATGATAATGGATAAAACTTTCATAAATAAATTCCTTAAATTAAGCTTTGCTTCGCCATAAGGGAATAACTACACACAACTTGAGGCAATCCGAAGGTAATTAAGAATTTTCATATTGGAACAGTCTTAGGCCATTACCACAGGCCAGCTCCCTCTTGATGCTGCATTTAAAAAAAAGAAGCAATTATACAGAATTACTCCTAAATTGATGGTGATTAATTGGTGAGTCCACCCCTTTCATTCAATTAGTGATTTAAGTTCATAGACAATAAAAAATAATCAATTACAGCAAGTTTGGACAATTAATGGCCTATGCTTTTAGTTCTTGCAAATGTTTATGCTATAGTGATTGTATGGCCTACCATATGATGAAGCAGCAAAAATATTTGCTCTAAATCCTCTCAACATCAACTCTGCAATTTTTATATGAAAACATGTCACTTCTGGATCTTTTTGATGCAGTGGTAGGGCCCATTTGGCTTCACAGCGCTTTAAAACAAGTTTTATGTTGGATTCAATAATCCAACCTTATTTGCAACCGGGCGTCCAAATATGTGATTTTGGTGAATCTGAAATTAATGATAAAATTTCAAGTCTATAGGGCTTCCAAGTATTTGATTTTGGTGAAATGAAAATTAATGCTAACTTTTCAAGTCTTTTGAATGCTATGTTGAGCTCTTTTTTGATCCATGAATCTTCAAGGTTCACTTGCAATAAGGATTTGAAGGACACAATAATCTAAAGACATCAACAAAGCTTTGATATTATGTTGGATTTATGTAAACTTGAACACAAGCCTATATCTAGCTGACCATAGAAGATTACAAAAGCTATATTATATAGTTAGTGCAAAATGTAATCATCAGCTAAATCCAATATTGAGAATTTGGAAAGATTAATATGAAATTCTTTATATAATGGATTGAAAAAGTTACAATATATAGCCTTAAGATTCTAAATACTATGAAGATGAGAAAAAGACAAAAGAAAAAGAAAAAGAAAACTAGGGATTGCTTAACTAAATTTCCAGTATTCATTTGTCGCTTTATTTAGGTAATAAAAACTGAATTACTTAAGTAAACTTAAATAGCAAGGTGCAATTAAATAATTACACCAACACTTTAACAATTAAAGGAAACATTGTCTTCAAGGGATTTTGAGTGATGTAAATGACTGCAATTGTATTGTAGTATATGGAATTTATTGGTTTAATCTTATTAATTTGTATCCTTTTATCATGCGTAGAATTTATGGACGGACACATGGTTTGATTGATAAGGTCATAAGATTCATTTTGCACTGATGTCTATGGTAAAGAACTTCAAGTTGAATTATTTTTCTTGGAATGATCCTTTTGTGATGGTTTTATGGTTTCATCATGTACATTGCCATAGCTAGTAGTGCATTAATATATTAGATGACTTGTATGAATTAGTAGGTCTTGTTTCTAGAGATGTTGTTATACGTTTATTGTGAAAAAATGAAATTTTTAGTTGTTGATATTCTTGAATCTTGATGTATTAAGTCTTGACTCATGTAATTTCATTGACTTTGTGATGTGTAAAAGGACAAGGTAGACTTCATCTCAACAAGTTATATAAATGATAAAAACACTGTTAGTGAAGGAAGAAGAGGTTATATAGTTGGATATTTGAGAATGTGTAGGACGGTATGGGACATTTTAGAGTTGACCTTAGTAGACGAGGAGTGAAAAAAAAAAGTGTATCTAGTTTCCTATACAAAGTTCCCAATTTTAGACAAGTGGTAGTTAAGTAAATTGTTGGGGAAGTTTTGTCCAAAAGTGAATAGTTTTAGGCCTAAGGATGCTAAGAGTTGGTTTTATAATTTTCCCAAATGCAAAATGATAACTTTGTTACATGATAAACAACTCATAGTGTTCCAATTTCCTCATTCTTTTGATCTCCTTCAGCCTTTGAGCTTTTGTTACTGGTTGTAAAGCAAAAATATACTATTGTATATGACCAAAAGTGAACGATGGGCAAACAATGGGATTAGAAGTGAATTCCAAAGTTCAAAGTTGCAATGGTGAATTTGGCAAGTTTTGGATTGGAAGATGTTTACTTGGAGTTTGCAAGAGATATTAAGGACTGAATACTTTAGAAATAAGTTGTTTGTGTGATCATGGGGCCTAAGATTTATGTTTTTCTATTTTTTCAAAATAAAAGTGGGCTAGCCACTATATATATATTATTGAAAACTTGATTCAAAGACTCAATCGGGAAAGAATCAGGGAAGAAAACCCGATATCATTGTCATTACATATATAGAGTTAGAGGAAATCCTCCTATTACAATTTTGGCTGATAGGAAAACAACATGAGCATCTAAAAAATAAAATAAACTGCCACTCAAAACTATAGTCTTAGACCAATACAAAATAGAGCACCAAATGTGCCTTCGAATAATCGAATGTAAGCTCGTGTCACATAAATAGTGCAACTAACAACCCCTATGACATAAATATAACTTGTACCTTTGAAGTCAGTCCTCTCACCTGCAAGATTTTTTCTTTCAATCAAAGTTTGCACTTCCTCATCAATATTAATGATGCCAGCTAAATGATTCACTTCTTGGTGAAAGCCATCAAAACCTCAATTAACTAAGTAATCGGCTAGACTATTTCCTTCTCAAAGGGTATCTGAGATAAGGACCTCATCAAAAGAGTCTAAGAGGTGCCAAATTTGTTGTAAAATGTAGGCCAATTTCGAATTATGGGAATCTTTTAATACAAGCATTGCCACGGAGTCCCCTTCAACCTGGATGTTGTGAAAACCACCTTGTTTTGCCAAGACTAGCCCAAAAAAAAAGGCCTGTGCTTCTGCCATATTATTTGAACCCAAAGGTAGGGGAGTAGATTTGAGAGCAAGCACTTCACCTTAGTGATCTCAGATATATACTCTAGCTCTTGATTTGTCCGGATTGCTCCAAAATGAACCATCAAAAATCAATTTTACATGCCCGGAGTCAGGGGGGACCCAAAGGACTTTATCTTTGTCTTGAGAAGGGACAACTCTTGTTTGTTGGCACCAACCAATAGGCACATGAATGCCTTTCCACTCACGAATAATACACTCCTAGGAAGACAAGACTAGGTTGCATTTGAGTTTTGAGTGATTAGCATTGACCACTTCTAAGATGGATTTTTCAATGGTAATGAGAACATTTTCAATTGAAGAATGGTTTTGACAGAAGATTTTCTTGTTCTATTCCCACCATAAGGCCCAAACCACTAAAGCTGGGATGTATGCCCACAAGCTAGAAAAGCATGAATTGGAGTAAAGCTCAAGCCAAGATTGAAAGAGGTCCCATAATTTATTTGGGAGGGGGGGTTGAGGTAATGTAATTTTCCAAGAACAAAAAGCCAACATTTCTGGGCAAAAGGACAGTCGAGAAAAAGGTGATCACCATTTTCAATCTCTTGGTTACAAAGAAGGCAATTAAAAGGTTGAGAGATATTGAATTTAGAAAGCATGTTTCAAGGCTATCCAAGAAAAACACCCAGCTTTAGGGAGGGTGACATGATTCTAGTAGAATGAGAAAGCATTGCAAGGTGCATTACTTGATACTTACTGCTGAATAATTTTGTATATTGGAGATGTTTTTAAGGTATTTTGCCTCACTTTATTTGCTGGAAATTTCTCTCAAAATTTTGGTTCTCCCAAGATAAGATTTCACTTCAATCATGCAATTGCTTACACATTTCCTTACAATTTTTGAGGTTAACAAAATTTAGAGAATTCAATCATTCATGTTCTTTATTTAGGTTTATTGTTGATGAAATATCATATGAGATCTCCATCAGAGTTTATAGATCAAGTTTGGTAATAGAGAGAGAGAGAGTCCTTTTGTGGAAGTTGTGATTGATTTGGTAGGTTCATGCCACAAGTTGAGCAAGAAAAGAAGATTTGTTGCCTTTGCAAAGAGACATACAATCTTGTAGTTGGAAAAGATGGTTTAAAGCATGACAAGAGAAGCATAATTCCTTGGTGAAGAAGCAAGGTTCCTCAAAGTAGAAGTTGTTGCTGGAGGCATTGTTGGTGACTAATTCTATCTGCATGTGATTGGATGACTCATGTTTCCAACTCTATGCTAAGTCTATTTCTTTCCATAATTTCTAGATAGGTAGTTGTTTAACTTTAACTTTAATGATGGATGATTACCCACATGCGTAACTCTCTATTGAGAACAACAAATCAACTTAGTCTCATTTCATAGTTATTCACCATGATTTCTTAAATGAAATGGTAGTTAAGATTGTATAAATCATGGATATGAATGCCGATTAAAATTGATCAATGAGAAAGAGATTTTTTGTTTTAGTAGCTTTGTTTACTTTGCTTTTTTGATCTACAATTTGGCTTCATTCTTTTAGTAGATTCTTAATTTATTTTGCAGCTTTAGTTTGCAAAATCTTACATGGTATCAGAGCATAGGTAGCTGCAAGAAGAAGTATTATTTTCATTGCAGGTATTACAAATCAAAGCTTGTTTAGAATGAAATGTTTTCATTAGATTGGGGGTTGTTAATGTGTTTCTTTTTTTAATCACAAACTAAGATAAAGTTCCTTTTTTGGGGGAGATCAATGGCGTCTAGTGTTTATTTTCATCCTTCTATTGTCAAGCAAACCTCAGAGAATTATGTCTTCAAAAAAGGAGATAGATAATCACTGCCTTGAGCAAGATCTTTTACCCTATCTCCTTGGACACATTTATGAGTCCATCGATTATGAACAAAAAATGGCATGGTTTAATAGTAATGATATTGTCTATGGATTAATATATCTTACTATTTCTGAGGATATTTTATATCATATAGAGCACACTGAGTGCCCTTTCATTGCTTAGACCATCATCTGACAATTGTATAAAGACATTGATTCTTCATCTGAAAGTGATGATTCCTTGGATAACTAGGCTTTTGTGGGTGATACTAAGATTTCAATTGCCTCATCTTGTGTGAACACATTCTTTGTGGATGATCAATTTATTGATGACCTTGGTGCTTCTATTGTTTCTTCATAGATTAGAGTTGCTTCATCAAAAGCTTCCAATGTTTCTTTGTAGTAGGATCTTTTGTTTCTTCCAGATTCAGTTCATTGGGATAGATTTCTATTAGACATATCAATTTTGTTTGTAGAATCCCTCATTTCAGATCTAGATGACAACATTGATTTTATTTATCTTCTCTTTGATGAAGGCGACTCTTCTTTAGTTGTTGTGAGGGAGCCTCTTGACCCTCTTCTTCCTTCTCTACATAGTCATTCTTCATAGATTGATATGAGTTGGGATACATTTGCACAATATTTTGAGGAAATCTATTTGCCTTTTGAGGTGAAAAATGTGTCTTTTGATTATGTTCTACAACAATTTCTAAAAGATTATAGCCATTTCAAGATCTATATAGAGACCATGGAGCAGTTGTTAGAGGCATCGTACATCTTGAGATTTCTTCCTACATATTCCTTTTAGGATTGGGGAGACTTCATTCATACATCTTCAGTTATGTTTCTTCCTAAAGGGAAAAATGTTGTAAAAGATAATGGACCACCTTCTGCACATAGTGTCAAGCATCTACCATTCACTACACACCATGGAGGGATCAATCTTCTCTTCCATTTTACTTTCTTGGAGATCTTCTTGGGGTCAAAGGAATTGTAGTACGATAGTTTTAATGCTTTATTAGTAGATAGTCTGAGGGGGGGTTTTAATTCCCACTAGGTTTTTCCTCTTTCCTCTTTGTTTTAATTAAAATATGTGGAGATGGTGTATCCAATAGTTTGAGGAGATCTAAAATTCTAGAAGCTTGGCATCATTTACAAGACATTTCATGTGGAGATGGTGTGTCCAATGGTGTTTCGAAACTAGATGATAGCTGCATAACTATGAGAAAGTCTTACTTCACTATGCCATATTTTCAAAGTATAATTTCTAGATAATGTTTCTTTTAGTTGTCACATTAAGTGGGGGTGTTGGAGTTAATGTTCCAACAATAGTCAATAATAATTGTTGCACATATGGCAAACCTTGTTGAGTTGCTGGAAACACAAGTTTAGTTTAGGTGTGAGTCAAAGAGTTTTAGTTTGAATCCAATTCTTATTGTAGATGTGTTGAGTTAGGTATCCATAAGTTTCAGTTAGTTGTCAAGTTTATTTTTGTGTTGTCAATCATGAAGTAGTTTGTTGTCATTCTAATAAGTAGTCATTTATGAATGTTGTTGAGCCAAGCTATTGTATAAATTTGCATCTACTATTCAGTAAATTAAGCTGGAAGTTCCTTCTTTCTCTATTTTGTTTCTGTTGTTCTATTTTTCCAATACCAATATCACAGTGGTGTAAATTTTTTAATAGGGCATTAATTACAAGCACCCATACAAATAATCTGCCATATATCTGCCAAATAAGGTACCTAGCTTTTTATAATACCAACCAATCTATACAACCCATAAAGTTATTTATATTCCAAAGCTTCTTTACCCTTAAATTCAATACCTTCCAAAGAAGCTTCTCGGCCAAACTGAGCTATTAGTGTCATATGAATTTCTATATATTCTACACTCTGAAAAATACTTTCCAATAAATGTACAATAGCTCCGTTTCTCCTTTAGTATTTTGAAAGTTGCGTTCTTGGGCTAATATACTCCCCACTCATATTCAATAGCAAAATACGAGCTAAAATTGAAACAAACATGCAATCTACCATTGACAATGCTCCTAATTCGATTTTCAGCAGCATCAAAAATCTTTATAAGCTGGTCTTTGGTATTGTTAATTAGATCCTTATCTTTTAGTTGTTCCTTTGTTACATATAGATGTATAGAATAGTCTATCGGCTAATTAAATAATTTGAGGGCCTCATTAAGGCCTTCAATGCTTAAAGCTATTATTTTTATTAAGTATATGAATTTATATTTTACAAATAAATAGCGTTATTTAAATTTTAGATAGATCAAACAATTTTGTTAGGTTTTCTATTTAATAAAACAATTTAAGGGTAAATACCAAACTGTTGGTGTAAATAATTATTCACTATTTACACTTAAGTTTACTTAGGTCAATGCATTATTTTATTATTATGCATTCTTTTATTATTTCTTAGGTGAGACACTTAGGAGTTTGCATACTCTTATGAGTTTTCATGTTGACAACACTGGAGTAAGCAACTCTAATTCAACACATGGTGTCTATAACACTAGAGTTTGCATAATTAATTGAGTTGTCATGTAGACAAAACAAATATTCACACTCTCATTCAAGCATATGGTGTCTACAACATAATTTTACATGCTACACCTTTGTAGGTTTATCCTCTCATCATCACACTTACTCCCCCACACTTGGTGGACACGTGCTTGGTTGTAAGACCTATCAATATGTTGATTCCTGGGTATTGTAGAAGCACTCCAAAAGCCTTTATATATAGGCACTTCTAGTGTATTTGTACATCAGTGAACATTGAATGACAATAAATCAATTTTGGATATTGTTATTCTGATCATACCTTGTTGGTCTACTGTTGTGCATGTGCTTGAGTTCCTTGATCTTGGGTGATTTTTCCCTAAGAAAAATTCTTATTTGGTATCATAGCTATACCAAATTCTTACATGGTATCAGAGCTTGGAGAATTTCTCTTTACATAGCCATTTAAGACCATCTTGTTGCTTCAACACCTCAACTCAGATCTGGAGTATCCCTGTCATTGGGAGCATCTAGAGCCAGAACAGACCTTGCCATTGCGTCCAAAATGTTGATTCAGTGAAAATCGGCTATAAATTCACCTATGCTTGGCCAAAGTCAATTTTGAGGCAATTTTTTTACAAATTGGCACTCGAAGGCTCGATTTACAACTCCGAGCTGATCCTTCTTTAGATCTACAACTTCATTTTTAGATCAGTATTTATTTTTCTCTGCAATTAGATTTTTAGAATTTTTCAAAATTTTGTTTAGCTCATTGAGGTTGTAAAGAAAATTCTTTTTGTAGGAACCAGACGATGAAACCCTGACCCTCACAAGGAATATTCACGGTGCACACAGAATATTCCTGTCCTTTTTCAATGGCATTTTAGTTGCAGACAACATATAAATCTAACATAATTCATTACCAGAATCCGACACTCGACGAGCTTCATAATACCACCGGCTATCACAACCAAACCGACCTTCTAAGCAACTGACAACCACAACGGGCTTATTTGGGTTTATATTCAATTGACATTTGTTTTAAACACCTGTAAGCACTTCCCACTATTAATGTGGGACTAAGTGCTTCCCACTAGTCATTTAATTCTTCCCACCTGTGTGAGTTCTTAGCATCCTAACTCCTTTCCAGCCATCGACAAAGCGTCCTCTAGCACGGGAAAAATAAGACCACTGACTACGAATATTCTCCAACACCTATCAGTCTTTTCGGTAGCATTTAAAACTCTCTGCCATCCATGTGTCTGGATAAAGACCTCGACACATGTCCGCCAACTCACGTGGTGCCCAACAACAGGGTCACGCCTACATGTCAGAAAAACCATACTCCACGTGGACGAAGACACCTTAGCTCCACATGAAAACATGTCAGCAAGCCACCTCAACATACAACAGTGATATGCAAGATCCGTATTTTTCCATGTGTACAGTCTGTATGATCCGCACTACCACATTAGTAGTGACGTCATCAAGGGGCAAAGCTTTCGTTAATGTCAGCATTTTACTTTCTTAAAATTGATGGTCATTTGATCGTCATTCCTAGGAACTTTTGAACTATTGCAATGACCATTTAACTATCAAATTTAACCTCACAGTTTTCTGCCCAGACCCCTCTCTAGATTCAGTTTTGATTTGATAGTCTGACTTTGGGAAGCCATAACTTAGTCATCCAGACTCCAAATCTAGTGCAATCTAAAAAAATTTTTGGGTAGAATTTCCTGAACTTTTTACCAGTGTAGTTCTTTTTTTGTTTTGGTGTACCGATTTGTCAAAAATTGTGTCTTTTGGTGACTATACCTGTTCAATCCTACATTTTGTAACTTGAAATGCTCCGACAGGCTCATCTAGACACATTTTCAGGTTCCATTTTTTTTGAATGTGCTTAATTTTTTGTCTACTTTCTAGATCTACAATCAGATAATAGGGTTGTACAGACAAAAATATCACTTTCAGACTTAGGGCCTTTTCAACATTATATTACTTTGATTACTTTTCAAAATTGTTGCACATCTGAGCTACATTGCTTAGTGACAGATTTGAGTCTCAAAAGGCAGTTGTCACTAGCAAAATCAAAAGCACACTTTGTACATTTTGACAAGTGGCCTCTTGTACACACACTACCTATAAAGCACTAAATACATTAGGGGGGGGGGGGGGGGGGGGGTTGATTATTTTTCTTGCATTTTGGGGGTACATTGATTAGTACATCATGGATGAGGAAGATTTAATTACCTTGACAACACAAAACTATAAGTAGTGGAGTCAATTGGCTCTCACTTATCTTAGTCAGCATAATGCATTGCCATATGCGAAAGGACTTTCCTAAAATGAGGACACTAGTTTCATCTTTTGTCGTGCCCTCTTTCTACATATGGATATGGAGGTTATGGATTCACTTGATGACATGAAGTCAACTGATCCGTATGATATTTGGATCTATCTTTGGGAGATGTATGATGATCCACACATTCCTCCATTCCCAAAAGATCTTTTACCTCCAGTTGTAGTTGCATCCTCTCCAGATGAGATCTCACCTTCTGATGCTCCTGTTGCTACTATTGATCTAGTTCCAGCCATGGATTCTTCTAATTCAATGCATCAGGAACCACCATGTCTTCCTACTTTAGCTTCATGGGATGATTTCCTTCCAGACATTGTAGAGCTATTCATCGAATCTCACATTGAAGATGTGGGAGACATCATCGATGATATTTTTCTTCTCTTTGTTGAGGCAAATACTTCATCCATTGCCATAGTGATAGGTCCAACACAACAGGGTACACCTTGTCTTCCAGCTCCAACATTAGTGGATGACCTCTTGACAGATATTTTAGGTTTGTTCATGGAGTCATACATAGCAAATTCTGGGGACATCTTTGATGGTCTACATCTTCTCTTTGATGAAGTAGAATCTTCTTCAATTTTCATCAGGGCTCACTCTGACCCTCTTGTCCATTCTCTATTTGATCAGTCTTCATAGGTTGATATGATTTTGGATCCTTATGTACACCGATTGTAGGAGGTCTCTTTATCATTTGAGGAGATGGTTGGTTCTTTTGGATAGGTTCTACATCCATCCTTGCTAAATCTACACTTTTTCTTTTCAACCGTATTGGAAGGGGTGACTATCAGTATCAATATAGGGATAGTTGAGCACATTTCAGAGACACCATTCATCATTGGGATTCTTTCTACACATTGGGGAAGCATCTCATTTGTACCTATGATATTATTTCTTCCAAAGGGGAGGAACATTATTCAACAATCATGGATTAGCTTCTGTATTGGAGCAACTATCATTAATCGACACTCTACATTTAAGGAGGGGGGGGACTACCTTGTCTCCTTCTTCTTCTCTTTTATGGGGGGACATTTTCCTCTTATGGGGTTTTGTCCTTCTCATGCTTCTCTTTTGTATATACTTGATGTATGTCATAATGGGGGGGGGGTCTTGATTACTCCATCCATCCATGCATCTTGTTTTTCATCTCTCTTTTTGGGGGAGGGTTTTTCCCATGAGGTTTTCTCTCTTTTCCCACCTTATGAGAGATTGAATTGCATTTTGTACATGGGTACTATGTGCTAGAAAATGTGACCTGTTAGGAGCACAAATCAACAAACAAACATTAGTTAAAATCTTCAAATATGCATCAAAGACTAATTAAAATGAAAGAACATTAACTAACTAATGCTTTCTTGAGTTTTGCAACTCTAAGCAGCCAACAAACCAAATCTTCCAGCTACCTCTATAGCTCAACAAGGGCACCCATGAGAGGCCTTGTTGGTGTGTTAAGACGAGGGGTATGTCTGGTGTGCTCTCCCAAACACAACAAAGTATTGAATCTCTTGAGTGGATGTGCAAATATGAGTGATGATAAAAGATGAACCTAAGCTACATGAGATGAAAAACACCTCAAGAAATGGCTATGGAGAAAGCCATACTTGAAGGTATTCAATGATGATGATATGGAATGTAACCAAGAAAACTAACTAAGTATGCAAGCTACACTAACAAGTAAGTGCAAAGGAAATGCAAATGCAAAAGCAAAAGAAAACTAGCTAAACCATGCAAATGCAAAGCTAAACTAGCTACCAAATGGTTAGTATGCACTTAAAAATCACTATGAAAACTACCATGAAAAACTACTATGAAAGCTCAAATTAACATGCAAACTCAACTACAATGAAAGCTCAAACTATGATGCAAGTTCAAATCTCAAACTAACATGGTAACAATGCAATAATGAGAGATGCAAATGCTTGAGACAAGGCCTCTATTTATAGGCTTGAGGGAGGGCTTGGTGAGGTGGCATCCATGTAGGTGCCACAGAAGGTGACATACAAGCCATGCAAATGGTCAAGAATTCAAAGTTTTCTCACACATGTGTGAAAAAACTTGAGAAGAAGAGTGGGAGACAAGAGTGCAAAGGAGAGTGTGTAGGCATGCCTTCTCACACATGTGTGAGCACACTCTTAGGCTAATGAGGGGGATTAGGAAGGAGATTAAGAATGATTAAGTGAGATTAGAGAAGAAGTAGGCTTAAGAGGATGAAAATGATGGTTATAGGCTAGGCTCTAGGTTAGGATTAAGATTAAATTAAATGAAATTTAATTTAATCCTAGGTTTAGAGGAATTAATAGGATGTGAGGATTAAATAAATAATTTTTATTTTTAAAAAAAAAAGGGGGATGATGAAGGATCATGTGTTAAATTAATTTAAAACATTAAGGCTAGGAGTATTTAAATTAAATTTAAATACTTAGGAGAATGAACTCATTTAATTAAAATAATTTAATTGAATAAGCAAAATAATGTTAGTAATATAATTAATTAATTAATTACAATGTCACAGGCAATATTAATAAATTAATATAGTTTTTAGGGATGATTTTAAGCATCTACATTTTGCCCCTCTTTGATGTGATGTCAGAACGACATCATATCAAAGAAAATAAAACATAGGTTTCCCTAGAGAAGGTTAGAGTCCTATGGTGATGATAGAGGAGGAGGGTGCCCCCTTGCGAAAATTGCGCAAAAAATAAATTTTGATAATTTTCGTGAAAAGGTCTTAAGAAAAGAAGAAAAAGGAGAAAAAGGAGAATAAATGACAACATTTGCATGACTTGTGGATAAATAGGGAACAAACATGGCTTAGGGAAGACATGGGCTCAAACGGGGTCCGTAGAGGGCCTATATAAGCCTCAAAGGGGCCCAAAGAAGGTCATTGTCACACCACAACCAGAGCATCCATAGCAAACATGGACCCCATTGATCGATTGCAGCTTGGTGAGCTCATTCGGTAGTACCAACGAGCAGTGGAGATGGGCCCACTGGTAAGTCATCTGATCCTCTTTGTATTTTGGTAGACTAGGCTAGGTTAGGCACATTTAATATGTCATAAATGCACCAAAAATGAGGTCCAAGTAGAGACGACAGTCTCCACCTTGTCGTCTGCGTAGATGACAAAGCGATGATCTCGACGTCCACGGAGACAATAGGATCCATCTTGTCATCTGCGAAGATGCCAAAAGAGTGAAAAGATGATGCGGAGACAACTGGTTTCATCCTATCATCTTCGTAGATGGAAAATTAGTTTAGGGCTAGTAGAGATGACAGAGCAGAGTTCGTTGTCTCCGTAGATGACAAAAAGTTTGTCTTCTACACTAATCAACATCTGCGTGAATCAACATTTTCGTTGATCAAGGTCTACGAATATCAGTGTCTACATAGATTAGTGGCTCCACCAATTGGAACAAATCATAGGAGGCCAGGGAAAATGCCCCATTCTAGGGACATCATAGGCTAGAAAGATTGACTCTCTGCATGTCTATGCTGCAGGAGGATACGGTGGTGTTTAGGTCGAGGGAGCACTACCCTCTGACCATGGTGATCCAAGAGAGACTCACAGATGTGGATTGGGGACACATGCAACTATGTGGCTTAGAGCACGTTCACGAGTGGCCAGACTTGAGGGCCCACTCAGCGTAGCTATTGGCACTCATAGAGCGATGGCACACATCGATAGGGAGCTTCCATCTGTCGACAAGAGGAGGCTATAGTCACACTCTTGGATGTGTGGTGGATCTTGCCAGTGCCGATCATAGGTGCATACCTAGAGTATGTACTAGAGGGTTCTAATCCATTCTTGAGGGAGTGCTTCAATGGATGGTGATAGCGATTACCAGTCCAGTGATCGTGGTTATCATGGAAAGGAGCTCTAAAGCAGAGGCTATCGAGGTTGGTAGTGTACCTAGCTTCACTGATATGGCAGATGCTGCTAGATCATGCAGGACACGGGTGGCCAATAGGTTGGGCATGGGTGTTAAGCATCCTGCTATAGGAGGAGGGAGAGGTCTACTAGTGGGGACAGACGATCCTAGCTGAGTTATATCACGATTTGCACATTTGTGCATATTGAACCCAACACACTGTAGGACCAAGATTGATGTTACTAATGCTTTGGTCATGGGAGCACATTGAGGTCACACAGCCTATCACTCGGTGAGAGACCAGGCAGCTTGGGGAGCCATTCGCCTATAGATACCGGCCTCCCATCCAGTATACATCAAAAAAGTCTTCGAGGTTTTGGTGCCAGTGCATAGATGAGATTATCATGTTCGAGTGGACTCCATATGATGGGGTAGAGTGGTGGGGGCAGAAACTGGCAGCAAGTGGCGAGGATGACATGGAGGATCAGATGTACCTCCCATACACACAGACTGACTGCTGGATCATTGGTTGATCCATGCATGTGATCATGTGGTACATGCCCTCTCGAGTGTGACGACAGTTTGGCAAGACACAGGACATAGTCCCACACACATTCTTATATCTTGTGGTGTCTTGAGAGTATGGTTGACTGTGAGGGCATGAGACCACTCTTCGAATGGCCCACATATCATGGGTATCGATGCCAACAGTACCATGGGTCCATAGACATGACAGGGGAGATGTAGGCGTCACACTGGCACACTGGCGTATGCACAGTGGTGGGAAGCCCACCAGCGAGTCAGACTCACAGTGCCAAGGGCACCTCCACTAGTAGAGTAGGCACGGGGTGACAGGGATGGTGCAGGGGATGGGGGACAGGCAGTTATGATGCCACCTCTGGCACAGGGTGCACAACATGGACCTCATGGGTGCAGAGCCAGTGTGAGGAGGGGTCGAGGGCCAACACCATACGAGGACCACCATAGATAGGGCCTCAGGCAGAGGTAGAGGCACTACTGTAAGCACCACCACAGGCATAGGTACAGGTACATGTGCCAGCAAGGGGATAGAGATAGGGGCCAGTAGAGGACCCAGATATGGTGAGGATGGAGTGGGATAACCTCTATGCAGAGGTAGCCCAGCTACAAGGGATAGCACAAGTGTAGTAGGCATGAGCAGACAACTTAGAGCAAGTCATGGGTGCCATAGAGGTAGAGCTGCAGGTGCAGAGGGTCAGGGGAGACAATGTATAGGAGGCCTTAGCAGCCCTATAGGCACAGGTGGGTGCCAGGGAGTTTGCAGGGATGGGTATCCATAGAGGGGCGGAGGAGTGGGTAGAGCTGGAGAGACTCCGAGGGGAGGTAGCCGCATTATTGGCTGAGCGGGCCACCCATTAGGCATAGATGGATGAATATCGCAGGCAAAGAGATATAGCTAGATAGATGCTACAGCCTAGGGCAGCCATCTTAGTGATGCAAGATGCCATCGCAGCTAGCCAAGTAGAGGCACAAGCCATACGAGAGGAAACCTATTATAGGTCACTTTATATTGAGGCCATTCCTGTTGATCAGTGATAGCCAAATTTTGAGAGGGGAGCCAACTCAAGGATCTCAGGCGGCAGAGCCAGATCAGAGTAGTCCATAGGACAACAAAGACCTCCTCAAGGGGGGGATACAGGGGGGGCTGGGCCCTCATAGCCAGCGGCTTGATTTTATATAGTGATCAATTTTTTTTTTGATAGATATGTGCAGATGCATCGAGTTTTGATGATGTGTTTGTACTATATGATTCTACATGATTTGTATATGGACTGTACAGACACTAATTTTTTTTGATATATATACATGACATGATTCGATGGCTCTATATGTGTCTAGACTTATGTGATGCATATGATATTTATGATGTGGATTCTAACGTTTGTCATGCAGGATGTGATGCTATGAGATGTTTCCTATGATGTATGCATATGTACATGATGCCTAACATGTGGATGATGCAAGTTTTGCTAGCGATTATGTATGTGTTGCTTTATTTTACATGTATGGATGCACTATATTTATGTGAGATGTGATTATGATGTATATGCCCCTAGATGTGATGACTAAAATGAATGTATGCAACTAATGGAATGAACTAATGCAGTCTAATAGAATGAACTAAAAACACCTAATGAACACTAAATGAATCAAATGAACATTAATGTAATAGAAAATGAATGAATGTAATAATGATAAATTGATGCAACTTAATGAAAATGAACTAATGAATGAATATCTATCAAAACTATCACTCATAGAAACCTAGTAGCATAGCATAGGAGGGGGGAAATAAATAGAACCTTTTCTCAAGCGCGACTCAAATGAAACCCTATACTACATGCATCCTAACTACATGATATCAAGAGATTCTGTTGTGTTTTCATATGGAGAGCACACCTTAAGTTGATTTTGCAAATGAGTTCATTCATTATATGCTATAGAAGCATAAATGACATGACTCTTTTGCATGGACTAGACATAAAAAACCATAGAGACTTTAGGACGATAGGTGTAGTTTGCATAGTCATAATGGATCAAATGTCATATACGCCATGGAGAGGTCTAGGCACACCCAAAAGTCTTTTTAGGGATCTTTGGTGGAAGGTGTGCTAACCTGTTGCCCCCATTACACAACACATTAACATAACCTGAAACTATCACATATGAAATAAAGCCTCAAAAAATAGATCATACCACAAAAAACACGTGTAGTCAATGAGAGCCATTTAGGTATGACCAAAATATGGAAGATCAAGGCGCATCCTAACAAGGCTTCCATTAACACACAAAAATAAAATCAACCAATAAGAGACCTCATGACCAAGTAGTCATTTAGTCCACAGTTCCTGCCAAGAACCTTAGGTCTAGAAGTGAATGTCGCAATGTCGCCTATAGGAAAGATTCATCCTATAATAATGTGTCAAGTCAGATGTCAATGATCATAAAATCGTGTGATTTTGGCAAGGGCTATGAAGTGAACAAACTTCTTGAATCATCAAGCCTCCAATGGTGATTTTATGTAAGTCCAAGTATGGTCACTATTGTGAAAAATCTTAGCGTAATGGGATTGACAATCACTCGACAAAAAAATGCCTCACGGACTAGAGGTCTTTCAAAAGATGGAAGTGAAGCGAAGCCTCACAGACAAGAGGTCTTTTATTGGATGCATGACAAGCAAAAGGATAGATACAAATTTGCACAAATGAAAATGGAAGGGTGGAATGAAGTGAGGTAGAACGAGCCTTATAGACAATGAACCCACCATACTTTTTTTAGGAACTTTTTTTGCTTTTTAGGCTTTTTTCAAGAACCTTTTATGATTTTTTTTGTTTTTCTAATTTTTTTAGATTTTTGTGGGACTATAAACACTATACAGGAACTACAAAGGCTCAAGCATAGAACTGCTTGAGATGCTGGATATTTATAGGATCAGGGAGTGGATCTCCCTCTAGAGTAGCAATCTGATATGCCCCAGAAGCATACTTGGCTATAATAATAAATGGACCTAGCTAATTTCTCTTGAATTTTCCTTTCTTTTTACAATTCTGAAGATTCCTCATATTATGCTATAAAACTAAGTCACCCACTTCAAACTCCCGTGGCTTGACATTCCTGTGATACTAAAGCTAAAGGAGATTTTGATACATGTGGAGGTGGTTTAGGGCATTGAGTCGTCTCTCATCGAGGAGTGCCAACTCTTGCAAGTGAGCAACTTGGTATTCTTCTTTGGATATCAGCTTCTTGAGAGATATTTTGAGGGAAGGGAGCTCAATTTCGATGGGCAAGACAGCTTCAGAACCATAAACAAGGGAAAAGGGGGTGGCTCCTATGGGGGTACAGATGGAGGTGCGATAAGCCTAAAGGGTGGGAGCAATTTGGATGTGCCAATCATGACCAGCTACATCAACGATTTTCTTTAGGATTTTCAAAATGGTTTTATTGGTAGCTTCAGCTTGGCCAATTCCTTAGGGGTAGTATCTAGTGGAAAAATGCTGGGTGATTTCGAATTTCCTACATAGTGTGACAACTTCCTAATTTTTGAAAGGGGTTCCATTATTAGTCATGATATCTTGAGGTATGCTGAAATGATAGATAATGTAGTTCAAGATGAACTTCGAAATCTATTTTTCAGTGATGTAGGTTAATGGAATAGCCTCGACCCACTTTGTGAAGTACTCAGTGGTGGCAATAATATACTTGTGGCTGCTTGAGGAATTTGGGTATACTTGACCAACAAGATTGAATCCCCAACGGGAAAAGGGCCATGGAGTGATGGTGGGCTGAAAGTCTTGGGCAGGAGTGTGTATTAAATCACCTTGTTGCTAACAAGGAACACATCTTTTCACAAAATGATATGCATTTGCTTCCATAGTGGGCCAATAGTAACCTGTCCTAAGAATCTTTTTCGCTAATGTAAGGCCACTAGAGTGGGCACCACAAATCCCTTGGTGAACCTCTTCTAACGCCATTCTAGCTTCATCTAAATTGAGACATTGGAGAAGGGTCCCATCAAAGTGTTTCCAGAAAAGTGTGTCACCTAGGATGGTATATCGGGTGATTTGACAGATGAAAGTTTTGCTTTGGTTTGGGGTGAGGTCTATGGGGATGGTTTTGTGATGTAGATAGGCAAAAATATTGGTTTACCATGGAGACTAAGGACCAACAACTTCACACACCAACTTTGAATCAATTTTCTTATAAGTAGGAGTAAAAATATTCTCAACAAGAAACTCACATTTAGGACTATATTCTGGCATGGCGATCATGGAGGCAATAGTTGCCATAGCATCTGCTACTTTATTATTAGCTCTTGGTATCTACTAAAAAATAATCTCTGTAAAGTGCTACTTAAGATCTTCCACTATCCTATGATAGGGCAAAAATTTTTCATCCTTGGTGTGGTATTCATCTGTGACTTGTTTAATGACCAATTGTGAGTCTCCAAAAACAAGAAGGTTTTTAATGTTCCATCTAATAGCTTGACGCAATCCTATGACTAAGCCTTCATACTCAGCTATATTATTTGTACAGGGGAATGAGATTTTATATGACTTAGGAATGAGATCCCCTTGTGGTGTTACAAACAAAATTTCTACTCCCAATCCCTTTTGTGTAAAGAATCCATCAAAAAAGAGTTTCCATGGTGTACTAGGGGCTACTGGCATGATGTTGTCATCTAGAAAATCTGCTACAATGGGGTGGCCACCTTGAAGGGGAGCTTCAGCAAGCTGATCTGTAATTACTTGTCCCTTAATGGCTTTACGATCCTTATAAACAATGTTGAGCTCACTTAAAATCAAGACCCATTTTGCTGCACGACCTGTGGGGGTGGCTTTCGATAACAAATATTTGAGTGGATCTATTTGGCAATGAGGTATGTAGTATGATTAAGCATATAATGGCGTAGCTTCTGTGTGCAAAAGACTACATCCAAACATACTCTCTCAATGACAGTGTAATTTAACTCATAGCCAACTAGTGTTCGACTGAGGTAATATATAGCTTGCTCATTCCCATTGTCATCTAATTGTGCCAAAAGTGCTCCTAGGGCAACTGAAGTAGTTGAAATGTAAAGGATCAATGGTCGTCCTGCAACTGGAGGGACTAAAACTAAAGGATTAGCCAAATATGTCTTAATTTGTTCAAATGCTTTTTGGCATAGAAAATCCCATTGAAACTTGTTTCCCTTGCGAAGAAAATGCTAAAGAGGGTGGACCTTATCTGCTAGTTGTGACACAAATCTCCTAATAGATTATAACTTTCCTTGAAAACTGCGGAGTTGTTTCAATGTGGTAGGTGGAGGCATATCCATAATGGCTTTCACTTTTGCAGGATCTACCTCAATACCTCTTCTTGACACAATGTAGCCTAATAATTTGCCTGATTTGACCCCAAATACACATTTCTTTGGATTATGGTGCACTTTATATTTCTCCAACCTTTCAAAAATGGTGGTGAGAACATCAATGTGTGACTCACGTGTCTTTGATTTTCCTAGGATGTCATCAACGTAGTCTTCCATTATGACATGTAGAAGATCATGAAATATGGTGGTCATTGTGCGTTGATAAGTGGCACTGCCATTTTTCAAGCCAAAAGGCATGAATTGATAACAAAAGATTCCCCATGGGGTGGTAAATGCCGTTTTATGTTGACCTTCTTCTACAATTTTGATTTGATTATAACCAGAAAAATCATCCATCAAATACAACATCTCATGTCTAGAAGTCAAATCCACTATGATGTCTATGTTAGGAAGTGGAAAATCATCCTTGGGACATGCAAGATTTAAATCTCAAAAATCAAAACAAAAACGGATGCTCCCAGATGCTTTCCCTACAGGAACAATGTTAGAGACCCACTCAGGATAATCAATAGGACAGATGAACTTTGCCTCTAACATTTTTTGCAATTCTACTTTGACTAAAAGTGCTACCTTAGGATGTATCTTGCATAATTTTTGCTTCATTGGTTTAATCTTGGGGTCTACTGTCAAATGATGCACAACCAAATCAGTGTCTAAACAAGGCATGTCTTTGTATGTCCATGCAAAATTGACTTTTCCCCTTTTCATGAATTCAATCATTGCGTTTTTCTCTTCAGGATTCAGGGTAGCAACAATGTAGGTGATTTGTGGATTGTCATTTGTACCCAAATTGATTGGAATTGTGTCTTCATTCAAAATAGATGACTTTTCTAGTGGTAAAGATCTAAATGGCAAGTCAATCTCTCCCTCATCTGGTGCCTCTAAGAGGTTTTCACCAGAACATGCATCCTTTATTTTGTCTTTTCCTTCATCCAAAAGTGCCCTGGAGGAGTTTTCACTAGAGGATGTTTCTTTTATTTTTCCATTTTTATTTTCTTTTTCACTTTTGTGACTAAGAGAGTTGACTTGGCTACCAAAATAGGCTTCCTCATTGTATTGGATCTCATGTTCGTAGTCTTAGAGATTCTTAAGGCCAAAGAGTGCTATCACTGCTTCATCAAACTTACAGATATCGAGAGCTGGTGGTGTATCTTGAAGGTCCCAGTCTATCATGTTGAGTTTAGTGAGAGGTAGGTCGATGGATGAAAGGTCATCTATGGTAATGGAGTGAACATAGTTATCTAGGTCATCCTCAATGTATTGGAAAGACACTTTGAAGAATTCATCCTCTTCAGTCTCAAAATCAGGTTCAACTGTACAATAGTTGTCAGCAAAGGATACTTTAGGTTTAATGGAGCCCAATCCATGTCCTTTAGGATAACTATTAGCTTCTAAGGGTTGTCTCATTCCATCTTATTTAGGTCCAAGGCTGGTACCATGATATCCCATGTTTTTGATAATGGGAGGGGCCTTAACATACTTATCTTTGGGGAACTCCATAGGTTCATCTTTTCTGTCATAATATAGCCAATCTAGGATATTAGATTCCATATGCTCATCACTAAGTGAACCCCAATGTTCAAATGTTGTCTTGTTAATATGCACAGTCTCTTTGTTGGTAGGAGGTGGCAATTGTGAAGGTTTTCCAAAGGAACGAGGGGAGAGTGGTAGTTGTCCAACACACAAGGCATTTTCAAACTTATACTCTTCCATTCCTAAATCAGTAAAAGTAACCTTCTTCTTGTAGTATTGACCTTAGTATTTTCAACCTTCTCCTTTCCCTTGTGGGAATTTGAATCCTCATTAGCTACTTCTGGTACTGTTGTGGAAGGTGGTTCTTTAATGGTGAGGGGCTTAGGTATGACCTTAGCAAACTCATTAATTGGACAAAAATTTGCTGGCGCACCTTCCAATATTTTACAAAATTCAAAAGGGGTAAGATCTCCTAGAATCATGACCTCTCTTCCTTAGTGACGAAACTTTAAGCATTGATGATATGTAGAGGGTACCGCTTTGAGTGTATGTATCCATAGTCTACCAAGCAAGATGTTGTATGGAAAATCCAAGTCTAGGACATGGCATTCGATATTTATGACAGCTGGCCCAAACTTTAGAGGCAACATGATAACCGCTTTTGATTCTCTTTCCCTCTCATAATATGCTTTTATTGTGATCCTTTTATTAACATCTATAAGATCCTCTGGAAGTCCCAAGAAGTGAATCATTTTCAATGTACAAAGGTTCAAACCAGATCCATTGTCTATAAGGACTCTTTTTATTTTATGTTGTTGTATAAGGACTTCAATGTGGAGCAAAATATTATGGTGTGGATTAGAACCTTGGAAGTCTTTGTCTATGAAGACAAGGTGTTTTTGGGTGGCAAGATTTCCAATCATAGTGGTAAATTGGGATGCATTAATATTTTCAGGAACAAAAGTCTCTAAAAGAGCCTTCTCCAAGATCTCTTTATGGATGGGTGATGTGGTAAGAAGCTCAAGAATGGATATTTGTGCAAGAGTTTTACCTAGCTTGGAAAATACATCATAGCGAGAAGCCAGAATTTGTGAAGTGGATGGCATAGTAGACACATGTGGAATTGATGTATTAGCGTTGTTGGGAGTGGCAACTTGCAAAGTGAGTCTTCCCCGTCGAGTGGTTGCATCACAATCGGCTGCTTGTAAGACAAGGGTATTCACATGAGTGTCTACCTCTTCAATGCGACCACACATGGAGTCAAAACCACATATATCATTGGTTTCTATCTTACCACACAAGGAGTCAAATCCTGATATGTGGTTAGTAGAATAGCATAAGGTATTGCATTCAATGTGGAGGCTCGATTCACATTGTTGGTATTGTTGTCATCATTGTTGTGATTGGGAAATGACTTTTGGAATATCTTCAATTTAGCATTTTTAGAAGTTGGACCTCCTTCTACTTCAATATTCATTTTCCCTATACCACTTTGACTTTGGTTGATTTTCATCAAAAGGACGTGTGTTAGGAAATACCATCAAGTTGTGATCCACTAATTTTTGAAAGATGGCCTCCAAAGGTTCATGAAAGTTAGTGAACTTCCTATTTCGATCATAGTCACGATTGTAGTTGGTGTTGCAAATAAAGAATTGTGTTTGATTACGAGATTGCTGATTGCCTTGATTGTCATGATTCAAATTGTTGTTGTTTCGATTACGGTAGTTGTTGTTACCTCCTTGAAGATTTTTGACATCAGTAACACCATCGTGTGTAACACCCTTATTCTTGGACTAGAATTTGGGTTTTCTATTGCTATTTGACTCATTGTGTGAGGATGATGAGTTATAATGCTTAATGGCACCCTTCTCCAAAAGTCCATTTTCAATGTTTTTACCCTTCTTGACTAAAGTGGCAAAGTATTTAGGGCTAGCCATCTTCATGTGGAAGGAAATTTCGGGTATCAAATTCTTGATGAATATATCCACAAGGTGGGAATCCTCAATTTTATAGGGCATACGATTAGCAAGATGTCTCCACCTTTGTAGGAAGTTAGCAAAAGTTTCACCATTTCGTTGCTTTTTGTTGCACAAATCACTCAATGAGGCATGATGTGCAATATTGTAAGAATATTGTGCTATAAACTTGCTTGTCAAATCATTTAAGGAAGTAAAGGAGCCCTTAGGTAAATTCATTAACCATTCTAGTGTAGGGCCCCCAAGACTTCGTGCAAAGAGTCTCTTAAGATAATCATCAATGTAAGCTACTTCTTGGCATAAAATGGAAAATTCCTTGAGATGTGTGACGGGGCATGTCTCTCCCGTATACTTGTCAAATTGAATTTTGGAATTGGGTGGAAATGGTACCATATTGATGGATTTATCGAACAGAAAAGGACAAATTTCCTCAAAAGAGACATCCTTCACCCCTTTGTTGTTCATGTTAAGGACCAAATTTTGCAATTCTTGAAATTGTTGAGCCAAGTCTTGATTAGGTTGCACTTGTGATTGTTGGAAATTCACAAATCCACCTCCTAAATTATAGTGAGTCCCAAATGTAGTGTGAGGGGGTGGAAGTATTCCACTTTGGCCAATGTATTGATATGCAATTGTTGGAATTGGCACAGATATCTTTACCATACCGGTTGGTACTTGTAAATAAGAGGAGTGCATTGGTTGTGTCGGAATTGCCATTGGATGAGTAGGCAGTTGCCCAATGCCTAAGCATCCCACAGTTGAAGTTGTCAAGGTAGATTGTGGAATACTAGCATGGGTGGTAACATTGGGCATGGCACTAATGATTTTTTGAATATGTTTTGCAATCAATTGGAATGTAGATTGTGTGGAAGTGCTAGATGTAGGCATAGCACTAGTTGTCACCGTGGTTTCTTTCCCTTTGCTAGAAGTTGGAGCTGCGTTTGAAGTGGGCAATATGGGAGCACCACCCTTTGTAATTTGTCTAAATAAAGTGCTCTCATCAAAGCTTGGGGGAACATTAACACCATCCTTGACCAAATTTTGGAATATCACAATTTTTTTTGCCCTAATGGATTTTTCCATCATTTCCACATTGTAGGGGTCCACAAGGAATGTCCTAACATCACTAGGTACATTGTTGGGGTCAATAGGATCTTCATCTTGGTATACTTCTTCATCATTACCTTCCAAAGTTGTGTTACGGAAGGGATCTTCTGGTTCTTGCACAGATGTTGAGTTAGGCATACCAAGGTTTGAACTAGAGGGAATTATGCTTCCTAATGAAGTTGTGAGTGGAGGAAATGGATTCTCCATCTCTGATTGCCTCAATGATTCCCACAAATGTGACATGGGATTAAATGTGAACCTTCTTGATCGTGTGTGTACCATGCAATAGTGACCAACCGATGGGTGGAAGATTATGGAGGAAAAAGAAAAATGAGGATGGGAGTTATTAATCTTATGTGATTAAAGGGTCAACTACCCAAGTGTGGAAAAAAGGCCTTGGTTTAGCAAACACAGTTTGATTAGAGGATAATAGTATCTTTCTCCCACCAAAGATAGTCAAGTGATCTTTAGGCAAGTTATGACACCAAGTTGATTACTCACTATTTGGAGACGGACTTGTGATCCCAAATAAGTAAGTGTAATTAAGATAAATGTTTTCTTATAGATAAAAGGTCTAGCGTCACAATTCCAAAAGATGTTTTAAAGGTTCAAGCTCTCTAGAAGAAGATTTGAATGTGGAAGACTAGGAGTTTGGAAAATGGAGGTAGATATAGAAAATGGAAGATATTATGGTCACTTATGTAGTTAACTCAATCTTCGTTCACTAGAAATAAAAACCTTGGGTTCACTCCTGGAAAGGCATATCAATTTCAAAGTTTTCCATTGTATTCAATTCTATCATAACGGTCTTGTCTAGATTCTTCCTTTTGGATGTCTTTCATAGCATATCAGAATTATTTATCACTGTGTGCTAAGTTCTTCCTTTCCTTGTAGATGGGTGGTTTGGACAATTTCACTTTCTTATGTTTGACTTGGTTGACTTTATTTGTCATGGCAGGAATAAAACAAGACCCAAATTTCAAGTACCCAAAAACTTTGCAACAAGACTTAACTAGACTTGACCACTATTGATGTAAGACCTGCTGAAAATAACCATGAGTCAAGAGGACCTCACTTACCACTATTTCACTTAATGAAAGGTTACTTCACAATTTCACTCATCTTAGAACTTGTTTATGTTTGTCTTAGGTTTTGAATGTTTGAACAAGCATGTTAAACACGCCAACAATCCTAATAAGGCTGCCACTAGGATGAAAAAGGCTTATGTAAGGGGTGTCCTCAATATACACAAGGTACATGAAGCCCAAATTTGTAGATAAAAGAAAATACTGCCACATAGTCGGGGGGAGACAGTAACCCAAATCTCCTCCTTCACTTCCCAAAGGTGTAAATTTCTTTGGGGCTTAGCCAAGAGTGACAATATAATGCTTCTAAGAGAGATGTCTTTTGATTCACCTCCCTCTATTTATACTCCTCGAGAACACTAGAGTTGAGGTTGTCCCAAGGGGTGATGAAATCCTCAAGCAGGCCTCCTAAAAAAAAGAAAAACAAAACCACTTATTTCTTGTGGACCCAAGATCACCTGAAGGCATGAGGGGAGAGAATACATAAGTGGTCTTGGGGTTTAAAAGATACTTGTTATTTCCCAATGAAGCTTTAAGTTTTCTATCTACTTGAAGACACTCGTGATTAAAACATGCAAGGTTCTTTCCAACTTGAAATAGTGCCAACATAAATGAAAACGCAAATTCATCAACAAAAAAGTAAAGCGAGTGTGTGAAGATAAAATGCTGAAAATAAAAATGCAAAAAATAAAGTCAATTTACCTTAGGGCATTCAAGAGTGTATGACTTCATTTTAAGCACCAAATCCAAATGTGATCTAGCCTAGGCATGCATGTCCATTTTAAACATAAATTCTAAATGTGATCTAGCCTAGGCATACATGTCCATTTTAAGCCCCAATTCCAAATGTGATCTAGCTTAGGAATACATGTCCATTGTCCCTTAATGCACTCAAGATGGTGTGAATTTTTTTTAATCACCAAAACCAAATGTTTTTTCTATCTTAAACATTCATGCCAATTTTATGCACCAAGTCCAAATGTTTGTTAGCCTAAACATCCATGTCAATTGTAAGCACCAAGTCCAAATGTTGGATAACCTAAACATTTATGCATTCAAATGAAAGTTCTTAATCCATACAAGTTCATTAGCCCTTAAGTTTAAGGGATAAAAATCACTACAAATCTCTTTTAGTGATAAAAATCACTATTGGTTTTTCTTTTTATGTTTTTAAAGTTAATTCTCTGCATTAAAACCGTCAATAAAAACTTGCAAATCAATATGTTAGCAAAAATTATTGTTCAAAATTGTACAATTCTTTCACAAAAAAGAGATGCCAAAATGCAAGCAGAGATGCCAAACTACGAGGACAATGAAATATGAAGATGCTAAATGTGCAAATGCTAAACAATGCAGACGACATAAGGTGCAATTTTCAAGAGACCAAATGACTTGTCAGACGTAGATGAAAATATAAAATGCAGAGACGCTAAAATTTGGAGACGACAAACTAGGATGCACACACAACACGGACATAGAAAGGTGCTCACAGATGATAGAAAAAACTTCATAGATGACATAACAAACTTCACAGACAACAAAATAAACTTCGTAGATGACAAAATAATCTTTGCAAATGACAGAATAATATTCAAAGACAACAGAATAAAAATGCAGACGCTAAAATGGAAATGCAAGTAAGTAGGTTTTCAAGTGCGGTGGAGATGCTCAAGAGTGAAGATGCTTGTTTGCACAGACACTGATGTGCAGAGACGAGAAATGCAGACGTAACTACGGCCTGCAAAAATGACACTGCGAGGTTTTCTACGACTAAATGACGTTTGGTCACAAATTTTTGGAATGAAATTAGGGACGTGTGTCTCATCGGATGTGCCAAAATGTGTCCTAGAAAATGTGACCTATTAGGAGCATGAATCAACAAAAAAACATTAGTTAAAATCCTCCAATATGCATTAAAGACTCATTAAAATGAAAGAACATTAACTAACTAATGCTTGCTTGAGTTTTGCAACTCTAAGAAGCCAACAAACCAAATCTTCCAACCACCTCTATAGCTCAACAAGGGCACCCATGAGAGGCCTTGTTGGTGTGTTAAGATGGGGGGTATGTTTTGTGTGCTCTCCCAAACACAACAAGGTATTGAATCTCTTGAGTGGATGTGCAAATATGAGTGATGATAAAAGATGAACCTAAGCTACATGAGATGAAAAAAACCTCAAGAAATGGCTATGGAGAAATCCATACATGAAGGTATTCAATGATGATGATATGAAATGTAACCAAGCAAACTAACTAAGTATGCAAGCTACACTAACAAGTAAGTGCAAAGGAAATGCAAATGCAAAAGCAAACTAGCTAAACTAGCTACCAAATGGTTAGTATGCACTTAGAAATCACTATGAAATTTACCATGAAAAACTACTATGAAAGCTCAAACTAACATGCAAACTCAACTACAATGAAAGCTCAAACTATGATGCAAGTTCAAATCTCAAACCAACATGGTAACAATGCAATAATGAGAGATGAAAATGCTTGAGACAAAGGCCTCTATTTATAGGCTTGAGGGAGGGCTTGGGGAGTAGGCATCCATGTAGGTGTCACATAAGGTGACATGAAAGCTATGCAAATGGTCAAGAATTCAAAGTTTTCTCACACATGTGTGAGAAAACTTGAGAAGAGTGGGAGACAAGAGTGCAAATGAGAGTGTGTAGGCATGCCTTCTCAGACATGTGTGAGCACTCTCTTAGGCTAATGAGGGGGATTAGGAAGGAGATTAAGAATTTTTAAGTGAGATTAGAGAAGAAGTAGGCTTAAGAGGATGAAAATGATGGTTATAGGCTAGGCTTTAGGTTAGGCTTAAGATTAAATTAAATGAAATTAAATTTAATCCTGGGTTTAGAGGAATTAATAGGATGTGAGGATTAAATAAATATTTTAAAAAATTAAAAAAAATGGGGATGATGGAGGATCATGTGTTAGATTAATTTAACACATTAAGGCTAGCAATATTTAAATTAAATTTAAATACTTAGGAGAATGAACTCATTTAATTAAATAGTAGAATAATGTGAGCAATATAATTAATTAATCAATAATTAATTACAATGTCATGTGCAATATTAATAAATTAATATAATTTTTAGGGACAATTTTAAGCGTCTAAAGGTACCTAACATGGCCTAGTAGCCGGAACCCATCTTGCATTTTCATCCTAGCTTTTGTAAGCTTAAGTGCATTCTCCTAAGTTGTACTTAAGGTGGGGTGTTGGTGTAAATAACTATTCACTATTTACACTTACTTAAGTTTACTTAGGTCAATGCATTATTTTATTATTTCTTAGGTGAGACACTTAGGAGTTTGCGTACTCTTATGAGCTGTCATGTTGACAACACTGGAATAAGTAACTCTAATTCAGCACATAGTGTCTACAACACCGGAGTTTGCATAATTAATTGAGTTGTCATATAGACAACACAGTTAATTGCACTCTCATTCAAGCACATAGTGTCTACAACATAATTTTACGTGCTACACCTTTGTAGGCTTATCCTCTCATCATCACACTTACTCCTATGCTTAATGGAGGATAACCCATACTTGGTGGACATGTGCTTGGTTATAAGACTTATCAGTATAGTGATTCCTAGGCACTCTAGAAGCATTACATAAGCCTTTATATACAGATACTCCTAGTGTATTTTTACATCACAGAACATTGAATGACAATAAATCAATTTTGGATATTGTTATTTTGATCATACCTTGTTGGTCTATTGTTGTGCTTGTGCTTGAGTGCCTTGATCTTGGGTGATTTACTTAGTGCCCCCAAAATGAATATTTTAATTGAATTTGGGCACGTCAATCTGCTAGGGCCCATGTGACTTGTGCAACACCAATTACCTTAATGATATTTGTTTTAAACCTTACACTGCAAAATCATTTGGGTTTGAGAACAAAAGAGTGTTTTGCTTCACCGTAAGGGAATAACTACACATAACTTGATGAAATCTCCCAAAGTAATTAAGAATTTTCATATTGGAACAACCATAGGTTATTATCATAGGCCGACACCCTCTCGATGCTACATATTTCAAAAACAATCATATAGATAATTATTCCTCACCTGGTGCTGATTAATTGGTTAGTCCACCCTTTTAATTTGTGATGTAAGTTCATAGACACCAAATTATCAATTACAATAGTTTGGACGATTAATGGCCTATAATTTTAGTTCTTGCAAATATTTATGCTATACTGATTGTATGGCCTACGATATGATGAATAAGCAAAAATAATTTCTCTAAATACTCTCAACATCAAATCTGTGCAATTTTTATATTAAAAACATGACACTTTTTGGATCTTTTTGATGCAATGGCAGGGCCCATTTGGCTTCACAATGCTTTACAATAAGTTTTATGTTGGATTCAATAATCAAACCTTATTTGCAATTGGGGTTTCAAATATTTGATTTTGGTTAAATGGACATCAATATTAACTTTTCAATCTTATTGAGCTTCCAAATATTTGATTTTGGTGAATTGAAAATCAATGTTAACTTTTCAAGCCTTTTGAATGCCATGTAGAGCTCATTTTTGATCCATGAATCTCCAAGGTTCACTTGCAATAAAGGATTAAACAGAGGTAGCTCCTGACAATATGATATAATTACTCCTATTAAGCTATTATTGAAAAACTTCATTGATGAAAGACAAAATTTATCTAAAGACATCAATAAAACTTTGATATCATGTAATATTTTATGAAAACTCAAACACAAGCCTATATTTAGCTGACCATAGAAGATTAAAAAAGCTATATTATATAGTTAATGCAAAATGAAATCATTAGCTAAATCCAATATTGAGAATTAAAAAATATTAATATGAAATTCTTTATATAATGGATTGAAAAAGTTACAATATATAGCCTTAAGATTCTAAATACTACGAAGGTGAGAAATCTTAACTAGGTAATAAAAACCAAATTACCTCAATAAACTTAAATAGTAAGGTGCAATTAAATAATCACACCAACACTTAAACAATTAAAGAAAACATTGTTTTTAAGGGATTTTGAGTGAAGTAGATGACTGCAATTGAACAGTAGTATATGTAATTTATTGGTTTAATCATATCAAAATGTATCCTTTTAATATGCTTAGAATTTATGAATGAACACACCATTTGATTGATAAGATCATATGATTCATTTTGCACTAATGTCTATGGGAAAGAACATCAAGTTGAATTATTTTTCTTGGAATGATCCTTTTGTGCTGATTTTATGGTTTCATCATGTACATTGCCATATCTAGTACTACATTAATATATTGGATGACTTGTATATTTTAGTAGCTCTTGTTTCTAGAGATGTTGCTATTATACATTTATTGCAAAAAAATGAACTTTTCAGTTGTTGATATTCTTGAACCTTGATGTATTAAGTCTTGATTCATGTAATTTCATTGACTTTTTGATGTGTAAAAGGACTAGGTAGACTTCATGTCAACAATTTGCATAACTGATAAAAAAACTTTTATTGAAGGAAGAAGAGGTTATATAGTTGGATATTTGAGAATGTTTAGGATAGTATGGGACATTTTAGAGTCAACTTTAGTAGATGAGAAGAGTACAAAAAAAGGTATATCTAGTTTCTTAAACAAAGTTCTGAATTTTAGACAAGTGGTAGTTTAGTAATTGTTGGGGAAGCTTTTTGCAAAAAGTGATAGTTTTAGAACTGAGGATACTAAGAGGTGGCTTCATAATTTTCGTAGATGCAAAATGATAATTTTGTTACATGATAAATAACTCATAGTGTTCCAATTTCCTCATTCTTTTAATCTCCTTTAGCCTTTGAGATTTTGTTACTAGTTGTAAATCATAAATATACTATTGCATATGGCCAAAAGTGAGCAATGGACAGGTAACTAGGATTAGAAGTGAATTTTGAAGTTTAAAGTTGCAACAATGAATTTGGCAAGTTTTGGACTAGAGGATGTTTAGGGAGTTTGCAAGAGATATTAGGGATTGAATAGGTTAGATATAAACTTTTTTGTGATCATGGGGCCTAAGATTTATGTTGTTATTGGAGACATTTTAAAGTAATTTGGTCCACTTTATTTGCTGGAGTTTTCTCTAAAATTATTGGTTCTCCAACTATAAAATTATACTTCAATCATGCAATTTCTTACACATTTCCTTAAAATTTTTGAGGTTAACATAGTTTAGAGAATTCAATCATACATGTTCTTTGTTTAAATTTATTGTTGATTAAATGTCATATGAGATCTCCATTAGAGTTTACAGATCAAGTTTGGTAATAGAGAGAGAGTCATTTACTTTTTGGAAGTTGTGATTGATTTGGTAGGTTCATGCTCACAAGTTGAGCAAGAAAATAAAATTTTCTGCCTTTGCAAAGAGACATACAATCCTGTAGTTGGAAAAGAGGACTTAAAGCATGACAAGAGAAGCATAATTCCTTGGTGAAGAAGCAAGGTTCCCCAAAGTAGAAGTTGTTGCTACAGGCATATCATAATAATTTGACACAATATAAGGGATAACAGAGGATCTCATGGAGAAGATGTGGTTGTGGAGAAGCTTGACCATTAGTTTGCCCAATTGGAGGTATATTTTACTATGCTTTTCCTTTGGAACAAAATGTTTCTTTGGCTAGATTGAGATTAAAAAAGCATCCTATAATTTGATTTGAAAGCCTCTCCTATTCAACAACTTCAAGAAAATAAGCTCCTATTTGTTTTTGAAGAGGATTTTGATATGGTTGTCATTGGTGAAAAACCACATAGGCAAACAGATAAAACTAAGATCACTATCAAAACAAACCCCCCCCCCCCCCCCCCCCCCCCCCCCCAACCCCCCCCCCCCCCCCCCCCCCCCACCCCCCCCCCCCCCACCCCCCCCCCCCCACCCCCCCCCCCCCCCCCCCCACCCCCCCCCCATCACAACAAAACATTCATTGGATTTGGACTAATTACAATTGGACGAAAATGTGTCAAGAAATTATTGAAGACAATTTATAGACAAAAGTGAAAAGATTTGAGTGCTGAATTTGAGGAAGAATTAGAAAATGGAAATAATGTTTATCAGGATGACAAAGAAAACAACAAAGGATGGCATCCAAAATCAAAATGGTTTATGGAAGATTCAAGAAAATATGTTATGAAACCCTAATTAGGCTTAGGGAAGTGTTATGGATGATAGAAGATTTAAGAGTGATCAAGAGAGAAGTGTGTAGGTGAATACAAAGTAGAGGATATTATTGTTGCATGTTACTAAGAAGGAAGAGTGAAGAACAAAGGATAAAAAAAATATGAGAGAGAGAGTCCTTTACTTTGTGGAAGTTGTGATTGATTTGGTAGGTTCATGCTCACAAGTTGAGCAAGCAAAGAAGATTTTTGGCCTTTTGCAAAGAGACATAAAATCCTACAGTTGGAAAAGTTCAAAGGAGAGAGAGAGAGAGAGAGAGAGAGAGAGAGAGAGAGAGAGAGAGAGAGAGAGAGAGAGAGAGAGAGAGAGAGAGAGAGAGAGAGAGAGAGAGAGAGAGAGAGAGAGAGAGAGAGAGAGAGAGAGAGAGAGAGAGAGAGAGAGAGAGAGAGAGAGTCCTTTACTTTGTGGAAGTTGTGATTGATTTGGTAGGTCCATGCTCACAAGTTGAGAAAGCAAAGAAGTTTTCCTAACTTTGCAAAGAGACATACAATCCTATAGTTGAAAAAGAGGACTTAAAGCATGACAAGAGAAGCATATTTCCTTGGTGAAAATGCAAGGTTCCCCAAAGTAGAAGTTGTTGCTGCAGACATATCGTAATCATTTGAGACAAAATAATGGATAATTGAGGCTCTCATGGAGAAGATGTGGTTGTGAAGAAGATTGACCATTAGTTGGCCCAATTGGAGGTATATTTTACTATGCTTTCCTTTGGAACAAAAATATTTCTTTTGCTAGATAAAGATTGACCAAGCATCCTATAATCCGATTTGAAAGCCTCTTTTATTTAACAACTTCAAGAATATAAGCTCCTATTTGTTTTTGAAGAAGATTTTGATATGGTTGTCACTGCTGAAAAATCACGTAGGTAAATCATACAAGTAAGCTAAATAAAAAGGAAGAGCTATAGGTGAATAGATAAAGTCTTATAAAGAAACTAAGGTCACTATCAAAATAGAGGAGAGCTATGGGTGCATATGATATGAGCATAGCTATAGGTACAAAGGAAATACTATTAGAATAAAGGAGGGATATCAGTAAATGACATAATAGTTTGACAAATCAAAAGTATTATCGTCACAAAAAAACATTCATTGGATTTGGACTAATGACAATTGGATGGAAATGTGTTGAGAAATTATTCAAAACAACTTATAGACAAAAGTGAAAATATTTGATTGTTGAATTTGAGGAAGAATTAGAAATTGGAAATAAAGTTTATCAGGATGACAAAGAAAACAAAAAAGGATGACATCTAAAGTCAAAATGGTTTATGGAAGATTCAACAAAACATGTTATGAAACCCTAATTAGGTTTAGGAAAGTGTTAAGGATGAGAGAAGATTTAAGAGTGATCAAGAGAGAAGTGTGTGCAAGTGCAAAGCAGAGGATATTATTGTTGCATGTTATTGAGAAGGAAGAGTGAAGAACAAAGGATCACAAAAAAAAAGGATCAGGACAAGATTTGACAAGCTTTAGGTGAAAGTGATTATAGGTTAATCTCTTGTTAATTTATTCCTAATACTTTGGCAACATGATTGTGAAATCCCTTTACCAGGTAGTCTTTAAGCAGACTTAGAAGTTATAATTATTGTACATCCCTTAATAGGGTAAACACTATATTAGTGGGATACAATCTCTTAATAGATTAGTCTCTTAAAAGGCTTTAGATACTTCTAATAGGGTATCGATCACTCCTAATATGATAAAGTCATTCTTACACAAGCTCTTAACTAGAGACATTATTATTGCAACGATGAGTTGTGGGTACCATCCCCACCACAAGTTTTCCCTCTAACTAAGGGTTTTTAGTGAAACCAAAATATTGTGTTATGGTTTTTGTGTGATTATTCAATTTGCAAGCTATAGGTATTAATAGGTAATAGATATTAAGTTATTGCATATCGCTAAACTAATAAAAAATACAAGAAATATTAATAAAAATGAAATACAATCTATTGGTTTAAGGTTAGAAAGTTAAATAAGTGTGAGATTTGTGTGCAACTGATTCACCCTTCCTTAGTACCTTACCTAAATATTCCCAAAAATTGGTATCAAAGCATTAGATCTTTAGAGGAAAGTTTAACAACTTGAGAGTAGATCTAGAATAATGGAAAGTTATAGGTATGAGAATTAGCTAGAGGAAGCTCTAGAACATGCTAATGACTAGATACAAGATCTGAATTTTTTTTTGAAGATCTCATTTGCAAAAAGGAAAGAATTGTTAGAAAAATAATAAATAAACCTTGGTGATCTAGAAAAACTCTCTGAGGGAAGTGTTGATTTTCAGAAAGCTAATGTTGCTATCACATATTTATTTAGAAAAAATAATGAACTACTTGAAGAGACCAATCAAATGAAGAAAGAGTAGGAAGGTCAAGCCTTGAGAATGATAAAAGTATTGGAAAGGATGCTAACTGTTGAGAGTGCCAAAGAAATCCTAGAATCTGAGAAGAGAGATGCTAAAGAAACAATCATAGATAAAGATTCATTCCTGCAGAAACAAAGAAAAGAGAGCCAAGCACAAAATGAAATGTTGGAAGGTATAGGTGATAATAACCTACAACTATAGGCATAAAATCAAAGAGTAAAGAAAGAAAATGAAGAACTGAAGAACAATCTAAAAGTGGAAAAGGAAATCAATGCTAGACTCACAAAGTTTGATCAAAGCATGCACACAATTGATGAGCAATTGAAAAGTTGGAGGAAATTAGGTGATACAACTGGAGTGGGATATATCGGTAATAGCAAACTAAAATTGGTGAATCATCAAAATCTAGAACTAAATAACATGAGTAGACCCCTAAGGAATCTAAAAAAGGTAAGAAATTCTACTGTCTTAAATTGGAAGCACTAAATATTAATGATGGTTTATCATCCATTTAATGCAGAGTCATTATTTATTTGCATTTCTCTCACTTTCTTCCATTTTCTTCTCATTTCTCCTAGGTGAAATTAGGGTAGGACCTAATGGATCCTCCTTGGTGTTCTTTTTTCATGGAATAAAACTTGAGGTAGGATCTAATCACTTGGGTTCTCTGCCTTCCTTTATTTGCTTGAATTATATTTATTGTAGTGAAATGGACTTTTCTCAAAAGTTTCACTTGACTTTCAAAGATCGAGACTTGTTTTGAGACCTTGAGAAAATCCTAAGGGTTTAAAGGCCTAGTTAGTAGGGATGTAGTGCACCCCTACTCAATCAAGGATGCAATGCATCCCTACTAGCCAGGGACATGGTGCATCCTTGCTTGGGACCTATTTTGGGTCTAGTTCTCAGGTCCTGAGTTTAGATTGATATGAGGTGTTAAATGCAAGGTTTAGTCAGCCTAAAAGAGAAATTTTGTTCTAACCCCTTTATAAGCCTATCCAATTTTATCATTTGCATTATCGACTCACAATTTCATCTCACATTTTAAGCACTTAAGCCTTCAAGTCTTCAAGCATTCAAGCAATTTTCAAGTATTACAAGCCATTGGAGAAGAGATCTTTTGCACTGAAGGTGCTTTCAAGGAGCTTCAAGGAGTTCATTTTGGAGATTCATCGTCTAACTTTCATATTTTTTCTACAACCTTTGAATATCTAACTTCCTTCATTGACAATAGTGGAGCTTGTCATCAAGTTAGGGTTCCTACTTGCATTAATCATTCCTTCATTCCTCTTGGTCTATTTAATTGGTAAAGTAAAATCATTGTATTCAATTATAGAGATCCTACTATTGCAAGGTGAATCCACACATTTACTTTACATTTCCAACATTTTAATTATTTCAATTTCAAGGTTAATTCCTAAATCAGGGTTTGACCAAGGAAAACCTGCCATCAACAAAATGAAACCATTTTTATTGTAGGTTATATATGTCAGAAGGAAGAACATTTTGCAGATTTGGATACCCTTTTTAACATACTTCAAAGATCCGAACTGTATTTCATATTTAGAGATTGTTGAGTATAGTCAAATTTCATCCCCAATTGACCTCGCTAACAAATGACCCTACCAAACAACTAAATAATTTCTAAGTTTCAAGATCTCACAATTTCAAGTTTTAAGCTTGAATTGCTCACTAATTAGAGGTGCACAAACATCAAAAAATCAGATCTAAAATTCCTCTTCATTCTTAAGGTGATCTCACTTAATTAATTTCTTTATTTCAACATATTTGATTTATTCATTGTCTACTTAACTAACTACTTAGAAACTCAGGACTTCACTAAATTGATTAATCAACCCCTAGAACATTAGATCTATAACATCTATAAACATAAGTAGATGCATTGGTGACTAAGATATATATATATATATATATATATATATACATACCATTTATTGATCAATATAAAGAGCCATTGAACACTTTATGAGTATATATGGAAATGCCTAATTTATCATTGTTACATTATTTTTATGAAGGTATTGTGTGAACAAAAGTCAAGTGTGCTATTATAATCTTGAAAGTGATTCATATCATAACAGAAAGTTTGAACATATTAGATCGATCAAGCTTGCTAACCCTAGCTGAATAAAACCATTAAAAATTGAAGCTTGTAAAAGGAACTATGGATACAAGTATGAACATGCTAGTATTGATTGAAAGGTCACAAGAAAGTGAACCTGAGTACCAGTTATAATCATTGAAAGCTAGAAAAGTAAATAAATTTGGAGTACTATACTAGATACCATCTTGACTCTTGAGTTTTATTGACTGAAGATATTAGGTTGTATATTCAATGCAAATAGACTGAGATTGGAGATGTAGATATTAATGAAGGCTGCAAGGAATTATGTAATGAGGATGAAATAGTGAAGGAAAAATCTTGACATTTGGAAATGAAATGACTAAATCACATTGTGCTTTTGCTAAACAACTTTAAAGAGGAATTGATCAAATGAGTGCTGATTAAAATTCATGGAAAATGAATTTGGCTAGAAGGAGAAAATACAATTGAAATTACAATCAAGATCATTCACACAGTCATTGGATTATCAACTAATGGAAGAAAATGTGCAAGGAAATTGGATTCCAAAACTAAAATTGTAGGATTAGTGAGATACATGATGAATCGAGAATATTTTTTGTTAGTAGTATTGTAAACAAAGGATTTTTTCAATGGTAATTGGTTATAGGATTTATTAGACAAATAAATTAGACAAAATATTAGGAGGAACACTACAAGTTGCATATGAAATAGTTACACAAGTAAATAGGTATGATCTAGCAAAAATGACAAGGAATCAATTGATAATGAACCTAAGGAAAATCAAGAAGCAAGGTTTGAAATTTGGAGTATTATTGGTATGTATCATTTTCTATGTACAAAATATTTTGTGGGTATTGGTAAAGAAAATTGGGAGTTAGAAAAACCAATTATCAGAAGGTAGAATGTGTGGAAGGTATCAAATAACACCTTGTTTTGTGAAAAAATATAAAGATGATATATGCTTTGTAGTTAGTACACATTAATGCATTATCAAAGTTGTGAAACCAAGAATATCTTGGATACAAAAATTAGGTTATGAAAGGAAGGAAAATAAACTAATTGAAAATATTGAATAACTACTGAGTCTACCAAAGGATGGTGAAGCTAGTTGGTTTGGTACATATGAGGAGTTCTATAAGAATATATTGTTAGAACAAAAGAAATCACATGTTAAAATAGGTTTAGGGAGTAGTAGCACAAGAAGATAGAAATCAACAAAAACACTTGCAACATATGCCATAATAAAGAAGAAAATTATTAAGGAATAGATTGCCAATAAGAAAACTAGAGAAAGTAAATATGCAAGAAGGACACAATCTCAAATTGAAGAGCCTCTAAAAGAATAAATACAAGAAGTTAATCTAGAGAAAGATCAAGTATTGGATAAAAAAAAGAATGAATATAAAGAATGAAACAAACAAGGGTAAGGAATTTGTAAGGTTAGCAAGATTAATTGAAAATTTAGCTACAACGATTAGAGAATATGAAACAATTGGAGTAATAAGTGACTTAAGGTACAAAATATGGATTAGCGAAGACAAAAAGATAATAAAAGATGCAATAATATCTCAATTTCATGAATTCAAAAGATTTCTTACAGAATAAAAAATATTATTCCCCAAGAGATACTTGACAAAATAGGAAGAAGGTGCAATACATGAAAATGGAAGTAGAGATAGAGCTTTGACCATAACCAGACTAGAGATAAATATTGAAGTAATAGATAACATATTAGAATAGAATAAAAACAAATTTATGACTAGAATAAGAATTGCAAAAATATTGGCAGGACTACATCAAGAAGTGGAAGATGAAGAATTGCAATGTTGGAGAATAATCTTTGATGAAAATTCACCAAAGGTATCTAAATCTATAGAATTAGTAGAAATTGGAGAAATCTAATAAATGTGAAATAAATTGAGAAAGAAGAAGGATACATTGATTTAATAGAGGAAATGGATGATGAGGAATCAAAATTTGGTAAGACACATATAAGAGAAGGAAACATTCAAAATGATGAGATACAAAAAGAACATCGAATTATTGAGATTCATGATGATACTAATGAGGACGAAAAAGGAAAACTAGAAGAGCATTTAGAACTAGAGGAGACAAAAATCACTGAGATAGGTACCCACATTGGAACCATCGAGGAACAAGTCCTACCACAAAGAAGCAAGGAATAAGAGCTGAGAAGAAGCACAACCAACTGATATGATCCAAAATATCAATGCAACATAAAAAAAAATAAAAAAAAGATACGATATTGGAAATTAAGGAAGGAAAAGGAAAAATAATGTAAACAAAGGAAGTACAAGTTTCAAGAACACTGCAAAGTATGATTGAGGTTACAAATGAACATGATAAAATACAATATGCTATTCTAAAAGAAGATCCAAACACACAAAACTACAGAGACAAGAAAATACATATGCAAAAGTATAATGGAAAGTTAGAAAAAGATTAAAAAATAAGGAAAAAGAAAAAGAAGGAAATTCTAAAAATAGCTGTTGGTATATTTTCTACATTGCTACATCCTATACTGTCTTAAATTGAAAGAACTCCAATTTAATGATGATTTAGCACCCATTTAAGGTGAGATCATCATTCATTTGCATCTTTCCCCTTTCTTCCTTTTTTTTTCCTTTGTCCTAGGTGGAATTGGGATAAAACCTAATAGATCCTGTTTAAAGCTACTATTTTCATGGCATTAAGATCGAGGTATGATCTATCCTCTTAGGTCCTCCCTTCCCATCACTTAACCACTTGGTATCTACTCTTTGAACCAAAATGACTATATCTCAGACTCTATGCCTAATTTTTGGGATCCAAGACTTGTTTTGAGAGCCAGAAGGGATCCTAGAGGTTTTGGCCATTTTTTGTTAGGGGCGCAATGCACCACTAATAGGGCCCTATTTTGGGTCCTTTGTTTGGGTACCATGTCTAGATACTTCAAGTTGTTAATTCCTAGGTAGGTTAGATTGTGGGAGTTAGTCAATTCTGAGATCTATATAAACCCTTCCATTTTCTCCATTTCATACATCCACAATTAATCTCATTCCTCATGTGTGCAAGAATTCACATTCTCGAGTGTTCTTCAACAATTCAAGGTGTTCAAGCAATCACTATCAAGGAATCATGCATTCAAGATATTGGAGGAGTTTATGCTAGATCTTATTTTTCACACTACTACATTTGGAACAGAATTGCGACAGTAGCCATCACACTTGCGATGACCAGCCATCACCCAAGTGTTAGGAATAAACACTTAAAAAAAAAAGAATTACATGCAAATATAGACAATATCAAAAAAATAATAAATCACAAAGAAGAGAACACAAGACACAAAAATTTAATGTGGTTCACCCAAACCCTTAGCTACATCCACCAAACAACAAGTCCAATATTATTATGATCTAGCAATTACAACTAGATTACAATTTGTAATCCCTTATAACTCAATACCGCTACAAGAAGAAATTTTCACATCACACATTATGAAAATCACTAACTCTAAGCTCTTTTATATAAGTATTTTTTCTACTTTAGTGTTATAATTAATTATTACATGTTAACCCAAAATCCTAATAAAATAGGGCCATTATGAAGTATGTACAGTACTTCCCTAATCAATCACCAGAAACTAAGAATCTCCCACTTGGAGATTGATCAAGCTCCACACTAAACAACAATTTCCAACTTGGAAATTGATCTTGTAGCTATGCCGCTACTCCATGAGGCTCCCACTAGATCAAACCACCTTGGACTTTACTATTCATTTATTCTATTCAGTCTAGAAGACCAATCGAAGCTGAAGAGGAGTTCAAATTCTCCCTTTTCACTACCTTTGTAAACATATCCATTGGATTTTGATCTGTATGTTTCTTACCCACCTTTAATTTTCCATCATCCAAAAAGTGATCGAATGAAATGGTACTGCAATTGTATGTGTTTTTATTTTTGAATGTAGAGCAAAATTATTCGCAAGATGAATGACACTTTGACTATCTATAAACAAATAATTATCCCTCTGTGGATGTCCAATTTCTTCCATGAAGAACTAAATCCATATCATCTCCTTGGCTGCCTCTATAGTAGCAACCTACTTTACCTCTGTAGTGGATAAACCATTAACCTCTTGCAATTGAGAAACCCAGCTCACTGCTGCCTCACCAACAGTAAATACATAACCTGTAGTAATTTTCCTGGTATTAATATCCCTTGCCAAATATGAGTCAACATATCCCTGTAAATTAGTAGTAGAGCCCCCAAAATGTAGACATTTATTGTATGTTCCTCTCAAATATCTGAGAATCTATTTTACTGCATTCCAATGCTCAATTCCTGGATGACTCATATACCTACTAATGAATCCCACTACATGTGCAATATCTGGTCTCATACATACCATAACATACATCAGGCTTATTACAGCTGAAGCATAAAGTACCTTAGACATCTTATCCTCCTCTTTTTGTGTCTTGGGACACATATCCTTAGTGAACTTCAAATGACCAGGCAAATGTGTGCTGACAACTTTAGCATTCTCCTTAAAGAAACATTGCAACACCTTCACTATATAATCAACCTGAGATACTATCAATTTCTTGTTCTTCCTATCTCTACAAATCTTCATACCAAGGATTTTTTTTTTTTGGCCCCAAATCCTTCATAGAAAATGAACGGGCTATCTTTTATTATAACCCCTTAATATGATCCATGTTAGACCCACTACAAGTATATCATCAATATATAAACAAAAAATAATGTAGTTTTCATCATCCAACCTCTTAAAATAAACACAATGATATGAATGACACCTACTATATCCATGCTTATGCATAAAATTGTCAAATTTTAGATGCCATTACCGAGGTGCTTGCTTCAAGCCATATAAACTTTTCTTTAATCTACAAACTAAGTTTTCCTTACATTGTGCCATATATATCTCTTCATCTAAATCACCATGAAGGAATGCTATTTTAACATCAAGCTGCTCCAAATGCAAATCTTTAGTAGCCACAATACTTAAAACAATACGAATAGAAGTCATTTTTACAACAAGAGATGATATATCATCAAAGTCAATGCCCTTTTTCTATGCAAATCCTTTTACAATTAACCTAACTTTAAATCTTTTCTTACCTCCATCCTCTTCTGTCAACCTGTAAACCTATTTATTCTATAAAGTCCATTTACCTATAGGCAACTTGCATAAATCCCAAGTCTCCTTTTTTAGCAAGGAGTCCATTTCATCTTCCATAGCAATCTCCCATTGAATCTTAGTATCCACCGATACAACTTCATCATAATAATTAGGTTCACCAACTTTTGTTAGTAAAATAGAGTACAAAGAAAGAGAAATTCATTCTGGAGGTCTACTTAGCCTTGTTGATTGTCTAACATTCACTAGGGTGTGTGGTATTTGTTGTTGTGGTTGTTGCAGATCATGAGGAATTGCTGAAACATAATCTTTTGGAGTATCATCTAGTACTTCATAATCATCTTGTTTCTTCTCATGTTGCTACAACAAATCTTTGGACAACACTTATTGAATATGACATCCCTACTTCTTACAATTTTATGATTTTGAAAATCCCAAAGCCTATAACCAAATTCATCAATTCCATATCCAACAAATACACATTTATTTGACTTTGCTTTCATCTTAGTTCTATTTTCAAAATCTATATGAGAAAATGCTTCACAACCCAAGGTATTGAGAAAAGAATAACTTACCTTCTTACCACTTCACACTTCCTCTAGAATACTACAACCCAAAGGAGTAGAGGGACCTCTATTAATCAAATATATAGTAGTATTGACAACCTCTAGCCAAATATTTAAGGGCAAACCAACATGTAACCTCACACTCTTTGCATGCTCCATTATTGTCCTATTCATGCATTCAACCACTCCATTTTCCTGTGGAGTCCTTGGAACAATTTTTTGTCTACGAATACCATTAGTGGAGCAATAATCTTCAAATTCATGACTACAATACTCACCACCATTATCAGATCTGAGACATTTTAATTTCTTACCAGTATCATTTTCAACCAAAGATTTCCATTTCTTAAAAGTTTAAAATACATTAGATTTTTGTCTAAGTAAATAAATTGATACTTTTCTAGTTGCATCATCAATAAATGTAACATAATATTAAGAGCTACCAAGGGAAGATACTTGAGCTGGTCACCATACATCTATATGCACAAGCTCTAACCTCTCATTTTGCTTTTCCTTCCCACTCTTCACAAAACTCACTCTCTTTTGTTTTCCATACACACAACTTTCATAGAAATCCATATTAACACATTTTAGACCTAGTAAATCTTGCTTTGAATGAAATACTTTCATACCTTTCTCACTCATGTGGCCAAGTTTGTTGTTCCATAGCAGTGTATTAGAATCTAAAACAACTATTTGTTTTCCCTACTCAACTACAACGACTATTCCTGAACATTCATTTTTCTTTGAAACAATCAAAGATGATCTATACAAAGATATAAGATGCCTACTTTCACACCTTTGGCTACTACAAGGGAACCTTTTGAAACCTTCCAATTTTTATCATTAAAAGTAACTACACAACCCTCATCACCAAGTTGCCCTATTGAAATTAAATTTTTACTTATCCTTGGAACATGTCTTATCTCATGTAGTAGCCAATGATTCTCATTCTGCAACTTAATCTTAACTTTTCCCTCTCTAACAATCTGATAGGGTTCATTATCCCCTAAATAAACAAGCCCAAAATCCCCTTGGACATGATCAATAAAATAAACTCTATAAGGTGTAGCATGAAATGAAGCACTAGAATCTAAAACCCATGAATCATCAACACTTTCTAAAGAAAGAAGCAAAGCATCCTCTTTGGATTTTTTACTTACCACATTTTCCTCCTTGTTCCCTTCTAGTTTATCTCTTTCATTTTTCTTTCAAGTCCAACAATCTTTCTTCTTATGCACTAGTTTACCGCATTACCAACGATATCTAGGTCCTTTGGATTGAGACCTCTTTCCCTTTGACTTTCCTCTTGATTTCCCACAATTTCCAGATTTATTTCCTCTCCCACTCATTCTGCCTCTGCTTTGTGCATTTACAAAAATTCCTAATGTAGATCCACCTAAGGTTTTCCTATGAGTTTTCTCACTCAAAATAGCATGAATCACATTATAATATTTTAGGGTATTAGATCCAGAAATAGAATTACTTGTTGAGCTATCATTTTGCACGATGCTTAACGACAAGAATCCTTTCAAAATCCTCTCTTGAAAAGCTTATATAGGATCAACTCCAAGGTTTTGAGTGATCTTGTGACCTATTGGAACCCAACCAGCTGAAGATAAATGTATTTGTTTATAGGGAGACCTTTTTTGGTTCATACTAATTCTGGATAAGATGATCAATCTGCTTGTTTTAAAATTAACCACAAAAAGAGATATATTTTTGGTATTTTTTGTTTTTAAATGAATACAATCTAACAATGCAACTATATGAATTCCTAATTTAACCAATAAAAAAGATAAGGTAATGAGAGATGAAAGCAATTAGCATTAAAAGAAAATTCCTAACAGACATAAACCATGGTAACAACACTTTTGCAAGTTAAATGATTGAAAAGATTAGGTAGGAAACTAATGAAAGTAGGAGTAAAACTTCCTCAAATCCACTAATGCAATTGTCGATGAGAATTTAGTAAAACCAAAAAATGTTTCACTTCTTATCAAATCACAAGGCCACGAAAAGTGCACTTATGTGAGACGAGAAGCTATGCAAGAACAATAGGGTGATCTCTTCTCCAACTTCGTACATTAGCAAAATTTGTCAATATGTGAAAAACACCAAAACTAAACTATTGCATGATCAAATCAACATAAAAAAACTATTGGCTCCATTATTATCATGAACAAGAATCCACAAAAATAATGCACTCTAGAAAGAATAACTACACTTAGAATGAAAGCACCAAAAGCATATATTATTGCATCAAAATAATGACCTAGAATACAAGTTACATTCTTGAATTTATAAGAAATCATCTCCTTAATTTGTGTTAAGGGTGAGAGATCTCTTAATGCAAACATATGCTTAAAACTAATAAAATAAAGCTAATTATATAAAAATTGACTCTAAATGGTGTTAAGTAGGCCTCCACCCTCATTTTTATCAATTAATGGGTGCATTGTTAGGATTAAACCATGGAAAAAAATAACAATTAAATGTAAATATAACCAATAATAAAAAATAATAGATCACACAGAAAAGAACACAAGACACCAATATTTAACGTGGTTCACCCAATCCCTGGGTTACATCCACCAAACAACAAGTCCAATATTATTACAATCCAGTGATTACAACCTCATTACAATCCATAATCCCTTACAACTCAATACCTCCACAAGAACCAATTTTTGCATCACAACTTAATGAAAATGCCTAACCCTAAGCCCTTTTATACAAGTAATTTTATGTCACTTTAGGGTTACAACATGTTGGCCATATGTCAGCCATGACCCAAATTTTTTTGAAGTATGTACAATGCTTCCCTAATCAATCACCACAAACTAAAAATCTCCCACTTGGGGACTCATCAGACTACACACTAGAAAACAATCTTCCACTTAGATACAAATCCTATAGCAATATTGCTACCACATGGGGCTCCCACTAGATCAAACCACCTTAGACTCTATTGTTCTTTTATGCATGTTTAGTCGAGAAGACCAACCAAAGATAAAGATGAATTTAGCTTCTCCCTTGTCACTATCTTTGTAAACAAATCCACTAGATTTTCATCTATATGTATCTTATCTAGCTTTAACTATCCATCATCCAAAATTGATCGAATGAAATGGTACCACAACTAAATGTATTTTGTCTTTGAATGTAGAGCTAAATTCTTGGCAAGATGAATGACACTCCGACTATTTGTGAACAAATAATTATCCCTCTAAGGTGTCCCAATTCTTCCAAGAAGAATTGAAGCCATATCATCTCCTTGGCTACCTCTTATAGTGGCAACATACTTTGCCTCTATAGTGGATAAAGCATTAACCTTCTGTAACTAGAAACCTAGCTCACAACTATCCCACCAATAGTAAAGACATAACCTATAGTACTCTGCCTGGTATTGATATCACTTGCCAAATCTGAGTCAACATAGCCCTGTAAATCAATACTAGAGCCTCTGAAGTGTAAACACTTACTGGATGTTCCTCTCAAATATCTGAGAATCCATTTGACTGCATTCCAATAATCAATTCTTGAATGACTCATGTACTTGCTAACGACTCCCACTACATGTACAATATTTGGTCTTGTACATACCATAGCATACATCAAGCTTCCTACAGCTAAGGCATAGGGTACTTTTGACATCTTATCCTCCTCTTCTTGTGTCTTAGGACACATCTCCTTAGTCAACTTAAAATGACTAGGTAAAAGTGTGCTGATAGCTTTAGCATTCTCCATAGTGAAACGTTGCAACACCTTCTCAACATGATCAATCAAAGATAGTGCCAATTTCCTATTCTTCCTATCTCTAGAAATCTTCATACCAAGGATTTTTTTTTCTACCCCCAAATCCTTCATAGCAAATGCATGTGCTAATTGGCATTTGAGCCCCTTAACCTAATCCATGTTAGAGTTAGCTACAAGAATATCATGAACATATAAACATAAAATAATGTAGCTATCATAATCCAACCTCTTAAAATAAACACAATGATCTGAATGACACCTACTGTATCCATGCTCATGCATAAAATTGTCAAATTTTAGATACCATTGCCGAGGTGCTTGCTTCAAGCCTTATAAACTTTTCTTCAATTTGCACACTAAGTTCTCTTTGCCTTTGACCTCATATCCCTATGGCTAAACCATATATATCTCTTCATCCAAATCACCATGAAGGAAGGCTATTTTAACATTAAGATACTTTAAATGCATATCTTTAGGAGACACAATACTTAAAACAACATGGATAGAAGTCATCTTAACAATAGGAGAAAATATCTCATCAAAATCAATGCCCTTTTTTTGTGCAAATGCTTTTACAACTAACCTAGCTTTAAATATTTTCTTACCTCCATCCTCTTCTTTTATCTTGTAAACCCACTTATTTTGTAAAGCTCTTTTATCTCCAAGATACTTACATAAATCCCTTGTCTTATTTTTTAGCAAAGAGTCCACTTCATATTTCATTGTAGACTCCCACTGAATCTTAGTACCCACCAGCACAACTTCATCATAACATTCAAGTTCACTAGCATCAATAAGTAAAATAGAATACAAAGAGGGAGAAAATATTTCTAGAAGTCTAATTTGCCTTGTTGACCATCTAACATTCACTAGTGTATGTGGTATTTGTTCTTTCTATTATTGCACATCATGAGGAATGGCTGGAACATCATCATTTGGAGTATCATCTAGCACTACATAATCATCTTTTTTGTTCTCATGTTGCTATAGAAGATCTTTGTACAACACTTTCTCATTCAGTATGACATCCCTACTTCTTATAATTTTATGATTTTCAAAATCCCAAAGCCTATAACCAAATTCATTAATGCTATATCCAACAAATGCACATTTCTTTGACTTAACTTTCAGCTTGGTTCTATTTTCAAAATCTATGTGAGTAAATGTTTCATAACCAAAGGTTTTGAAAAAAGAATAACTCACCTTCTTACTAGTCCATGCTTCCTCTGGAATACCTCTAACACAAAGGAGTAGAGGGACCTCTATTAATCAAATATATAATAGTATTGACAACCTCTACCCAAATGTGTAAGGAAAATCCAACATGCAACCTCATGCTCCTTGCACACTCCATTATAGTCCTATTCATGTGTTCAACCACTCCGTTTTCTTGTGGAGTCATTGGAACACTTTTCTATTGATGAATACCATTAGTGAAGCAATAATCTTCAAATTCATGATCGTAGTACTCACCACCATTATCAGATCTGAGACATTTTTATTTTTTCTAGTCTTATTTTCAACCAAGCATTTCCATTTCTTAAAAATTTGAAATACATCATATTTATGTCTAAGAAAATAAACCCATAGTTTTCTAGTTGCATCATCAATAAATGTAACATAATAATGAGAGCCACCAAGGGAAGATACTTGAGCCAGTCCTCATACATCTGTATGCACAAGCTCTAATTTCTCCCTTTTATTTTCCTTTCCAATCTTCACAAAGTTCACTCTCTTTTGTTTTCCATACACATAACTTTCACAGAAATCCATATTAACACATTTTAGACTTGGTAAAACATTCTTTGAATGAAGTACTTTCATACCTTTCTCACTCATATGCCCAAGTTTGTTGTGCCACAATGTTGTATCAAAATTTACACTGACTATTTGTTCTCCCTTCTCAACTATAGCAACTATTCCTGAACATTCATGTTTCTCTAAAATAATTAAAGTAGAAGGAACAATATGACCTGTACAAAGATATAAGTTTCCTACTTTCAAACCTTTTGCTATTACAAGGGAACCTTTTGAAACTTCCATTTTTTATCATTAAAAGTAACTACACAACTCTCATCACCAAGTTGCTATGCTGAAATTAAATTTCTACTCAACCTTGGAACATGTCTTACCTCATGTAGTAGCCAATGATTCCCATTCTATAACTTAATCTTAACTTTTCCCTTTCCAACAATCTAACAGGGTTCATTATCTCCCAAATAAACAAGCCCAAAATCCCCTTGGACATAATCGATGAAATAACCTCTATGAGGTGTAGCATGAAATGAAGCACTAGAATCTAAAACCCATGAATCATCAACACTTTCTAAAGACAGAAGCAAAGCATCCTCTTCAAATTTTTTACTTACCACGTTTTCTTCCTTGTCTCCATCTAGTTTATCTCCTTCATTTTTCTTTCAAGTCCAACATATTTCTTTTTATGCTCTAGTTTCCCATAGTACCAACAGTCATTTGGTCCTCTCAATTGAGACCTCCTCCCCTTTGACATTCCTCTTGATTTCCCATGATTTCTAGAATTGCTTCTTCTCTCAATCATTCTACCTTTTCTTTGTGTGTTCAAAGCACTTCTTGATGTAGATCCACCTGAGATTTTTCTATGAGTTCCCTCACTCAAAATAACACTGATCACATCATCATATTTTAGGGTACTAGATCCAAGAACATAATTTCTCACAACCATTACCAAGCCATTCCAACTTTCAAGCAAAGAACACAAAATCAAGAGAGCCATAATTTCTTCATCAAAATTGATACCCAAAGAAGATAACTGAATAGTAATAGTATTAAAATCATTTAAATGATCCACAATATATCCACCTTCTACCATTTTCATATTAAATAAAAATTTCATGAGAAATATCTTGTTTGAAGTGGAGGGCTTTTCACACAGTTTCGCTAGGTTTTGCATCAACTCTTTCGCCGTCTTTGATTTGGTAATATTAAATTCCATTGATGGTACTAGGCATAATTGAATGCTTCCAAATTCTTTTCTATCCAAAAGATCCTAGTCATCATTTGACATAGATCCCTAATTCTTGGTTTTGCCTTCCAATGACTTCCATAAATCATTCTAATAAAGATAGTCTTCCATTTGCATCTTCCATAACTAAAAGTTTTGCCCATTAAACCTGTCAACCCTTAGCTTTCCCTCCTCTACCATTGCTCCCATTCAACCATGAGATTCCCACTCAACCATGAGACTTTCCTATAGAGGATAATTGAAAAAAATAAGCTCGCTCTGATACCACTTGTTAGAATTAAACCACAGATAGAAATAAAAATTACATGCAAATATAACCAATAACAAAAAATAATAGATCACATAGAAAAGAACACAAGACACCAAGATTTAACGTGGTTCACCCAATCTCTAGGCTATGTTCACCAAACAACAAGTCCAATATTATTATGATCCAGTGATTACAACCTGATTACAATTTGTAATCCCTTACAGCTCAATACCGCCACAATAACTACTTTTCATATCAAAACTTAATGAAGATGCCTAACCGTAAGCCATTTTATACAAGTAATTTTATCCCACTTTAGGGTTACAACATGTCAGCCACAACCCAATTTTTTTTTGTACAGTACTTCCTTGATCACTCACCACAAACTAACATGCATGAGCCTTTACATGTCTTAAAAAAAAGAAAGAATAAGTAGATAGGAAGAAGGAAGCTGTAAGAAGATCTAAGAGTCACTGGAGGCTCTAAAATAGAAGTTTAACCTTCTCTAATTGTTTGTAGGAGTTAAACTACTGCTAGAATGTGTTTTTGGTGCATGAAAAGCTCTAAATTAGGAACTGGTAGTTAACTGTTGATGTATTGTTACTTCTTCAAAATTGTCGGTGCACTTTTGTGAACACATCTACACACCTTGATGAAATTTGTGCATGGTGCTAAATTCACAAAAAAATCAAAGTTTTCAATTTTAAAAATGGTTTCTGGGTTTTTCTCAGACGTGGTCTAGGAGAACTCTAGTGTACTTATTTTTCCATTTTTGATGATTTATACCCTCTTTATAGCCAATTTTTTTTTCATATATTTGAACTCCTACTTCTTCTATTTGAAATCCTAAGGCACCTACATATGTTGAAACTTATCATTAATAGATTCATAAGATGATGAACTTATTCTAGTTCATGTGTCCAACCTCTGTATCTTTGATCTTCAGTGTGAATTGATGAATCAAAACTTACGTGTGATTCCTTTGAAGGTGAAGGTTGCCAACTTAGGTAAAATCTCTATTGTTGCTGATAATGAAGATGCCATGATAATCTGTGCACTTGTACGTTATGTGCCACACCTTTGTGTTATGGGTACTTCGTGCACTGTGAAGTCTATTCCTTGGTTTTTTCTTCTCTCTGACTACTTGATCCTTCTTGGTCAGAGACCAGGTGATCTAGATTATCCAAAATAATCAAATTTTTGAAAAATTTTCATTTCTTTTTTAACAAGCTTTTCTAGGCATTTTTAATTGGCTTTTTCAGAGGTCTTCTGCTCAAAATTTCAAGTTGAAACTTCCATCAATCTCTAAAAATGTGGAGCCAAAGGCTCACTATTTTAGAGATTGAAATTAGATTCTTAGTTCTTCTTTCCAATAGTGTAAACAATTTTGAATTCTAAGCTCTAAGTCAAAAGTTATGACCTTGACAGGTTAAGGATGCCCTTTTATCTGCATAAAGAAGAAAACACTAGTTAGCTTATGTTGAAAAACTCTAAACAAACCCAAACACTTGAAGTCTATCAGAATAGTCAATTCCCCACCCCCCCCCAACAACAAAGCCTAGAATGCAAAATAGTGCACCTAGTGCATCTTGACAGGTGTGCTTAGTGGTTTTTTTATGACCATTTTACTGTAGATGCACTCATGCACACCTTGATGAGGTGCACACCTATGAAATTGTACATTTGTGTATTCTAGGTGTAAAGGAGAAAAATTATCCCCTATGATTTTTCTTGTGCAAAGGGTGTGCATGTGTGCACATTTCTTTAAGTGTTGATGCCTTAGTTTTATAGGTTGCAAAAAGATTGAAAAAAGATGTGCATATGCGAACCTTATAGAGGTGCACATGTGCGCACCTTTGGTGTCTTCTACCACTTATGCGTTTTGGTGGTGTGTGTAGGGTCAAGTGCACCTTTGGAGGTGTAAAGGTGTGGGAATTAGGAGTACACTAGGAGAAGTGAGGAGAGGAGGGGGGGTGGTCCTGGGGTTATATAGGCTTGAGGCTAGTGTGCACCCTTTGGAGGTGCACACATGCATAGGTGCCATGTGCACATGTCCAAAGGAAATGAGTATGCACTTGTTCCTTTAGTGCACCTACGCACCTTGGATATTTTCACATGTGCGCTAAGTGCACTAGTGCACATCCATGCACTAAAACACCTAAAAATCTCCCAAATTCTCCAATTTTGACACTTGGGTTTTCTCAGGTAGAGCAAAAATGCTAGACCTAGACTCTTGAGAGAGTTCCAAAATGACGTAGGCCCTAGACTAAGGGTTTGGGAGACAAAAAGTTTACTAAGGGGTCCCCGTTTCTAGGAGAAATGGGGCATGCATTATGAAACCACAACATTATTCACAACCATTACCAAGCCATTATAGCTTTTAGGCAAAGAACACAAAATCAAGAGAGCACTAGTTTCTTCATCAAAATTAATACCCACTGAAGATAACTAGCTATTAATAGTATTAAAATCATTTAAATGATCCTCAATAGATCCACCTTCAACCATCTTCATATTAAATAAACAATTCATGAGAAATACCTTATTTGAAGTAGAGGTTTTCATACAATTTTGCTAGAGTTTCCATCAACTCTTTCATCATCTTTGCTTTTGTAATGTTAAATGTCACAGATGATGATGAGACCAGAATATGGTCTATTTTGTCATTTCATTTTTAGCTTAGTTTGCAAACTTTCTAAAGACTTTGATGTTCAAGAACATGATGTTTATGATGATTTCAGAAAAATGTGTGCATAATTGCTTTTTAGGATCAAAATGAATATGCTATGAAAAGATATGTCATTTAATTACAAAATAGTAAGAATGATGCTTTTCCTTCCTTAGCTAGGTTGGGTAGTTCTCTTGCAGCAATGTGACATAGGGTAAACTAATTTAGATAACATGTTTTGAATAAGTCTTGATGTATGTTATTGTTTTGGAAGAACTAATATTTTATAAATATAAAAGCAAAGTCAACTCAACCAAGTGGGAATTAATGCGATTGCTCGCGTTAATAGACTAACCTTGAGTGGAGGAAATTTAGGGGTCGTGAGCTCCTAAATTACTACTCTATTTGGTGCCAGAATTAATACACCTGTTGTAATAATCAATGACATCATTTGTTTCAATAGCTAACGAGTCTTGAATCTAGGAATTTTGTTCCTAGTTTGTGTTTTAAATAACTGGAAGTCTGTGTTCTAAAGGTGTCAGGTTTTAGTCAGTCATTTTTCAATAGAAAGAAGAAGTTGCTGAGTTTTTAAGTACTGAATATAATCTTGTTGTTCATCAAGTATGTACATTTTATTATTATGAATAAAAAGATCATTCCAGGTTTTCATCTTTGAGTTATTTTACTTCACTTCTCTGTGAGGGCGCACATAGGGAGTGAACTAATTAGTTAGCATAGGATTTATACTTAGTTTGTAGAACCTAAGTAGACTCTGTTGTTCCTATAGGAATTAGTGGATTGTTCCTGCAACATAGGTAGTTGAAGTAATTCTTAGTTGTATTTTCATGCATTATTAAAATAGATTTGTTTTGCAACTTTAGCATAAATTTCTTGTAGTTTAAGCACTTGAATTTCCATAGAGTAGTTCTTAAGTTGAGATAAGTTTGAAGCATATATTTTGCAAACACCATTTCAAGTTTACATCACTGGTTGATAAATTAAATGAGTCCAAATGTGTTGGATAAGAACCACTTGAGATGTCCAATCTTGGGTTAAGAAACCCATTGCTATAGGATTTTGATCCCTCTCTTTGGCTTAGCAGATGGTGCCAGGTGTAACCGAATGCTTCCAAGTGCCTTTCTATCTAGAATCTCGCAGTCCTTATTTTTCATAGTTCGTTGTTTCTTTGTTTTTACTTCCAATGGATTCCATAAATCCTTTTGATAAAGATAGTCTTCTATTTGCATTTTCCATAACTAAAAGTTCTGCCTATTAAACTTGTTAACCTTCAACTTACCCTCATTTGCCATTGCTCCCACTCAATTGTGAGACTTTCTTATAGAGGATAACTAAAAAAACAACCTAGCTCAAATACCACTTGTTAGGAATAATAATACACAGAAACAAAAATTATATGCAAATATAAACAATATCAGGAAATAATAAATTGCATAGAAGAGAACACAAGACACCAAGATTTAACGTGGTTCACCCAAACCCTGGGCTCTTTTATATAAGTATTTTTGCCACTTTAGGGCTATAATTAATTATTAGATATCAACCCAAAATCTTGATAAAATAGGGTCCAAATAATTATAAAGTACGTATAGTACTTCCCTGAGTAGTCACCACAAACTAACACCAAGTGAAAAAAGCACAAATTGGCTCCCATCGATAGTCGTCAAACTTTTTTTGTCATAAAATGTGATGGTAAGGTCATGCATTGCAATTTCAATAGATAAAACTATCATAACTTGGAAGAAGGAAGGGACAAGAGTTCATGTTAACAATGTCTAAAGCATCTAGGTTGCCATTGTAATTGTGACACCTTCGAAATAACTTCGTTGTGGAAGCGACATTGAGCCATCATAATTACGATGCCCTTGCTATGCAAGTGATGACTAGCCATTGGAACATTCTACCAAACTTGCGATGACTAGTTGAATTATTAAAAAAATGTTTCTAGAGAATATTTTAATATATTTTGATATGTTATCATTGCATTCATTATCATACAATCTAAAGGGTCTATACCATGTTTATCTAACACACATATCTACTATGGAGCCTTTATATCTAACATATGGAGCCTTTATATCCAACCACTCATTATAAGTTGGGGAATGTGCTTCATGCTTGGCATGCAAGGGATGCATTTGCATATGTAATTTTATCAACTTAGAAAATTGTATTTGATCCTGCTAGCTAGGAACAATTGATTGTTCATTTTTTTGTACCTAATTTGATGACAATTATATAGGAATTTGTAATCAACCTAGCTAATTAGAAACTAGACCAATTTAACTGGGTTATGGCTTGGGCATTTGCTAGTCCCTTTTATCATATGGTTGCAATGTTGGAGGCAACATTTTTTCCAAAGTGGCAACAAGTTTTGTATCATTGGCTTTGTTCAAATTATGTTTTTAAAGAAGTAACATAGTGATTTTTAGGGTGGAAAGGACTATTTTTCCCTGAGCTTCTTGATAATGAGAGGATAATAAGTCAGCTAAATGTAGCCCTTGAAATGATTAATCAAGTTATAGAAGGTGCCACTGTGGAACAACCTAGGGCTAGAGAGAATGCAACCTATCTTAGGGTGACAGAGAAGTGCCAATTTGAGGCACTTCAACAACAACAAGTAGTAATAGCATATTCTCAATACTAAGCCTTAGCATGCATGGGTAGTGGGATTCAACTGAATAATTCCATGGGTGCACCTTAGTTGAGTTTGAAGGAAGTGATTGAAACATATGTGCAAGAATATGACATCCATTTTTTTCCCTAAAGTGGGACTGCACACATGATGGTCTTCAGTTTTTGGCTTTGGAACTGTCAGTATCTATCTAGATTCTATAAAACAACAAGTGGTTGCACAATCTGGAGATAGGTAAACCAAGCATATAATGAAGAGGAAACTTGAATGCTAAAATACTGAAATTAAATCTATCAAGGATCAAACACCTATGCCAGAGTTACAACACAATGTGAAGTTTATTTTAGATATGGTAGAGGCATATATTCAAAAGTTTGATTAGAATTTAAGGCATGAGAGATAGTTTGTGGCAATATACTAGAAGGAGAAGGCGTAGCTTTAGAAAGAGATTTCACAATAGAAACAACAACTAGACAATATAGATGATATTATAGGAGCATTGTATAGAATCCATGAAAGTGTTGTAGTTGGTACTATGACATTGAAATCACTTGGATGGAAAACACCATCTTACAAAGAAGATTAATTTTTCACATTCACAATGATCCAATGACCAGGGTATTGTAGATGATAGAAAATTGATTAAATGGGTTGAACAAGAATATGTATCTTGTGGAAAGTATGACCTTGATTTAAATCTAAGAAGGCCCAAGACAAAAATTTAGAGCCATAGAATTCTTGAGATCAAATATATAATTACTCTCAGGACCTACAAACATGTGAATACCCACTTATTAGAACACTTCAGAGTAAAATCATATGATGAAGCTTAAGCCTTTTGATGTCAACCCATTATTTTAGGATACCCAAAAAGAAGATCATTCGGTTGGATGTGGGCTTGCCTACTTGCTAGCCGATTACTATATTGGTATTTAGTATATATGGAAGCAAACTAACAAATCTATTTGTCAATGAGAATCTATAACCTTCTCAAATCAATCAAATACCTTTTCATCACTGGTATACATATTCCAGAATATGGTTGAAATAAAAATATAAAATGATAGTAAGTGTCAAGAAACACTGGAATGAACCCAACTATTGAATAAAACAAAGAAAGAAGAATCCACATGTTTAGAAAGTGATTTTTCTAGGTAGATAAAACCATGATATCATTGTTCAAGTTTCTTGAAGCTATTGACACACACTGAATTCAAATGAAGAACTTCTAAATCAATGGTAGAATGATACAATTCAATAAGCTACAAAGACCAATTGTAATATGTTTAAAAATGAAGACATTGGTATATCAATCAAGATAAGAGACCTATGTACATATTTAGAAAAATACCAGCTTGGTTGAATAAACTCAAACTAAGTGTTGTCATTAACCACATTACTACAATAGTTGGGTTTTGAGCAATATTTAGACCAAGAAGTGTTGTTCTTGGACCCATAAAATTGATTGACTGTAGATATTTACAAAAAAAATGTAAGTAATATTATTTATTATTGAAATAAAAAGTTTGTAAGTGTTACTTGTGCTCAATATTAGAAAATGTATTTATTTCAAAATTAAAAAGAAATAAGCTAATTGAGGAGAAAAACTTCTCAAGGATCAAATTTAAGTTAGAACTTGTCAAACATGATTTGGTTATGGCTTGAATAAAATTATAGATATCATTTCTATGTCCATAATAGAAAACAAGATCAATTTTTACCATGTTTTAAGATTTCATTGATAATATTTTTGTAGTAGGCCACTCAAACTTTGTTAATTCCACCTTTGATTGTGTCATCTATTCTCACCAAAAAAAAGAAACTTTTTAAAGAAAAGCATTGGTGATTTCTAGTCACTTTTGTTTAAGGGCTAAAAAATTGGCTCACATGGTAATATCCATGACCAGGATATGGAAAACCTATATGCATTCAAGTCCATGTCCTTCATTATTTTTACATCTCCCTACAAATCACATAGTCCAAGATAAAAACACTAAATTCATTAGGAGGCTGAAAACATAAAAAGGAGTAGATTCATGATTTTCCATGGATGGTCCCTCAAAAATCCCATGCTTTCTTTCATATAAATATTCATTTGGGTAATCAATCATTATTTTCACATCTTTCTACAAATCACACAATCCAAGATAAAAACACTAAATTCATTAGGAGGTTGAAAACATAAAAAGGAGTAGATTCATGATTTTCCATGGATGGTCCCTCAAAAATCCCACATTTTCTTTCAGATAAATATTCATTTGGGTAATTAACATCATTATTTTGACATCTTCCTACAAATCACACAGTCCAAGATAAAAACATTGAATTCATTAGGAGGCTAAAAACATAAAAAGGAGTAGATTCATGATTTTCCATGGATGGTCCCTCAAAAATCCCATCTTTTCTTTCATATAAATATTCATTTGGGTAATCAATATATGTCCCTTAGATATCCCACTTTTTCTTATATGTAAATATTCATTTGAGGGCAATTTGAATGATACCTTCTCTCTAATAGAACCCATTTACTTTTTTACACCTACAATCATTTTAAATTGTGAAAATAAATGATGTGTATCTAGAAATTGTTTGTCTTTCCCATATCACATCAAACGATAAAATTATACATGAAAAAAAAAAACAAATAATACAACATTGATAAGTTGGCTCTTCTAGAGCCTCCTTCTGCATTTCCTAAAAGTAAGAGATTCACACAGTTAGTTGTCATGCACTCATAGGTTAATGTTGAGCTTCACTTGGTTTCAAGAATAGTTTAATATTCTCGACTAATTAGGGCCAACCACATGAAGGTGGAAGCTCATTCGCACCCCCTGAACAACATCTAAATTCCTTGCTAATATCTAAAATCTTTAAGAAAGGAGCAATCTTTAAAGTACTTGGAAGTTGGGCTACTTTCAGGGGAAGTCCATCTTAATTGCTCACAAGCAATTCATTAAAATTATTTAGTTTTCTCATACGTCTAACATGGGTACATCCAAGAATGTCCTCATTGCCTCTTGCATAAAATGAATCCAATATTAAAAAATGCCCCCTAAGAAATGATAGTGCATGTGAAATAAACACATGACAAATGAGTGAGTTTTATTGTTTGATTATTTGAATTCTGAAATATGTATGCAACTGGATCAATAAGAACCTTAAAAAATACCACTCTTTGTATATACATACATACATACATAGACACATACATATGTGTGTGTATGTATATATACATATACATATACATATATACATATACACATATATACACACACACACACACACATATACATATGTATACATACATACATACATACATACATATACATATGTATACATATATACATACATAAATACATACATACATACATACATACATACATACATATAGATCACAAAGGCATGACAATAAAATGCAGAGATCATAAGGGCATGAACAAATAATGCAATGATCACAAAGGAACAACAATGAAATCCTAGATCTCCACCAACGTTCAAAGCTCTCCACCTTCGTTTGGAGCTCTCCACCCTCTTTCATGCACAACTCTCCACAATTGATAAAAAAAAATGGGGTCTTGACCAATCTTAAAAACTTGAATGCTAAAACTCCATACAAAAGTTGAATACAAGTCATAGTTTTATTTATTTATCCTACTACCATAGACTATAGATCTAGTTACTGAATTAATTGAAAGAAATGAGAAAGTCTTGGCAATGCCTATGCATGTTGTACATGGTTTATTGGACATAAAAAATAGTTTGATATGCATGTGAAATCACACATTTATTCTTGGACTTTTAACTACTTATTCCACTTTAAAACTACAAGCAAGAGCATAAAACTTCTGCTTAATATATGCATGAAAAAAGACAAAAACTACTACTAATTATGTGATTGGAAAGTTGCATGGTCTTCATGATTTAGCATCATAATCTTAATAAAAATTATCATCAATGAAAAATTTAAAACTTGTACAAACAACAAATTAGCAAATAAGGGCAATGATTTTTGATTCTCAATTAGACAATTCAAAGATAATTGTTGGTATGCTTCTTTTGTTAAAAGAAAACTTGATTTTGGGTAGTGCCATTGCTAAAAAAGTATTCATCTACTCCAAGGACATTCAGTGCCTCTTCTCTTTTCTTATTGTAAGTGGTTATAATAGTAAAATGATGCCCAAGTTCCTTGAAAATCTTCATAGTGGTTTGCCTAGTGCCGCCCAAGCACAATATTCCACATTTCTTCCCTATCTTTGCATATCTAAAATGCTTAAATAGACACTACACTATAACCCCAACATAGAACAAGGGTATTTATTTTTCTAGGGATTTTTTTTAAGGAATGTGAACTACAAATCTCTACGATTTCAAAGAATTGTCATCACATTTACACATTGATGGTCTAAGAGGCACATTCACTTCATTAAAACCTAGTCATGAATAGAGATAAATTTGAATAGCACTGATTATTAGGAATTTTGTTATAAATATTTCCAATTATAAAAAAAATCTCTTTACATTTCAATTGAGAACAATACTATACCTTTCCCAAGATAAATATCCCAAGCATTATAGACCAATTGTAGGAGCCATAATTTTGAATGATATCAACCATAAATGTACATCCAACACTACTTCCAACTATTTTGTGATTATATAAAATTCAATACTAAATGGTCATACAAATAATCTTTGAAAAATGCAAACACCCTTAAAACTAAATAGGTAATGTGAAACACATTGTCTCAGTTTTAGGTGTCTTTTCTACAATTATTAGGAATTTTGTTATAAATATTTATAATTATAAAGAATTCACTTTACATTCCAATTGAGGAAAACACTGTATCTTTCACAAGATAAATATCCCAAGCATTATAGACCAATAGTAGGAGCCATAACTTTGAATGAGATCAACCATAAATGTACATCCAACACTACCTCCAACTATTTTATGACTATATACAATTCAAATGCTAAATGGTCATACAAATGATCTCTGAAAAATGAAAACACCCTTAAAACTAAATAGGTCATGCACAACACCCTATCTTAGTTTTAGGTTTCTTTTCTACAACTAGTGAATATGGACCTGACCAAAGGGATTATGCCTATCTAATTATTAGAATTAGGTAAAATAAATCCAATGTTTTTACATCTTCCCAATCAAAATCAACCTCTATTGGAATAGTTGCTGATTTTTGAACTTAAGGAAGATCTTTTGATTTATGTTGTCCATCTCGATCCATTGTAGGTGAATTGCTAATGATATTGGGTCAACAAAATTAGTAGCTTCTTGGTCCTTTGCCTTTGTATCTACCTTTGTGGGTGCTTCTATCCTTAATAGTATTGTTGGTTCCTTTGTTTCTAATGCAAAGTGATGCTTTAATGTGTTTGCAACGAGAATGAGATTTTGGTAGAGTTTGAGCTCTTGAATGAAAGGAACATGTTTGGTAGCAACATCATCTGTGCAAGCTTGAGGAGACATGTGAAAGACATGCAACTTGCCATGTTTGTAGTGGCCTTATTTTCTATTGTTTTTTCTCAAAAAAGAAGAAGAATTCCTAGAAAAATAAGTACAACCAATAAAAAATAAGAAATAAAAAACCAAAATTCACCTTAAATAGAAAAATGAAAATTTAGCATTGTTAGAATTTTCTTTAGAATAATTGAGAGGGGGGGGGAATCAGTTATTCAAGGTCCAAATGCCCTAATAATACTTTTTCACTACTTATAATGAATCCATACACTTTTCATCCATCCAAACTTAAATCAATCATCCTTAGCAAATTACAGTAAATCAACATGCAGAGATAAAACATGCAAGATCAACACATGACACAGTGATTTACGTGGAAACCCAATTTGGGAAAAACCACCAGTAACATGCTACTTGAATTTCACTCTTCTAAAGTGATGCTCTATTAAAAGCCTACCCTGTTAAAGGCTTACAACACACTATTAAATGTGACCTTGTTAGAGGATTTCACCATACTGTTAGGAATGGGCCTGATCAAAGGACTTTAGAACATTCACTTGGAATGTCACCCTGTTAAAGGATTTACAACATGGCTATTAAACCAACCTAAGTCCATAGGATTTAAACTATCTGTTATAATTGCTAGAGAGTAACAATAATGTCTTTTTGACTTGATACAACTTACAACATACTTTGTAGATTTCAGATCACTCTTCAGTTCATTCCTTTTGCTTGGCTTTTAATCACTTCAATTCTTACAGCTTGTCATCTCAAGCTTCATCTCCTTGAGTCTTCTTACTCATCATGCCAATGCACCCATATCTATGGTCATCTGTTGAAGCAGAGTAAACGTGCTTTCTTTCTCTTTAGCACCTCTTTCAGCAATTATGCTTTCATGCTTGACCTCTTATCACTTTTTTTTTTTTTTGTTTCATGACCTTATGACTCCTTAAATAGAGATCTGGTTTGCCTTTGCTGCTCAATTCTCCCTTTCCAATTTTAGGGTTTCAAATGGATTAGGTAGGATACAATGTATCTACCCTATATCTTTCTCTTATCTAGAAACTTCGTCTAGAGTCCAGTTGTATTCTCCAAAAATGTTCTACATGGTGTTCTGTGCCACCAGCTCATCAATCTTATCTTCTATTTAATTCACAGACTTTTAGATAACAACCATGTCAGCTTAGATCTAGCGAATCTTCAATTTTCAAAATAATGCAGCAACTCAACATTATTGGTTTATTGATGCTCAGCATCTCTGTGTTACTCGACACTATTGGTTTTCTGATGCTTGGCATCTGTTTCTGCTCGGCACTTGGTTTTTCTCAGCACTTGTATCTGCTCGACACTTGATTCTGCTTAGCACTTGATTTTACTTGGCATCTGATTTTACTTGGCACTTGATTTTACTCGGCATCTGATTTTACTCAGCACTTGATTTTACTCGGCACCTGAAGTTGAACTTGCTCGGCTTCAACTAGGAATCTGTTCGACACCTACTAGCTTGCTCGGCTCCCTCTTTCTAATGAACTTAGTTGGGCTTTACAAATGACTTAGCTAAAACCTTACATCTTTGATATGTTTTAGTGTGCCCATTCTCTGTTTCTTAGAGTATGCCATCAATACACTTATTTCATCAATGGCTTAGTTGATCCTTGTACTTCATTACAACATCATAACTTCAACCTTTCTCTAGGTGTTCTAGTTACATCTTTATTGATTGCCTCCTCCTTGTCAATCAACCAATTGATAGTATTTGGATCACTAAAGCAATTGTCATTCCTGCAAGTAGCAAGTTTGACATCAATGACAAAACAATGATTGAGAACATACTTAACTAGTTCCATATGATCATTCCAACAATTTGCCTCATGATCTTTTCAATCATTTTCAACAAGCATATGATAAGAATAATTTTATGAAATTCTCCAAAAAAAAAACTATAGACTAGATTGACTTGAAAACTATAATCTAGTGACTAACAAATAAAACTAAAATCTAGTGTGATAATCCCTACACTCTCAATGTAAATAAAAAAGGTATTGTTATTCACCAATTTACATACAATTTGGAAACGCATAGAAGATCGTTATTATGAATCCTATCTTGTTTTGGTTAGACCAGTTTTTATTCCAACCTATACATAACTTCTTATAAGAAATAGAGCTAAATCAAGAACTATATTTATTTAACAAATATTAATATGCATTATTGATGCCATGTGAGTGAGATAATTATGAATCCAAAGGAAAAATTCCATTATAATGAACATTGAAATGGTAAAAAAATTCAATATATATTGAAATTATCCATTTTTGTTAGAAATATTCAAGACTATGCTAAGTTACTGAGAGGGGAGGGGTGAATCAGTAACTTCTTAAACTTTAACAATTTCAATTCTTAATCCAATAAATCAATTAGTACTTAATTCATCACATCTGACCTAATTGCATGCATGAGAAATTGAAAACATGAAAGCATCCATAATACTTGAACACAAAGATTTGGTGACCCAGAAACCTTCCAAATAGAAAGTAAAACTGGGGTGGAGATGATACCCACAAACTTTAGTACTACAACATAAAGTTGGCCTGTTAAGGCTTATATTGATCACTTCTGATGATCTACCCTATTAGGAGCAAATAGGACTACTAGGTCCACCTTGTGAGAGGATTTTTAAACACACAATGAAGTATGCACTCAATAAAGAGATTTATAAAAGACTATTAGGTCTACCTTGTTAGAGGATTTTGACTAGTTCACCTATTAAGATGAAGCAATAGATCTATGACTTGCAATTGAGTTTGTTGATAGAGATTCCTTAGTGTACTAATCACCTCTTTGTGATAGATATGTCTCTGCTGCTCCTTATACTGATATGGCCTTTATAATTCTTTATCTGTTGCATTCATAACTTGAACTTTTCACATCCACATCCACCTTACAATACATATGCTCACATTCATATTCTTACTCTTTTTTGTTCTTACATTTTATATTGTACAATACATTACATATATATACCAATCCAAATTACAAAATTACAAAGTCGTCCAGGACACAAGTTAATACAAATATTACAAAGTTGGCCCACATGAAGATACTCAAGTTCTGAAGAATGACTTAGTGAGGTTCTGATATTCGACATCCACTATCAATACTTGACATTGTCATGCACTTGGTAGACATAGAAGCTTAGTCCATACTGATCACTTTCAAGTAGTCTTGAACTCGGTCTGCACTAGTGACTTAGTAGATATTGTGCAACTCAGCAAACACTGAATCACTTGGTTGTCATAAAGTAGCTCGGTTAACACTGGCTTCACATCACATAAACTATGAACTTGGTAGACACTGCAATGCTTGGTAACCACTGATAGACTCAGTGAGTACTAAAATCCTCGATTTGAACTGATGAACTTCACTTTGATTGAATCTTCTTGGTAACCACTAGGATTAGTCCAAAAGACTCGATAGCAACTATAGTTGGTGGCTACTGAATTACATGGCAAACACTATAGATTGTTCAAAGAGCTCGGTAGCTATACAAAATCTAAATAAGTGTGTGTCACTAATAAAAAACTTGACTGATATGTCAACACATTTTAAGGTCTTTTATGTCTTTCGCTAATTTGCATTAATGAATACATTACCTCATCTTTCAACCATAATGTGACTACTTTAGATTTTAACCAAGGCTTGATTGAATAAGATAATTGTGGATAGGTTAAGTATTTTTCAATGAGGCTCATAAATATCTCCATTGGCAATGATTAGCTTCCCTACACATAAAATCTTTGAGTGGTAGGTGAACACATATTATATTGAACATTTTTAAAAATTGAATTATTTAAGTTATTTTTTCTTTGAACACCTATCGAGGTTAAAACTTATAATTCACAGTTAAGATGATCATATAGGAAAGGAATATAAATGAAATGTTGTCAAAAATATTGATCTGAAACATAAAATGATTCAAATAAGAATAAAATGGCTGCCAGTGAAGGAAGATTCCAAACTTGAGGTTCAATCCCCTAATTGAGTGAGGATTTATATCTAAATTGATGAAGAGAAAAAGAATCATATAGTAACAACACACAAAAACTAAACTAGCCTAGAAAAATTTCAATATCGTTAAACAGTTAACATAATAAATAGAAGAAACTATACTTTATGGAACATCAACTAGCACAACCCTAAACCTCATTTTCCCAATAATTATGATTGAAAAACTGATCTTGAAAATGAAATTGCAAAATAATTGATCACCTCTCTCACAATAATCTCATTCACAACTAAAAACACATACACAAAAATTAGTAAAGGGATCAATTTGAGTTGTACTATAAAACTAAGGCCATGAAATATACAAAGTGAGGTAAGGTGGTTGTCTAGTCCTCCACTAATGGAATTATTTTGGTAACACTCTCTTCTACACAAGAATGACATGTGAAATATGTTCTATATGATCTAATGGTATGAATAATTGAATGCATGTCTATGATTCCACTTTAGACCACTACTGGAGAACTGCTAAATCTATTTTGGGATTAAAGGTTGATGAGAAATGGACATTCACAACCCTAGATGGAGAAATCACACGTTTTTTAGAGGTGCTACCAAACACACCTCTAGAAGAATGCATATGCAAGAGACTGCACAATAGAAACAACAACTAGAAAACATAGAGGATATTATGAGAGTGGTACTAGATAGAATCTTGGAAAGTGTTGTGGTAGGTACTATGAAATTGGAATCACTTACAAGTGTATTTGAGAATTTATAGTCCAAATATCAGGAGAACTACAATTTGTGCAATTTTTCATGTATTGCATTTGCATTTTTTTATAAGAGTGTTTCAATTATTGGCACAGTCTCCCTATGATGATCTCAAGTATCGATTTCTTATAAGGGCATTTCAAGGTTGGGAACCACTTCAACATCCTTTGCATGGTTTAGAGGTAATGTCATTGTGGCAAAGGCTTTTGTAAGGGAATGATCCTCATGACTATGACATCTACATACAAGAACTTGCTTCTTCATCTCCTTACACTCAACTCTTCATTGAAGTTATTCTTCCAACAATGAGAATAACTACTAAAAATTCTTAGGAGCTAAGTGACCCTAAACCTATGCTACATTTTCTTGAGACATGGGATAAGTTACTACCAACTTTACTACTTCATAACATTTTGGATCATATAGTTATGCCCAAATTAATAACAACAATAGATACTTGAGATTCTCATAGGGAGATTGTGCCAATACATGCATGTTTACATCCTTGGCTTCCATTGTTGGGCCAATGTATGGAGCCTTTATATCCAGCAATTCATTATAAATTGGGGATTGCATTTCATTCCTAGCATGCAAGTGATGCATCTACATATACAATTTTATCACCTTGGAAAACTATATTTGATCCTACTAGCTGGGAATATGTAAGCACAGGTTGAGTGAGTTTTATTGTTTTATTATTTGGATTCTAGAATATGTATGTAGTAAGGGAAAAGCAAGGGCATGACAAAACAATGCAATCACAAAGTTAGGGCATGACCATAGATTGACTGGAAATTATTGCAATACAATCAAGCTCATTCGATGCCATGGACAACAAAAAAAACATTTTATTAAGTTTAAGATCTCATATAGGGAGGAAGATATTCAAAGTTAGTGTGAAATGATAGAAATAATAAATAATGAGGATAATGCATTATACTAAAAATAACATGGCAATAAAATATAGAGAAAGGGAAACCAAATATAGAGCAAGGGCACGACTAGGAAATCGTAGATCTCCACACTCCACACTCTCTCACAACTTCTCTATACTCTCATTTGTAGCTCTCCATAATATTTTTTGTACAACTCTCCACAATAAATCAAATGGGAATGATTAATATCGTGTTTCTTTTTTTTGTTTATAATCATGCCGACGTTGTAATTATGATGCCAACATCAGTATTGCAACAACGTTAGAGACAACTATAAAAAAAAAACATGAAAATCACCACAAATTACATTTCCATCACAATTTGACCCAAAATTTTGTAGCATCAACATTCAAGATCTCCCTTCATTAATTCAAGATCCTCTATTTCATCTTTGACATTCATTCTCTCAAGACTTACATTCATCTACACTTATTCATAAGGTAGATTTAAAGCACATACATTCATGAAGGTTTTGGTTTCACTTGGATTTCCTTTCTATGGTTTTTGAAGTTAAGTGAAATATATTGTATCTACATATGTTATTACATTCAAAATTCAAGACAATATTCATACATATACTTTGCTTCATGTTATATCTATGACTACTACCTGCTAGGACTATATCTTTATTCCAATCCAAGGTTAATTGTTAAACTTAACTAAGGAACTCTCTCCCCCCCCCCCAACAAAAAAAACAAAAAAAAACCCCTTATTTTGAAGGTTTTGGATCTTAGATTGGCGAACAAGTTGTATAGTTGGATACCCATTTCAACTTTCTATAGAACTACAAAATTAGAATCAACATCACATACATTCTATCAGGGCTAACTAGGTCACCCCTAATGTATCAATGGTGATTGAGTTGGCTTTGATAATTCAATTCACCCTTGATAGATTGCCGAACAATTTATGGGTTTTTCCCATCTCATTGTTTTAATGTTAGACCTTAATCTACAACAATTTTTGATATCATTTGACATCCCATTTTCAGGTGTGTATTCCACAAGGTATCTTATCTTTGTCTCTTTTGTTTCTATAGACTTTAAATAATATTGTTATATTCAACATCATATTAATTTTTTTCTTAAACCCTCTTAAGGTGGAGGTGAGAGGGAGCTAAATCCAAGTTATTCATCCTTTTGCATTTAGATTTTTAATTAATACTTCCTTTTGTGTCAATCAAGTCCCAATCAAAAGGGGTGAATCTTGGTCTTCCCCCTTCATTGTGTGTATAGGGAAGATTGCTTGCATTCCCCCTATACATTATTGGTGAACCCAATATGAAGGGGGTGAATGGAAACAATCCACCCTCTACACACAATAGAGGGGGAAGACCAAGATCCATGCCTTTTGATTAGGATTTGGTTGATACAAAAGGAAGTATTAGTACAAACAAATTAATAACTTGGATTTAGTTTCCTCTCACCTTCACCTTAAAAGGGTTTAAGGAAGAACATAATATGAAATTGAATATAAAAATATGATAAAGTATATATAAATAAAAGAGAGGAAGATAATATACCTTATGGAATATGAACTTAAAAATAGGATGTCAAATGATAACAAAAATTTCCATAGTCCAACTTTTAGGATGAAGACTGCAAGAGGGATGAAGCCTAGAAATTATTTGGCAATATGTAAGGAGAACATTGGATGATTAGGGGCAGCCTAGTTGACCCTAATAGAATGTATGCGACATTGATTCCAATTTTGCAGTTCCACATAAAGATGAATAGGGTATCCAAAATAGTAATTTTTTCACAATTTCAAGATCCAAAACCTACAAAATAAAAGATTTATTTTTTTGTTACAACCTTGGATTAAAATAAAGACATATTTCTAGCAACTAGAAGTGATAGATCTAACATAAATAAATGTAAATCTATGAATATGCACTTGAATTTGTAATGTAATCAAGTATGTAGATGCAATAGATTTGACTCAACTTCAAACCCCATAGAAAGGAAATCCAAGTGAAACCAAAACCTTCATGAATGGACATGCTTGAAATACATCTTATGAATAATTTTAGATGAATGTAGATCTTGAGAGCATGAATGTAGAAGATGCAATACATGATCTTGAATGTATGAAGGGAGATCTTGAATGTAAAAAATTCAATAGAAGATTTATCATAAACTCTTTCAATAGCTTGAATGCATAAATCCTTGATAAAGATTGTGTGAACACCTTGAATGCTTGACAAATGCTTGAACACTTGAGAACTTGAATTCTTGAACATGTAAGGAATGATATTTATTGTATATGTATGGAATGGAGAAAATGGAAGGGTTTATATATAGCCCAAAATTGACTAACCTTTGCATGCTAACCTACCTAGAAATTAACACCCCAAAGGTACCCAAACACATGACCCAAAATAGGGCCCAATCGAGGGTACACTATGGGCCTAATCCTAGAAATTAGGCATAGAGTTAGAGATATAATCATTTCAGTGTGAAGAGTATATTCTAAGTGGTTAAATGATGGGAAGGGAGGACCTAGGAGGATAGATCCTACCTCAAACTTAACACCATGAAAATAAGAGCTTTAAAATGGATCCATTCGGTTTTATCCCATGTCCACCAAGGAGAAAGGATAGAAAAGGGAAGAAAGAGGAAATATGCAAATGTACAATGAACTTGCCTTAAATGGGTGATAAATCATCATTAAATTGAGGCACTCACAATTTAACAAGGTGCACTACTGACAATTACTACTAATGATGATGAATCCTACAGAGATCAATTGAAGGAGTTTTTGTTCACAATCAACATAGATCATATTATCAAAGAATAATTAGAGAGAAAGTTAAGGAGAAACTTTGGACTGACAGAGATAAATAAAAGTATATAAAGTGACTGTTACCATTTTTTTATCACTCTACAAATTGGTAGAAAGGTTGACCAATCTCGAACAATCAGGATGATAGCCATGTCCACATCTTTTGACATCATTCATTTATTGTCATGCAAACTTTAGAGGGATATGTAATGTATATGAGCAATGTTAGTATGCTAATAGAAACCAAATTTAAATAAAACTTCTACAAACTAAACAAAATTCATAAACTTCAAGATAGACTAAGATGAGCTCTCAATTAAGAATATGAGCCATTAATGGGCTCTCTCAATGAGAAGCTCTCTTGTTGAGTAGCTTTGTATAAATAGATAGGATGTATGCTCAAGCTTATGCTTCAAAAAGGGCTTCAAATGGAGTTGGAATTTGGGTGTGAGTGCATGGTTTTGATGTAAAATTGCTTCTTAAAATGGCATTATGACTTTACTTCATGGATTGTGTTATTTTGCAAAGGGGAAGGATCCAATTTATAGGCAAGAGGCTTGAGGGATTGAGGGATAAGATGCTAGGATGGGAAAAAGCTCATGGAGGGCTCAGATTGCATGAGAAGAGAGCACATGGATTGTGCTTCCTTATAGCCAATCAGAGAGTGACACATGTCACATGGTGAGAGGATGGAGGAAAGGGGAAGGATGAGTCAACAAAGGAGGCTCAAGGGATAAAATCTTCATAAAGACCCTCATAATGGCTTGTAAGAGCAATAAAAGGGCTTGGAAGAGCCATTTATGACCTTGTGGGCTTCATAAAGTTTTATGGTTGAGATATTTTGAAGTAGATGAGAGCAATTTCGACTTGGGCTTGATTAGGAGGGTTTTAAGCTTGCTTAGGATTGTGCAAATGATTAGAGGATGGATTAGGATGGTTTAGGATTAGCTTAGGGATAGGCAAGTGGATGGCATTTAATGAGGGTGGGTGAAGGAGGAGATATTTGTTAACTTTGGCTTGGGTTAGTAAGTTTTAACCCATGTTTAGAGAATGTGACAAGGTTAGGAGGGGATTAGGATTAGGTTTAAAGACATCTTCTAGAAGAGTCTAGACTTTGGATGAGGATAAAGACTTTCTAGAATAGTCTAGAACTTCCTAGGATGAGGATGAAGACTTTCTAGAAGAGTCTAGAACTTCTTAGGATGAGGATAAATTAGATTTTTAGGAAATAAATAAAGTTTTATTTATTTCAAGGGTTTGGGTTGAGGAGATATTTATTAAAATTTTTTTAATAAACATGAGGATTAATATTTAATCTTAATTAAATATTTTGAGTTGGGATTAGGGGTAGGAAATGATGGGATTAGCCTTTAATCAAAATTAAAGAAGGATTAGAAGATTTTGAAAGAGGTTAGTGGTCTTAAGGAAATTGGCCAAGTTTTGGGCAAAAAATAAATTTTTAAATTTATTTTGGGTTTTTTGGTCAATTTATTAATTAAATAATTAATAAATAAGGAAATAATGTTTAAATAAGATTTAAACATTTTTGGGAGGGATTCGTTAATTAAATATTTTTAATTAAGATAAAGGGATTTAATGGCATAAAAATAAATAAATAAATTAAATAATTAATTAATTAATAAATGATGATGTCATCAGGATTTTTTCAGAAAATAAAAATACTTTATTTTCTAAAGGTTTTTAGGTGTCTACATGTAAAAATTTAGTCAAATGTATTTTCTTTATATCCCCAAGTCTTAGATCCTTCATATTGCATGTTATGTTTTATGATCCAAGTTGCAATCTTGCAAAGGTTTCCTTGTTTGCATGATCACAAGCATTCATGTCTTAACCCTTAACTTGGTTGTGAAGGTGTGAAACAACTATCTCTATAGTCAACACATCTTCATAGATGGTTAAGGGCTTATGGGTTCAAAGTTTACGAGGTTGTGATCAAACCATAGCAATGATCTCTAGTGTTTCACTCCATCACAAGTGATTAAGGTTAACCTAGTGTTCAGGTTGTGAAGTTGTGATCTTAGTGTTCTCACATGTTCATAGGGGATAAGATGTAGACCATGGTTAAGGTGGTGACTATGCAAAGTCTTTGATCTCTATTTCACAAGGGTTAGTGATGGGTTAAAGATTCAAGTTGCGAGGTTGTGCAGTGCTCTTGTTCACATGGTCTCAAGTCAAATATGCATAGGAACACCTCAAAGGGCCCATAGTCTCCTAACCATTTGATGAAAGAAGATCAATGGTCATCACTTGTGCACTTTCTAGAACTAAATGATGTTTAGCCATTGCAGGGAAGCGAGCTTTGGATAAATGTTCAAGTGGGCCCGATATTATGAGTTCCAATTGTTGTAGCATTATGAGGGTAATTTTTGAAGGGATAATACATCAAACAAAGGAAACAAGAGTTGAATCAAAGCTTTACATTGATAGAGGCCAACAAAGGATCTTCTGATCTTATGATAAACTTTGATCATGAGATCTCAAGTGTAGATTGATAGGTCTTTGATGCTATGCCAAAGGTATTGTCGTAAGATCATGTTGTTGTGAGATCGTACGAATTTTAATTTTGATTGATCATAATATTGCAAAGGCTAGTTTCTTAGATGAAGATGTTATGAAGGATTTTGACTTCATTGATGATCATAAGATCATAAGACCCTAGGTTGACGAAGGAAAATGTGATCGCTTGTTTGAGCTAAAAAATATAAGAGGTTCCCTCGGCCAATGAAATTGCAAGAAAGGTATGTGCAAAGGTTGAATATGGTTGACTTGGTGATATATCTAATTTGGCATGTTAAGAACAAAGAAGAAGCAACTCTTTAATGGAGAGTAGGTCCTGGATTACTTGTAGCCATCTTTTTTGAGTTGTCTCCATGCCTATTCAATGAGGTTTAATTCCTCCTTTTCCATATCGATCCATCTACCCAATCTAATTCTTATGGTCACTGCTTTTGTCTACAAGAACCATATTTGCATGTAAAAGATCAAATCTTCTAGCATGGGAATATGCATCTGATCATAATCTTTTATGATGAGTAGTTATTTCTCCTCTATAATCTCAACTCCACCTGGTGAGAGTTTGAACTCAATGCAATATTTGAGTTATGCTTGAACTCTATAAAAGGAAATTGTAAATCTATATTAGGGGTTCCATTTGTTTTGCAAAAAGTGATCCTATCATGATCTCTTAGGAGTCCTTCATACTTTTCTGCATATTACTTGTAACCACTAGATGGAATGCTGTCGAACTATCTTGGAAGTTAGTAATAAATGAACAGTTCAAGGCTCTTATTGTGTTCATTTTTATAGTGTAAGCTACTGATCTGATATACTCTTGTGATTTATTTTAGAGTCCCTAAGTTTTTGTCTTATTCCTTATCTACAAGTGATTTTTTTGGAAATTCATATAGGTTGCAAGTCATGGCACTTATTCTTTTTTCAATTTGTCAAATTGTAAATGCTAGAATTCCCGTTAGCATCTCATCTAAAGTCTATCCTTCTTGTGAAATATTTATGTGTGAATGTCTTTTGATATCAATATAGTACTACCCTGAATCATGTAGGAAATCTCCCTTGTGTATTTTTAACAGTATTTTCATCCTAAATTTGTGAAGCATCACCTTAGTTTAGGTTTAAAATTTCAGTACTCCTTCTATCTGTTTCCCTCTCAAGTTTAATTTCATGTTCAAAGAGTGAATAGGTGAAGCATCATAAGGAACTAGCCTATATCCCAAAGATTTTTTCTTGCCTATGGTACACCCACTTCCTTAGGAGTGCTGCCATGTTACTCGAAGTGACTAAATCCTAGGATCCAGTCAAGGTACAACTTTTAGATATAATAATTCTAGCATGCCCAATGGGACAAAAAGATGTTTTCAAATTTCTCTATATTTATTTGTTGTTGTTTCTATGTACAACAACAAATAAACCTATTTAGAGGTAAAAAAAATACACATCTAGTGACTCTAAGCTGTGGAAAGAAAGATTAATGCATATGACTTATGAGAAGAGGGTAGACAAGGAGTAGCTCTACAAGTTTTGAATACAAGGAGTTGTCCTCACCTAGAAGGAGAGGTAGAACAAATAAAAGAGTCCAAGAGGCCCTCATTCATATGAGGAAGGCTAGATCCACTCCTTCACCAACAAGTTCGATCATTGTGATAAGACAAATCACTATTCCAAGGAGGAAAATTTTCCAAGTACTAATGACAAGGCAATATGCTTTTGTTCCATTCGATCAAGGAAGTCCATTAGATTTTTCTCAAAACCATGGTATACCCTTAGCTGCCTTAACTTTTTTTTTCTAGACTTCAATAGGAAAGGCCAAATGCCATGATTTGAGCATATCAGAGATGTTGCAACACTATGTAATGTGCATCACATCACACAGGAAGACATTGTTGTGAAATTGCTTGCAACCTCACTCAAAGGAAAAGATCTATAATGGTTTCGAAGCCTTGCTATGGTTTTAATTAATTCCTAGGATGCATTGGAAGATTTTTTGATGATAAGTCAGATTATTTATCTCTTATTGAGTAGGTCACAACCATCAAATGTTCTCCTAATGAGCAGATGGTGGACTTCAATTATAGATTTCAAAGAACATGGCATAGAATACCAAATTCGATAAGGCCTTTAATAGACCATGCCTTTCTTTATTATTTGTGAAGCTTAAACAGTGATATTTCTATTATGATACAATCTATGGGGAGTTTTTCATTACCGCAAGGTTATGAAATTTCTATAAGAGCTAAGAATAGTCTTATTCAAACAAGTAAAATCTCCCCTAGGCCTCTAATGCCCATATATCTAGATATTCATCCTAATATACCTTTGGTTGTACCACCTTTTAATCCATTGTTGACTACTCCAAGCCAAGAAGTCATAGCTATAGGTCCTTCACAAGAACTACAAGAGATAAGAAATGGCCAGCTTAAGATGGAAAACCTCATGTAAAATTTTGCCAATGAGCTGGTAAATATTAAGAAGTAGCATTTCTAGGCTAGGCAACCATCCCAATATCAAAATCATATTTCAAATAAACTTGCCCAACAATAGTTTCAAGGTCAATATCCACCAAATAGGAAATTTTTTAACCAAATACCTTTTAGGCCTTCTAACCCTACCTCTTTGAATACTGCTCCTCCTTTAAATACCATTAGAGATATTGTCCTTGCTCAAAATAACTTAGTATAGACTATTCTTGGTGTTACCCTTGCAATCAACAACATAATCAGGCTACATGCTCCAATGGGATAATGAATCAAGCCTTAATGGTTCAAGGTGGTTCAGGTACACAAACTACAGCTAATGTTGAAGCTAAGAAACAATAAGAAGTTCCTCTTATAGATGCTACATTCATGAATTTACAAGAAGAAGAACATTGTCTTGTAAATAGAGATAATGCCCCAAGTGGTGTATGTACTAGAGAAAAGAAGAAGGCCGTAGACAATGAAATGGTGATAAGTAAGGATATGTCAACTGAGAAACCATTTGTACTTTAGGGACGGAGAGAGCAACACATAAATCCTCTTGTTTCCACTCAAGAACAACCACAATAGCAAATACAACCTACTGTTTCTAAAATCTAATCAAAGGTACATGCTACGATACCATTTAATATTATAGAAAACATGAAAAAGATGAGCATCATGATGTCTACGTGGGATTCTTTAGCTATTCTAGGACAAACTGACTTGTTAAAGGAGGTCTTGGTGGTAGAAATTCCAAATCAAGTTGTTGATGAACCTTGCAAGGCTATATTCACAAACCAAGGAGATGTTACTCAAGATAGAAACTAGAAGAGAAATTAGATCCAAGGTAAGGACATAAAGCCTCCACCATTTTATGTTTCATTGATTATGGGAAACAAGTTGGCTCATAATTATATGGTAAATAGTGGGGCCACAAGCTCTGTCATGCCCAAGAAGATAGTAGACCAGCTGGGCCTAAAGTATGAACCCTTAGAGAAACATGTAGTCCAACTAGATGGTTCATGTGTTAACATAATGGGTCTCATAAAGAATGCAAGTTTGACACTCCATGCATGTCCCACCTTTTCTATTCCCCAAGATATCTTCATAATAAATTTGCCTCCATATTTTTCCCTTTGTTTGTCAAGAGAATTCATAGCCAATATAGGAGGCTACTCATTTGTAGATTGGTCACACATATTATTTAGGAAAAGATATGGAACCAAAGTAACAATCAGGTCTAAGTTACTTGCAAAAGACCACATTGAACCTTACTCATCTAGTGTGATCAATGCCAATTGTACAATGCTTGATCAAGAGGAGGAACTTGTTGCCCAAGACAAATACTCAAGTTGATAGTATTCTTGATGTCTTGTTAGATGAGTGGGAAATAGAAGACACCTCAATAGATGGGACCAACAATATTGTAAATATTGGTCTAGGAAATTATGTCTTCCAAGAGGCTAGGTTAGTAATGCCAAACCTTGTCAAAGATACAATTGATCATTTTGAGCAGCGAAATGAGGTTTGGGAATTATACTTTGATGGCTCTAGGAGAAAAAATGGTTTAGATGGGGGAGAAATGTTGATCTCTCCTCATGGAGATAAATAGTATGCATCTTTCCATTTTAGTTTTGCATGCACAAACAATACAGTTTACTATGAGGGGCTAATTCAAGGTTTGGAATTGGCCAGAATGAGGGGTGTCAAATGCATAAAAGTATTTGGGGATAACAAGTTAGTTGTCAACCAGGTGAGAAAAGTTGCACATGATAAAAAATGACAAATTAAAAAGCTACAAACAAAGAGTTCGGGATATAATTGAAGATTTTGATGCTTTTAATATGGTCACCATCCCTAGAAGATTAAATCAATATGTTGATAGATTAGCCACAATAGGAGCACAATTTGATATAGTTGAAAATATTAACAAGGACGATATACAAAAGCATATCAAAGTTGTGGTCAGACTCTCTATACCAAATAATGATGTTAATTAGTAGGTTTTTGATAGTGATAAAATAATTTTGAATTTTCTACTTGAAGAAGACATGCTTCCAACCTCTAATAAACATAAAGTGAGACAACAATATGGTGATCAGATTATACAGTTGAATTCCAATAAACTACCCAAGGGGTTGGTTACTCTAGAATCCATCTTTAACATAGATGACCAAGTCAAAAGGATAAAACAAGCTTTCTGGTTCAACAAGATCATTATGAAGACCTTGAGATTTCTGAGGGAAAGAATTTAAAATTTGGCAAGGCAATTCCTACTAAGAAAGGCAATTGTACATTCAACTTTTTCAAGAGTTCAATGATGTTTTTTCCTAAGAATATGTAGATCTTAAGGGTTTTAAACCACACCTTGCCCAACACACTATTGAGTTAGAATCCAATTCCAAACCCATAAGACAGAAACAAAGGCCGATCAACCCAAAGCTTGAACCCTTAATGCAAAAGGAGGTTTTCAAGCTCATTGAGAGTGGTATAATATTCCCTATCAAGCACACCAATTAGGTGTAAAAAATATGGTTCCCATTAGAGAAAAGAATGGGGAGCTGAGATTATGTGTTGACTTTAGAGACCTTAATAAAGTGCCATTGAAAGATTGCCACGCTTTTCCATCTATGGAACAAATGCTCCAATATGTTTTAGGTTTTGAGAGGTTTTAACTTCTTGATGGAAACTTTGGCTATAATCAAATTTTAGCTAAGGAGGAAGATTAGTTCAAAACTACATTCACCATAAAGTGGGGTACTATGGCATATAAAAGAATGCCCTTTGGCTTATCCAATGTAGGGGCAAATTTTCAAAAGGCCATGGAAATGACTTTCAGTAGTTTGATATACAAATTCGTGCTAATCTATTTGGATGATATCACAGTTCTCTCCAAACATATTGTAGATCACATTGAACATAGATGCAAGGAATTTGGCATATCTCTCAATCCAAAGAAATGTATGTTTTCTTTCCATGAAGGCAAGTTATTGGGATATATTGTATCCAAGCAAGGCATTACTATTGATCCTCAAAGGGTTGCAACCATTTTGGAGTTACCTTTGGAACATCATAAGAAGGGGTTGCAAAGTTTTATTGGGAGAATCAATTTTTTAAGATGCTTTATTCTAGATATTTCTAACTTATTGAAGCCATTAACATCAATGCTTAAGAGAAATGTTGTTTTCAACTGGTCAAAAGAAGCCCAATGTAGTTTTGAAGCAATAAAAGAGGCATTATCAACTGCCCCTACCCTAGTAAATCCTATTTTTTCAAAAGACTTCATATTGTATATATATGGTAGTATGGATATAATTTTTGTAGTACTAGTTCATAAAAATGATCAATGTTTAGAACAACCCATTGCTTTCTTTAGTAAAGGTTTAGAGGGGTATAAACAAAATATAGTTTCATTGAAAAACATGTGCTTGCTATGGTAAAAAGCCTATAAAAATTTAGACTTCTAATTTCTAAAAGCAAGGTTCATCTTATGGTAGCTCACCCTAGTGTGAAGGAATTTTTGTTAAGAAAGGATCTCAATGAGAAAAGGGCTAGTTGGATAACTTGAGTTATGGAATATAGTGTAGATATTCAAGTAACCAAGCTTGTTAGAGGAAAAGGCTTATGCAAGCAACTAGCAAATGAGAAGGCTCAAACTACAGATGATATAGTAGAAATTGTCCTTACCAATCAATATATCCCCAAAAAAGGCCTATCAGAGAGCTGACTACAAGAGATGGTTCATTTTCTACAAACTAGGGAATGTCCTCCATTGCTTGATAGAACTAAGTGAAGGTATTTCAGGTTGCAATCTATACCTTACATATTAGTAGATGATATTTTGTTCAAAAAAGATATGAATAGATTCCTCCTCATGTGTATTGACAATAACTAGACCGGTAAGTTTTTGGAGCAGTTCCATGATGTAGGAGGTCATTTTTCTCCAAGGAAAACAACCTATAAAATTATGAAGGCTGGATATTATTGGCCTAACGCTTATTTAAAGATTCTCATGCCTAGGAAATAAAATGCAAGAAATGTGTATTATTTTTTGGAAAAGAAAAGTTGGTCACCTTACCCTTGTATCCTATTCTAATTGATCAGCCATTTCTGAAATGGGGTATCAATTTTGTGGGGCCCATAAATCAAAATTCCAATGGCAGCCACAAATGGATCCTAACTACTACAAATTATTTCACACATTGGACATAAGCAATAGTTTTGAAAGAGGCCAATGAAACTATTATTTTGAACTTCTATACTTATTTGGTTTGCATATTTGGAGTTCTTGACTCTATTATATTTGATAATGCCTTAGCATTTGCGAGGGCAAAAACAACTGAGTGGGCCTTGAAAAATGGAATCTACCTCAATACTTCATTTAATTATTATCCTCAAGGAAATGGTTTAGTTGAAAGCACTAATAAACCCTTGTTGAGGATACTTCAAGGACCTTGGTAGACAACAAACATAATTGGCATTCCAAGTTAAAATTAGCCTTATGGCTCGATAGAATCACTCCTAAAAAAATTCCTTGCAATTCACATTATGTTCTGGTATATGGGAAGTAAGCAAAGTTGCCTATTTTTGTAGAATTCCCTTCATTAGAGTTAGCTAATAATCTAATGCTTTTTGAAGAGGATGATCCATTAAAGATGAGGTATGAAAAAATACTAGAGCTAGAAGAGGAAATAAATAACTCATTATAGGTGATGGAATACCAACAGATTTAGATGAAGAAGGTTTTTGACAAGAAATCTAAGCTTAGAAATTTTAAGGAAGGAGATTTGGTTCTATGCTAGGATGTCTTGAAAAGAAGACTGGGTCACCATAACAAGTTTGATCACATGTAGGCAGGGCCATTCATAATTTTAGAATGCAAGGAACACAATGCCTACTAGCTATCAACTATGGAGGGAGATATTTTTCCCATACTTGTGAATAGGATACACCTTAAGTGTTGCTTCAAGGTATGATATGTGGGTCTCGTCTTTTATATAGTTTTCCTACTTTTATTTTTCTTAAGTGTTTTTCTAGCACAAGTTTTCTTTAGTTTAGTTTTCTTGCCTTCAATGAAGGTTCCTAAATTTCCAAAGTTCTAAGAAAGCAAAGTATGTCACATGCATGCTAATGTGTCAATGCCCTCAAATTTACAACCATTTTGTAGTCTATGTACAAACCCAAACACATACATCTAAGCATGAACACTTGGTTTTGAGACTCATTCTTACACCTGAATTGACTCTATAACTAGTAGAATGTATAAGGCTACTATTTTGATGTCTAGTAGGTAGCCATATAGTAGAAGTTACCAAAATGTGACCAATTTTTTATCATTGTGCAAGTTGGTATAAAGGTTGACCAGTCTCAAAAAATTAGGTTGATAGCCATGTCCATGTCCTTTGACATCATTCATTTATTGCCATGCAAACTTTAGAGGGATATGTAAAACCTTAGTCAAATGTATTTTCTTTATATCCCTAAGTCTTAGCTCCTTCATATTGCATGCTATGTTTTATTATCCAAGTTGTGATCTTGTGAAGTTTTCCTTGTTTGCATGATCTCAAGAATCCACAGATTAACCCTCAACTTGGCCACAAAGGCGTGAAACAACTATGTCTACAGTCAACACATCTTCACAAATGGTTAAGGGCTTATGGATTCAAAGGTTGCGTGGTTGTGATCAAACCATAGAAATGATCCTTAGTGTTTTGCTCCATTGTAAGTAATTAAGGTTAACCTAGGGTTCATTCTATGAGGTGGTGATCTTAGTGTTCTCAAATGTTTGCAGGGGATAAGATGTAGACCATGGTTAAGGTGAAAACTATGAAAAGTCTTTGTTCTCTCTTTTGCAAGGGTTAGTGATGGGTCAAAGATTCAAGTTGCGAGGTTGCACAGTGCCTTGTTTACATGGTCACAAGTCAAATATGCATAGGAACACATCAGAGGGCCCACATCCTCCTAGCCATTGGATGAAAGAAGATCAATGGTTATCACTTGCACACTTTTTGGAAATGAATGATATTTAGCTATTGGGGGAAGCAAGCTTTAGATACATGTCTAGATTGGCCCAGTCTTGTGAGTTCCTATTGTTGTAGCATCGCAAGGGTCATTTTCAAAGGGAAGGCAACAAGGGTTGAATCAAACCTTTACATTGATAGAGGCCAACAAAGGATCTTCTGATCTTATGATAAAATGTGATCATGAGATCTCAAGGGCAGATTGATAGGTCTCCAATGTTAAGCCAAAGGTATTGTCATAAGAATGATTTGTCATGAGATCATAAGGATTTTAATTTTGATCGATCGCAAGATCACAAAGGCCGATTTCATAGCTAAAGATGTTATGAAGGGTTTTGACTTCACTAACTATTGTAAGATCATAAGACCCTAGGTTGATGAAGGAAAAGGTGATTGTTTTTCTAAGCTAAAAAATATAAGTGGTGCCCTCAGCCAATGAAATTGCAAAAAAGGTATGTGCAAAGGTTGAATATGGTTGACCTAGAGATATATCTCATTTGGCATGTTAAGAACAAAGAAGAAGCAACTCTTTAATGGTGAATAGGTCTAGGATTACTTGTAGCCATCTTTTTTGATTGTTCTCCATGCCAATTCAATGAGGTTTAATTCCTCCTTTGCCATATCAATCCCTCTACCCAATCTGATTATTATGGCCACCACTTCTATCTACAAGGACCAAATTTGCATGTAAAAGATCAAATCTTCTATTATGTGAATGTGCATCTGATCATAATCTTTTATGATCAGTAGTTATTGCTCCTCTATAATCTCAATACTACCTGGTGAGACTTTGAACTTAATGTAATATCTAAGTTATGCCTAAACTCTATAAAAGGCAATGTTGGCCATTTTTCACCCTCCTACCAAAATTTGAGTTTTTCCTATCAAGCATGGCCAATGGTCATATCTTTTCAAATATTTAAATTTTCAAACATTATAATTTTATAAAGATACATATAAAACCTTGGTTTATTTTCATATCCTAAGTCTTCAAGCTATTTCACATCATAAACACCTTGGCAGGCCCACATCTTCTTAGTTGTCTGATTGAAAATAGATTGACGAATGTCGGTATGGAAAGTTGTATGTTGATTTTCCATAATGTCATAACAACAATGTGACACACATCTAGGTGGGGCCTCTTGCTTCAAGTAATGCACAAGAATCAACAAAAAACATCTCCACCATAGATTGAAAATGGATCTATGATCATCGTGTTGTCTCTATGGAAAATTGTACATTGAATTTTCACAGTGACATAATGATACTACGCCATGCATCGTAGTGGACCACTTCCTTTTGAAACTTTTAAGGATGTTAGAGGAGATGATAGGTGTTCCTTTTTAATTGGTTGTTCTACAACTTAGCCAAGTTCTTGAAATATTCAACCAATACTGTTGATCAAATCTGAAATCAATGAACATTGCTTTGTCATTATGAAAAAAATGTATGATATTTTTTTGTAGTGAGATAATGATAGCATGCTATATATCCCAGGTGGGCCTTTCTTCTTTGTAGTTGGTGGAGTATGTCAGAGGAGATGAAAACTATCCAAGTCTTATTTGTGCCTTACAGAGGTTGACCAACCTCTTAATGTGTCTTTGTCCACTATTGATCTCAAAGTAAATCTATGACTATCACTTTGTCTCTATGGAAAATTGTACGATGAATTTTCATAAAAACATAATGATAGCTTTCCACATGTAGATGGTAGGACCAGCCCATGTGGGGAGTTGTTGAGGGTTTTCTGCCATAAATGAAGCTCCAACTATCAAATTCCTATTCACTATAGGTATAAATGTAGGAAGAGAAGAGTATTTTGTCATGGTCATCCCATGTTCCAAGATCAATGATTGTTTCTATGTCACGATGGAAAGTTGTACGATGAAAATACATAGCGAGATAGTGATGATGCAACACATGTCCTATTGGGCCCATCATAGTTCATAGATTATTGTATTTTCTTGACCATCAAATTAAAAATAGATTGAGGGTTGTTATGTTGTCGCTATGGAAAATTGTACATTGGATTTTCATAGGAACATAGCGATAGGTTGACATGTGTACTCACGGGCCCATGTGGTAAAGCCAAAAAAAAAGAAATCAAATTGAATGTTTCCATGTGGCATGCTCCAAGAAGGTTGAAAGGTCAACAATAAATGGTAAGCAAAGTTGAACAAAAAAGGTGGTGAAGTTGTGTTAATAGGAAGTCAATGGTCAACATAAAGTTAGATGGTTTAACAAGGTGGCCGAATGTTTCGTTATGGTTGGACTAAATGGTGAAGCCTGAGGATTGACTCTAGTTGATTGATGACATGGCTGCCTTGGCATGCCAAGAAAAAAGAAAGAAAACTCTTTAATGGAAAATTTGATCTTCTTGATTGTTTATAACCACTTACAAACATTCTCTATGCCTGATAAATATAAAGGGACACTCGATCACCACCTAATTATCCATTTATCTAGTTCAACATTAGTTGCCATTTTTTTCTTCTTAAGGCTCCATTTGATGAATGATATGATTTTTCTACATTTGGATGTGTATCAAGATTAGATTGTAGTGATTGTTCTCTACAACCTTAAATGCAGTTTTTGTGCTTTGCCGTAGGGTAGAAGCTATCTTAGTTATGCTTTCACTATAAAAGAAAATTTTCTAACCCTTCTTAGGCTTGGCCTTTTTTTGATTCATTAGTATTTCATTTTATTCTTTGCTACTATAATTTTCCTTTTGTTTATACATAAATGTATTTTCTATCTTACATCATTCTTCCATTAATATAAGTTCAAAACTTCCTTACCTTTGTTGATGCCTTTGTTGATGTTTTGTCTTCTATCCTTCAATTTGCATACCAATATCTATTTTGCCTCGGATGTTATAGAGTGAAGTTCCTTCGTTGTAGAATTTCATTTGGTTTTTGATCTGTGTATGGCTATTGGATTGAAGTAAGGGTTGAATTAGTGTATCTTGGGAATATGTTGATTAATAGTGCATTGTTAGGCATAAATAAGGTTGAACAAACTATTTTGGTGTATCAGCCCCTTTTGGTTAGATTAGCTAGTTTTCTTTCATGTATTCCTTCTCCCTTTTCCTCTCAAAGAGTAGTTAGGTGTACGTTGATAGTAAGGAAGCCAACCTTCTCCAGAGACTTAATCTCATAGTTCATGTCCTATAGTTTGGAGATTGCTTCCATGTTTCACAAGGTTGCCTTTAGGTAAAACATTTTAGGAAAGGGTGCAAGCTTTTGCGACAACATTTTTTAGCATGTTTGGTGGGACTAACATTTGAAGCATTCTTATTTCACTAGTGCCCAAGTAGAAAAGTTCAAATACATGTTTAGAAGATAGTGTTGCTCTCAGTATTACAAGCCTTCAAGAGACTCTTCTTTACCAAGTACTTGGCAACTCTATTTTACAATACATTTGGTTTCAAACCAAGTTGCTATGATTCATGCCCAAGGCTCATGCAAGAGCATCATCTAGAGGTAATTTTCAATACATTGAGCTCTAATTTTCAAACCCTAGAAGAAAGAGAAATAGATGATCTCTATCACTAGTTAGGTGTGCAACAATAGCACATACAACTGCAAGATCTCTCTCCACTCCTCTTGTTGATAGATCACAACCTAGGTTGCCATATTTTCATTTAGATAGATCACTTTTCCATATGGAACAACCTAGAGAACATACATTTTCCACCTTTAATGGTGGGATTCCTCTCCTATTGGCTTAAAGACATGATATCCCAATATTAGCTCTCAAAAGTACACCTGATTTCATTGGTGAAACTTCTATCTCTTCTATAGAACATATTCAAGAGATTTCAAATGTCAATAATAAACATGGTATTATAGAGGATGATGTTGTTGTTAGAATTCTAGCTTCATCCTTAAAGGGGAAAGCCTAACAATGGTATAGAGGGCTGCTTCACAATTATTTTACTGATTAGGATGGGTTAGGAATAGCGATTTGTAAACACTTAGAGGATAAGAGTGATCATCTATCACTCTTGGAGTAGCTAAAAACTATTAAGAGAGCCTCCCATGAGTACATGATAGATTTCAATTATAGATTTCAAAAAATATGGGATAGAATACCCATCGCAATGAAGCCTTCTCCTGGTAATGATTTCTTACATTACCTTAGAGCCTTCAACAATGATATTTCTACCACAATGAAAACCATGGGATGAGACACTTTACCTAATGCCTATGAAATTGGTATAAGGGAAAAGAATATCTTGATCCAAGTAGGAAAGTTAGCTCTAAGGCATCCAATGCCTTTCTTCCCTAATATTCCCAATCATCAACCTATAGTAGCCCCTCTCCCTACCACATCTACATGCCAACCTCTAGCCACACCTCCAATAACTTCTACATCCTCAAATGAGATAGATAAGATTGAGGCCATGATGTAGATGTTGATGCAAAATATAGATAAGAGGCTTTAAGATTATAGTTATGACATGGGTAAGAGGTTCCAAGACCAAATCTTATAAACAAAAACTATCAAGCAGGCTATGGGTTAGCAAAAATCATTACTCCAAACCCTTGGAAGTGAGGTGAAAACCCTCAAAGTACAAAAATCCTAGATTGTTTGGTCCCCTCAACCCTTGCAGTCATATAGGCCAACACATCAAGGATAGGCCCCATGGGCCCAAAATAAATCTTTCAATGGTGTACCTTATGTAGCCCTAGATTAGTCAGAAGAAATTGTTCATTAGAACAACCTTTCTCAAGAACAACATGGAAACACATATGGTTGTCAATCTAATGATCAAGGTACATTTTCTCAAGCTTTGACTACACAAGAGGTACCGACAATTTTAGGATAGAAGACATATGCAAATCACTCTGATGTTGGATATCAAGCTCAAATGCAAGGGAATGCTTCTTATGCCATCTTTGGTAAGGAAGAACTTAATGAGTGAGAAGAACAATAGCACCAAAACCATGCATGTTATGGATCCAGGGATAGCAAATGGGGTAGCTACACTAGTTCAAAATTAGAATAGAGGGAAAAGTTGCAAGAAGAAGGAGGAGCCTAGACTGCTTCTATAGCAACATAGGGAAAATCTTCAAATTTATCCACCTATACACAACCCTACAAGGAAGAGAATCAAGGTAGGAAAATGAAGTCACCTCCCTTTTATATCTCTTTAGTCATAGGAGATAAGATAGTTCACAATTGCATGATAGACTTTGGTGCTTGTATCTTAGTCATGCCTAAGAGGATTTCTGATCAACTAGGCATAAAATATGAGCCTGTGACCAATGAGATTACTTAGTTTTATGGTAGTTCTTGTATAAAAATAGGAGTATTTAAAGATTTAGAGGTGACTCTACATGCATGTCTTGGCTACACTATGTTGCAAGATATATCAATTATAGATCTCCTTGCATGCTCTATCATTTTCTTATCTAGAGATTTCACTACTAAGATTAGTGGTGGGTGTTTTGCTTCTAATTGGTCCTAGATGTTCTTCAAAGCTAGGAATTGCACAAAAACCTTCATCATGATAGAGGCATTCAATACCAAGCATGTTGATCCTTACATGGTTGACCTTGCAGACATGAATTGTACTATCTTTGATAGGGAGGAGAGGCACTTGAATCCTTTTAGGAACATAGAGGAACTTGAACCAAGGGTCTATGTTATACATAAAAAAGATGTCATCATTCCAACTTTGATCCAAGCTAAGAAGGAGGAGTTTCTACCCAAGTCAACACTAGCTGAGTTCTTTGAGCAACATAAGGAGACAAAGCAACTAGAACAAATATGGTTCTCTCAAGAGAGTGAAGATGATATTTTGGTCTTCTAGGATATAGATGATGATTTTTTTCATAAAAGTGAAAGGTATGAATACAAGGGTGAGCCACCTTATGTGTCAAATTCTAGGGGAGTGTGGTATTACAGTCAGCCACATTGATGATAAAGGGTTGATGCTTGAACTTATCAAACATTCCAAAGTAAGAAAGAAGGGAAGCTATTTCAACAAACCAACCAATGGGTTTGTATAGTTTTCATCCATGTAAATTTGTGTATATAGTAGGTTAGTTTTTTTAGTTTTTTCCAAGAAGTGCATGAGCACAGGTTATCTCTCTGTAAGATAGAAAGGTTTTGAAATTTTGTAGTTATAGAAAGACAGAGGAAGATTTATGGTTTCACAAAGTACAAGTTCCATTTTATGAATCCATAGCCCAATGGATGCTTAAGGTCACTAGTCATATACTTAGCAAGCTAGTATCCCCTCTGATTTTCCAATATTGTTAGCCATTTTTTACCCTCCTGCCAAAATTTGAGTTTTTCCTATCAAGCATGGCCAACGGTCATATCTTTTAAAATATTCAAATTTTCAAACATTTTGATGTTATAAAGATACATAATAAAACCTTGAGTTATTTTTATATACTAAGTCTTCAAGGTGTTTCACATCATAAACACCTTGGTAGGCCCACATCTTCTCAGTCATCCAACTGAAAATAGATCAATGAATGTTGCTATGTTGCTATAGAAAGTTGTACATTGATTTTCCATAATGACATAAAGACAATGTGACATGCATTTGAATGGGGCCTCTTACTTTGGGTCATGCACAACAATCAGCAAAAAACATCTCAACCATAGATTGAAAATGGATCTACAAAAGTCACATTGTCACTATGAAAAATTGTATGTTAATTTTTTATAGAAACATAATGACATTGTGTCATGTGTCCCAATGGGCCACTTCCTTTTGTGTCTTATAAGGATGTTAGAGGAGATGAAAGGTGTTCCTTTTTAATTGGTCATTTTGCAACTAAGCCAAGTTCTTGAAATATTCAACCAACACTATCGATTAGATCTAAAATCAAGGAATGCCACTTTGTCACTATGAAAAAATGTACAATCTTTTTTAATAGTGACATAATGACAATGTGCCATATATCCTAGGTAGGCCTTTCTTCTTTGTAGCTAGTGGAGGATGTCAAAGGACATGATAGCTATCCAAGTCTTATTTGTGCCTTATTGAGATGGGCCAACCCCTTAATGTGCCTTTGTCTACCATTGATCTCAAAGTAAATCTATGGCTATCACATTGTCGTTATGGAAAATTGTACAATGAATTTTCATAGCAACAGAACAAAAGCTCACTGTGTGGAGATTGTTAGGATTTAAACATAGATAGAAATAGAAATTACATGAAAATATAAACAATAATAGAAAATAATAGATCACATAAAAGAGAACACAAGACACCAAGATTTAATGTGGTTCACCCAAACCCTGGGCTACTTCCACCAAAACAAAAATCCAATATTATTACAATCTAGTGATTTCAGCTTGATTACAATTTGTAATCCCTTACAACTCAATACCACCATAAGAACCAATTTTTGCATCACACCCAATCAAAAAATCCCTAACCTTAAGCCCTTTAATATAAATATTTTTGCTGCTTTAGGGTTAAAATTAGCTACAACATGTCGGTCATAATTTGGTGAATATAAGCAATAGCCAATTGGTGAATATTAGCCATTGGTGAATAGTAGCCCACCATTGGCAAATAGTAGCCCAATTTATTTTTATGAACTATTTATAGTACTTCCCTGATTAGTCACCACAAACTAACAATCTCCTACTTGGGGATTAGTTAGACTCCACACTAGACAACATTCTCCACTTGGAGACTGATCTTGTAGCAATACCACTACCACATGGGGCTCCCACTAGATCAAACCACCCTAGACTTTGTTGTTCTTTTATTCTTGTTCAATCTAGAAGACCAACTGAAGTTGAAGAGGAATTTAACTTCTCCCTTGTCACTACCTTTGTAAACATATCTGTTGGATTGTCATCTATATGTATCTTATCCAACTTTAACTATCCATCATCCAAAATTGATCGAATGAAATGGTACCACAGTTGAATATTTTTTTGTCTTTGAATGTAGATCAGAATTATTCACAAGATGAATGACACTCTGACTATCTATAAACAAATAATTATCCCTCTAAGGGTGTCCCAATTATTCCAAGAAGAACTACTGCCCCACCAACAATAAATACATAACCTATACTACTCCGCCTGGTATCAATATCCCCTACCAAATCTGAGTCAACATAGCATTGCAAATTAGTAGTAGAGCCCCCAAAGTGTAAACACTTACTAGATGTACCTCTCAAATATCTAAGAATTCTTTTAACTGCATTCCAATGCTCAATTCCTAGATGACTCATATACCTGCTAATGACTCCAACTACATGTGTACTATCTAGCCTTGCACATATCATAGCATACATTAAGCTTTTTATAGCTAAAGTATAGGGTAGCTTGGACATATCCTCCTCTTCTTATGTCTTAGGACACATCTCCTTAGTCAACTTCAAATGACTAGGTAAAGGTGTGCTGATAGCTTTAGCATTCTCCATAGAGAAATGTTGCAACACCTTCTAAATATAAGCAACTTGAGATAAAGTCAATTTCGTATTCTTCCTATCTTTGAAAATTTGCATATAAGAATTTGTTTTGCTGCCCCCATATCCTTCATATAAAATGCATGTGCTAACTAGCATTTCAACCCCTTAATGTGATCCATGTTAGACCCAGCTACAAGCATATCATGAACATATAAACATAAAATAATGTAGCTGTCATCATCCAAACTCTGAAAGTAAACACAATGATCTGAATGGCACCTACTATATCCATGCTCATGCATAAAACTATCAAAATTTAGATACCATTGCCGAGGTTCTTTCTTCAAGCCATATAAACTTTTCTTCAATTTGCACACTAAGTTCTCCTTACCTTTGACATCAAATCCTTGTGGCTATGCCATATATATATCTTCATTCAAATCACCATAAAGGAAGGTTGTTTTAACATCAAGCTACTCCAAGTGCAAATCTTCAGTAGCCACAATACTTAAAATAGTGCAAATAGAAGTCATTTTAACAACAAGAGAGAATATCTCATCAAAATCAGCATTTTTTATGTGCAAATCCTTTTACCACTAACTTGGCTTTAAATATTTTCTTACCTACATCCTCTTCTTTCAACTTATGAACCCACTTATTCTGTAAAGCCCTTTTACTTGACGACAACTTGCATAAATCCCATGTCTTATTTTTCAGCAAAGAGTCCATCTCGTATCCACCTACTAAATCTTAGTATCCACCTACATAGCTTCATCATAAAATTCAAGTTCACCAACATTAGTTAGTAAAATAGAATACAAAGAGGGAGAAAATATTTTTGGAGATCTAACTAGCCTTGTTGACTATCTAATAGTTGCTGGTGTGTGTGGTATTTGTTTTTGTAGTTGTTGTACATCATGAGGAATGGATAGAACATCATCTAGCCCTACATAATCATCTTCTTTCTTCTTATATTGCTGCAACAGATCTTTGTACAACACTTTCTCATTGAATATGACATTCCCGCTTCTTACAATTTTACAATTTTCAAAATTCCAAAGCCTATAACCAAATTCATCAATGCCATATCCAACAAATACACATTTCTTTGACTTATTTTCCAACTTGGTTCTATTTTCAGATTCTATATGAGTAAATGCTTTACAACCAAAGGTTTTGAGAAAAGAATAACTCACTTTCTTATCAGTCCATGCTTCCTCTAGAATACCACAACCCAAAGGAGTAGAGGGACCTCTATTAATCAAATATAAAGTAGTATTGATAATCTTCTCTCACATGTGTAAGGTCAACCCAACATCCAACCTCATGCTCCTTGCATGCTCCATTATAGTCTTGTTCATGCATTCAACCACTCCATTTTCCTATGGAGTCACTGGAATAGTTTTTTGTCTATGAATACCATTAGTGGAGCAATAATCTTCAAATTCATGACTATAATACTTAGCAACAATAATTCATACTTTTCTAGTTGCATTATCAATAAATGTAACATAATAATGAGAGCCACCAAGGGAGGATACCTGAACTAGTCCGCATACATCTATATGCACAAGCTCTAATTTCTCCTTTTATTTTCCTTCCAAGTCTTCATAAAACCCACTCTCTTTTATTTTTCATACACACAACCTTCACAAAAATCCATATTAACACATTTCAAACCTGGTGAAACTTTCTTTGAATGAAGTACTTTCATACCTTTCTCACTCATGTGCCCAAGTCTATTTTGCCACAATGTTGTATCAAAATGTACAACAACTATTTGTCCTCCCTACTCAACTACAAAAATTGTTCCTAAACATTCATTTTTCTCTAAAACAATTAAAGTAGAAGGAAAAATATGACTTGTACAAAGATATAGGGTGCCTACTTTCACACCTTTTGCTACTACAAGGTAACCTTTTGAAGCCTTCCAATTTTTATCATTAAAAGTAACTATACAACCTTCATCATTGAGTTGTTCTACTAAAATTAAATTTCTACCCAACCTTGGAACATGCCTTACCTCATGTAGTAATCAATGATTCCCATTCTGCAACTTAATCTTAATATTACCCTTTCCAACAATTTGACAGGGTTCATTATCCCCCATATAAACAAGCCCAAAATCCCCTTGTATATAATCAATGAAATAACCTCTATGAGGTGTAGCATGAAATGAAGCACAAAATCTAAAACCCATGAATCATCAACACTTTCTATAGATAGAAGAAAAGAATCCTCTTTGGATTTGTTACTTACCACATTTGCTTCCTTGTTCCCTTCTAGATTATCTCCTTCATTGTTCTTTTGAGTACAACAATATTTCTTGTTATGCCCCGTTTTACCACAATACCAGCAATCTCTTGATCCTCTAGATTGAGACCTCTTCCCCTTTGACTTTCCTCTTAATTTCTCACAATTTTCAAAATTATTTCCTCTTTCAGTCATTCTGGCTCTGCTTTGTGTGTACAAAGCACTTCTTGATGTAGATTCACCTGAGGTTTTCAAATGAGTATTATCACTCAAAATAACACTGATCACATCATCATATTTTATGGTATTAGATCTAGAAACATAATTTCTCACAGCCACTACCAAGCCATTCTAGCTTTCAGGTAAAGAACACAAAATCATGAGAACCCTAATTTCTTCATCAAAATTAATAACCACAAAAGATAACTGACTAGTAATAATATTAAACTCATTTAAATGGTCTGCAATAGATCCACCTTCTGCCATTTTTATATTGAATAAGCACTTCATGAGAAATACCTTGTTTGAAGTGGAGGGATTTTTATACAATTTTGCTAGGGTTTCCATCAACTCCTTTGTCATCTTGACTTTTGTTATATTAAATGCCACTAATGGTGCTAGGCATAATCAAATGCTTCCATGTGCCTTTTTGTCTAAAAGATCCTAGTCGTCATTTGTCATATATCCTTGGTTCTTAGTTTTTCCTCCCAATAGCTTCCATAAATCTTTTTGATCAAGATAGTCCTCTGTTTGCATCTTCCATAACTAAGGATTTAAACACGGATAGAAATAACAATTACATGCAAATATAAACAATAACATAAAAAATAGATTGCATATAAGAGAACACAAGACACCAAGATCTAACATGGTTCACCCAAACCCTGGACTACGTCCACCAAATATAAAATCCAATATTATTACAATCTGATTATAATCTATAATCCCTTACAACTCAATATTGTTGCAAGAACCAATTTTCACATCACACCCTATCAAACAATCCCTAACCCTAAGCCGTTTTATATAAGTATTTTTGTCGCTTTAGGGTTAAAATTAGTTACAACATGTTAGCCATAAATTGGTGAATATAAACAATAGCTAATTGGAAAATGTTAGCCATTGGTGAATAGTAGCCCAAAATATGAAATATGTACAGTACTTCCTTGATCAATCACCACAAACTAACAGAGATGGTGAGACTAGCCCATGTGAGGAGCTATCGAGTGTTTTCTACCATAAATGAAGCTCCAACTATTAGGTTCCTATTTGTTGTAGGTATAAGCATCGAAAGAGAAGAGTGTTTTGTCATGGTCATCTAATCTTCCAAGATCAACAATTGTCACTATGTCGCCATAGAAGGTTTTACGATGAAAATACATAGTGAGATAGCAACAATGCAACATGTATCCCGACGGGCCCATCATAGTTCATAGAGTGTTGTATTTTCTTGATGGTCAGATTAAAAATAGATTGAGTATTGTCGCATTGTCGCTATGGAAAATTATATGTTCAATTTTCATATGGACATAATGGTAGTTTGACATGTGTCCTCATGGGCCTGGGTGGTAAAGCTAGAACAATAGGAAGCAAATAAAATGTCCCTATGTGGCATGCTCTAGGAAGGTTGAAAGGTCATCAGGAAATGATAAGCAAACTCGAAGAAAAAAGGTGGCAAATTTGCAATAGTAGGTAGTTAGTGGTCAACATAAAGTTAGAAGGTTTAACAGGGTGGTGGAATGTTTTTTTTATGGTTGGACCATGTAGTGAAGCTTGAGGATTAAATCTAGTTGACTGATGACATGGATGACTTGGCATGCCAAGAACAAAGAAAGACAAGTCTTTAATGGAAAATATGATCTTCTTGATCATCTACAACCACTTACAAACATTCTCTATGCCTGATAAATGTAAAGGGATGCTCCATCACCACCTGGTTATTGATTTATCTAGTTATGCATTAATGACTACCATTTCTATTTTCTCAAGGCTCTATTTGATGAATGATATGATTTTTCTGCATCTGGATGTGTACCAAGATCAGATCCTCCCTAGATTTGTAGTGATTGTTCTCTACAACCTTAAATGCAGTTATTGTCCTTTACCTTAGGGTAGAAGCTATTTGAGTTATGCTTGCACTATAAAATAAAATTTTGTAACCCTTCTTAGGGTCAACCTTTTTTTGATTCATTAGTATTGCATTTTATGCTTTGTAACTATAATTTTCCTTTTGTTTATGCATGAATGTATTCTATGTCTTACCTCATTCTTCCATTAATATAAGTGTAACACTTTCTTGCCTTTGTTGATGTTTTTTCTTCTATCCTTCAATTTGCATAACAGTACCTTTTTTTCCTTAGATGTTATAGAGTGAAGTTCCTATAGGATTTGAGCAAAAGCGCACAACAAATCCATGAAGCCCAAGAAAACTTGCATGCCGAAAACCTATCATGGAGAAGAAAAAGACAAGAAGAGGCAAGGGTTTGATTTGAAAAACTCAGACGAAGAAAATATTATTCAATGGATCTTCATAATAAAAAAATACAAAGAGATCAATCCTTATAAAGGAGATCAAAACTCGAAAAGGGTAACCTAAAGCCTAAAAAAGCTAGGTTGCACAATATAATTAATAAAATATTAATTATATGCACCTACAAGATAGCTTAAGCAAACTAGAGTAATAGTCAACTTATTTCATTAAATCAAAGTGATTTAATTAATAAGTGTGAACAAATAATTACTCTAACACACCCCCTTAAGCGAAGCTCAGGAGGTAAGCTAACCTAGCACAACTACGAAAGCAGAAAATTGGGTCCCAGAAACAAGGTTTGATCAGGTACCCAATCACAAAAAAATCTTTATAAAGAGGAGAAATAGAGAAAATCAAATGGGAAAAACCCTACTCCAAAAAGAGATAGCAAAGAATGTTCCAGAAGAAGGAACAAAGAGATCAAAAGAGAATCAATGAAGCATGAAGAACCACAAAAATCTGTCAAAATGCTGATCTATAGAACCTCCATGGAAATAGAAGGCATGAACCGAGTGTGTCTATATGGTAGATGATTCATCTCACCGAAATGCATAGGTAGCCAGCTACTACAATCGCCTAGTATGTAGGATCAAGTACGAAATACATAGCTCACACCAACAAACCATCAACCAAAGAAGCATAGAACAACAATATAACCCCCCCTTGATGTAGGTAAGGTGACAGGTAGCTAAAAAGGTCGGCCAAAGAATCTCCTACAACACAGGAACTAGACACATTGAGAGTGAGGTACAGACACCAATAAAGTCACATGTCATTGATACTGCATGAGGCAAAAGAGAAAGAGGGCCTATAAGCAGCAAAAAAATATACCCCCCATGGCACTTTATAAAGTAGTGCGAGTACAATGAATCATAATGATGAAAAGGATCCCAAAATGCAAGAGTGGCACTTTATCTCAGTGTGTTGCATAGAGATGCTTACAATAAATAACAACAATGATAAAAAAAAAAAAGGCTAAAACAACAAAAGGTAGAGCCCAAAACGAAGCATCTGAAGCAACAAAATTGACCACCGGACCTGAAACAATTAGGATATCCACCAAACTGCTAAAATGAAAAAGACTGAATGGGATGTGCCTAGAAAAAAATATGGAACAACAACTAGCATCACTGGAAAGAGTGCATAAAGAGCTTTCCAAAGATATAAAGAAGTCCAAAAATAGAGATCGGATGCTCAAGATAGCCTCTCGAAATGTAAGACAGAACATCCAACTTTGACTACCAAAATAGGCAACCAAACTGCATCAAAAACCAAAAAAACATATACTAGCATCTCTGTCTCAGAACCAGCTTTTCAGTACATTTTTCAAATCAAAAAAATATGTCCGTATGCTCAAGTTACGGCCAAAAAACCTCCAAGGCCTCCGAAATGCAAGAATTTTTTTTTTTTAATAAAATAAAAAAATTAATTAAAAAAAAAAAAACCACCCCCCTAACCACCGGCGGCATGGCAGCCGGGTGGGGCTGTGGTGGTGCCACGGTGGAGCCACTAGCAGTTATCGCGCAGCGCTGCTAGCGGTTAGTTAATCGCTGCAGCCAAAAAAATGTCACAAATGTTTTTTTTTTGCAATTTTTTTTGAAATTTTTGCCTCGATCCACATGCTAGGGGTCATATGGCCCTGTCGGGAAAATTTTTTTGGCCTCCTAGATCAACGTTGTCCAAATCAGACAAATTTTATTTAGAAACGGGAGTTTTGATGCCTTTTGAATCCATCCGTGATGTCCGTTTTGGCTCAAACTACTCCGAGAATCAGTGATCCCCCTATTTTCTAAGAAAAAACCTAAAAAACCACTAGATCTGATCTGCCAAACCCTTGTTCTCCCTTTTTCTTTAAACATCGAACAAGCTACAATAGATTTGGCTTTGATACCATGTAGAATTTGAGCAAAAGCACATAACAAATCCACAAAGCCCAAGAAAACCTGCATGCAGAAAACCTATCACGGAGAAGAAAAAGATGAGAAGAGGCAAGGGTTTGATCTAAAAAACTTAGATGAAGAAAATATTATTCAATGGATCTTCATAATGAAAAAATACAAAGAGATCAATCCTTATAAAGGAGATCGAAACCCGAAAAGGGTAACCTAAAGCCTAAAAAAGCTAGGTTGCACAATATAATTAATAAAATATTAATTATATGACCTACAAGATAGCTTAAGCAAACTAGAGTAATAGGAAACTTATTTAATTAAATAAAAGTGATTTAATTAATAAGTGTGAACAAATAATTACTCTAAAATTTCCTTCCTTGTAGCATTTCATTTGGTTTTTGATCTGTGTGTGGTTATTGTATTGAATCAAGGGTTGAATTAGTGTATCTTGGGAATATGTTGATGGATAGTGCATTGTTAGGAAGAAATAAGGTTGGACAAACTATTTTGGAGTATCACCCCCTTTAGATTAGATTAGGTAGTTTTTTTTCATGCATTCCTTCTCCCTTATCCTGTTAAAGAGTATTTAGGTGCACCTTGATAGTAAGGAATCCAACCTTCTCCAAAGACTCAATCTCACAATTCAAGTCTTGCAGCTTAGAGATTGTTCCCATGTTTCATAGGGTTGCCTTTAGGTAAAAGAATTTAGGCAAGGGTGCAAGCTTTTGTGACAACATGCAATTGTAAATCTATATTAGGGGTTCCAATTGTTTTGTAAAAAGTGATCCTGTCATGATCTCTTAGGAGTCCTTTACAAATTCCTACATATTACTTGTAACAATTGGATGGAATGTTGTCGAGCTACCTTGGAAGATAGAAATAAAGGAACAATTAAAGGCCCTTATTTTGTTCATTTTAGTTGTGTAAGCTATTGATCTAATATACTCTTGTGATTTATTTTTGAGTCCCTGAGTTTGTGTCTTAGTCCTTATCTACAAGTGAGGTTTTTGGAATCTTCATATAGGTTACAAGTTGTGACACTTATGCTTTATTTAAAGTTGTCAAATTGTGAATGCTTGCATTCCCTTTAGCATCTCATCTCAAGTCTATCCTTCTTGTGAAATATTTATGTGTGAATATATTTTGAGATCAATATTGTATCATCCTTAACCATTTAAGAAAGCTCCCTCATGTCTTTTCAATAGTATTTTCATCCTAAATGTTTGGTGCATTACCTTAGTTTAGGCTTTCAATTTCAATACTACTTCTATCCCTTCTCCTCTCAAGTTTAATTTAATGTTTGATGAGTGAATGGGTGAAGCATCATAAGGAATTAACCTATAACCCAGAGATTCACTCCTACCTTTGGTATGCCCACTAGCATCTGAAATCAGTAAGTGCTGAGCAACACAAAATGCACATATAAGTTTGAAACATTACAAATTCAGATGTAAACCATTTTCATGGCCGACATTTGACGAATCTCAAAGGATTAAAAAGATAAGAATGAATCTTTTGTCTTTCCTATGCGATCTACATGTAGCCAATAACAAAAATGGAGAAGGCATGCAACCAATAGTAAAAGTGCAAGGAATGAGCGGGAAACAAAGATTCAATATGGATCGTAGATCCATACCTAACCCTAAGTCTTCGAGTATCTTTATAAGGAAGAAAAAATTCCATTGTATGTGTGTGGATGGACGAGGGTGTGTAAGGAAAACTAATTTTCAGAGTAAAGAGTATCAGATCATAGAGGATCAAGATTAGACAAAGCAGATCAAGTGCCTGTATTCAACAATCGAAGGATTGTAAGCTATCAGGTTTATTATACCTAATACTCTCCAGCAATTGTATTAGAAAGAAAACCCTATGGTGATAGGTTAGCTTAGTAGCTATTTTGTAGATCCTTTAAATATGTGATTAAATCCTTTAACAAGGTAACACTTCATGTAAGGTGTTTTGAAATCTTTTAATTAGGTTACTATTAATACAGTGTAAAGTCTTTAACAGGGCAAGCCTTTAACAGGGCAGACCATCAGAAGTGGTTAAATATTATTGCTGCAATACTTTTTGTGGGTATCATCCCCACCCCAATTTTACCTTCTTATTCCTGGAGGGTTTCTGGGTTACCAAAATCTCAAGTGTTATGTGGTGATGCATATGTGTTTCTCATAATTGTTTGATGTGTTTATATGCATGCAATCTACTTTCGGTTAAAAATTTTAATGGTAAAAGTACAATACTTCTGATTCATCCCTCCCCTCTCAAAAGCATTATTCCTATTTGAATATTCCAACAATTGGTATCAAAGCTAAAAGTTCTCATAAAAAGGAAGCCTAACAGCTTGGAGAAAAAGATCAAAAGATGGAAGTCTTCAAACTTGGGAAGATTTTGACAATCAAGTGATTGATGTGCAACTAGCTCTACACAAAGTAGAGGAAGCAAAGGAGGAATTGAGAAAATCCTTGAAGAGAAGGAATGATATAGCCATAGTTGAAAATGATATAAACTACAAGGAGATTGACACCACAAAACTGTGTACCAATGGAGACACTAAAGAGTTTGATGCAGGAATAGCAGAACTGATGGAGAAAAACAAAGTTCAAGCAGATGAGATAACATCTCTCAAGATGGAACATGAATCTTAGGCCATAATGTTATGTGAAATCATTGAACAAAAGAAAAGAGAAGTTGAGGATAGAGTCATGATGGAAAATAACAAAATAAATCTTGCAAATAGACTTGAAGAAAAATGTACTGAATTATTAAGGATCTCAAACATGCAGATGGATACACTTGCCCAAATAATGAATCTTCATCATGAACTCAACATAAAAGATATTGAGATCTCTACTCTAAGGATGCAGAATGAACAATTGTAGAATGAATTGAACAGAGAAAAAGAGATAGCAGAGAATCTCAACAAATCAAGTGAAGCCATCAAGTACTTTGAACAATTGATGAAATTTCCAAGATCAGCCCATGATACATTAGCACTTGGATACAACAACACTGAAATTGGAGAATCATCAAAGAGAATTGAATAAAGAAGTGACAAAGGTAAGGATTCTAAACCTACTTGTCATTACTGTAATAAAAGGGGGCATACTGCTAATATTTGCAGGAGTAGAAGAATCAATCAGACAAACACACCCAAAAACAAAAGTTACTGTCACAAGTGCAACATGCAAGGACATATGACACAAGATTGCAGATCCAGAGTTACAAGGACATAAAGATTTGATGGACATTGTCATAATTGTAAGAATTTTGGACACAGAGCATTTGAATGTAGATCAAAGCCTATGTGGACATTGAATCAACCAACAAAAACAAAAGGAAATGAAAGTCAGTACCATTGGGATTACAAAACTAGGTATAGCTGTCATTATTTTTAGGAATATGGACATATACCCCAGAATTTCATAAGAACACATTTTAGAGGGAATTATAGCAGATGGCTAAGCCAAACCACATGTTTTAGTTGCCTGAAAACTGGTCATATCAGCAGAAACTCTTCTACAAGGTCAAAGGCACCAAAGATTGAAGAAAACAAAGACAAAGAAAATATTGATGTGGAACACATAAGAACATCTACATGAAGAAGACATGGTAGAAAAAGAATGAATCAAGTAAATCCAATGAAAGGGTCACTTCACCCACAAGGTCAAGTGATCATTTCTCATCCAATTAATCTCAAGATTAGTCTATGGGGTTGATACATATAAGGAAGTATCATACATCATCCCTAAATCATGAAGAAGCAATGCAAAGTACAAATCTACATGGAACAAGATGCCAAGACAAAATTCTAAATGATGATGCCGAGCTGTCTTTGGGTGCCGAGTAAAAATTCTAGTGGAAGCCGAGTTCCTAACAACGATCGAGTTGATGACTAATGCAGAGTTGAGTAACTCCTATGGAAGGTGAGTAAAATGGAAATGTAGAGCAAGCCGAGTGATGTTAAAATCCTTCATAAGCCAAGTTTGCAGTTGAGCATTTAATGCAATGGAAATAGGGTATATTAGTGTGATTTGATTCATTTTTTCCTCATCGCAATCAAGAAGCAAAGAAGATAAAGGGCGCAGAGCAATTTCACAGCAGAGAATCCAACATTCCAAGCAGATTGCAACCTCCTACAATGCATTTTCATCGATCTTGAGGTATGTTCATTTGTGCCGAGCTATGCAATTTCATATTTCTGTGTAAAGTAAACCCTAGTTTGCATAAATGGCTTCAAGTTCCAAGAAAACCCTAGAAAAATAATCGTTTGAAGTCCAGCTAGTGCCTAATGAGGTTAGGAAGCCTAATTTTTTCCCTATTCCTAAAGTTGCATACAAAAACAACCCAGCTAGAGCCCTTTCTTGTATACCCCCAAACGTTGTTATGATCTAGGATGTAACAAGACGCTACAATTGCAAGATAGGAGCCCTAGGAGACATGGAAATAAGAGAAGCCTTTGCGAAGCTGTGTGTCTATGGAGTATTAAAAGATGAATACAAAATTGTTGAAAGGAAGGGTTTGACACAAGTTTTGAGTTTTCCCACCATATTCAAGACAGAGTGGTTTAGACTTGTATTGAGCAGAGTTCATGATGGTAGTCTATGGTTAGAAGATGTCCCTGCCAAACTAACAAAAAGAATAATTCATAGGGTAATTGGATATCCTACCCTAGATCGGCACAAGACCTTGAGAAGTGAATCCAAGGAGGTCATTGAAAAGAATACAGGTGCTCAGTGGAACAAAAGAGGAATGACTATTCATACCATTCAGGATCCTCTAGTTGAATTTTCTGTTAGAGTTATTGCCCACAAATTCTACCAATCCAGTAGACTCAACAGTGTGCCATGTATAGCGATGGATGTAGGTTAAAAATTGGTGAAAAAGGATCATACTTATGATCTTGCTGAATTGCAACTATACCAGATAAATGAAAACCTAACAACTATAAGAAGGTCAAAGGGTGCCCAATGCAAATTTGGAGCAATTTTGGTTTGTATATTCTGTTATGTTCAGAATGAATTTCCTTCTTTTGGAAAAGTTACATGGAGGAGTGATAGGACTATCATATCCCAAATAAATGAATATATAGAACAAATAGGAGACAATTTTGACACCCTGATGACAAGTTATTTTGAGGATTTCAAGAAATCCATAAAGCAAAGAGTGAGGATACCAACTTCCTTAGTAGAAAAAAATTAATGATCTATGATTCTTAGTTGATATTGACTTCACCTATATCCAAGCAGCAACTCCAAGGGTGAGATGGCTAAGGCCATTTGGTTATGAAATTAACATTGATGAAGCATCCGCAACAATAACTGCATTGTTGGCAGAACAGACAGATAAGAGTGCCCCACACTTTAAACTTATGATGTGGTAAGGTCAAAGATAAATATGGAATTAAAAACTACCTCCACATTGAAAAAGAAAGATAAATTGATGAAGAAAATTAAGAAGAGATTTGGTGAAGGGGTAGAGGTTGAAGTTGAAGAAGATAATGATGACAATGATGATGAAGAGGATGGACAGGAGCAAGGCCCAATGGAATTAGCTCAAGGCCTAGGTGAAGACAAGGAGGAAGGTGCTGAGGAAGAAGAAGCCAAGGAAGCACCAATCCAGGCCAAGCCAAAGAAGAGAAAGGCAAAAGATTAGCCTCCAGCTCAGCCCAAACCAAAGAAAACTGCCACACCATCACCCCAAAAGCCAACAACTAGAGCTACAACAAGGGCCCCTACTCAAAAAGCTAAAGAGGAAGCTACAAAGAAGAAACCAATCAAGAAGACACAGGAAGAGCCAAGGAAAAGAAGAAAATATGTAGCTCAATCTGATACTGATGAAGAAGATCAATCTAAAGAGGTAAGCCATTCTTCAGTTGATACATTATGTAAAAAGATTGGAAATGGAGATTTAAGAAACATAAATAAAGTTGATTTCAATAAGTTCACTAAAGAAGAACATAATAGAATAGAAGAATCAGTTTATGGAATGATGGCATAGTTCAAGTACACCCCTCTTGAACTATATGGACAATTGCCAGATGAACTATCTAAAATTGTAGAAGATAGATGGCATTTTTGTTTAAGAATGGAGAAGGAGATGAGAGAAACAAACCTAGCAAGCATACTGCCTAATTTGACTAAAGAGAAAATAAACAAAGTAGTCAAAAGGCACAATACCAGGTTTACACCTAAATACATGGCATTCTTCATTCTCCAAAACAAAATGGAAGATATTGTAAAAAGAACAAAAAAATCATGGAAGAACTTGTACAAAAAGATTGAAGATTTTTTTTGAAGAAGAATACAAGGAAGAAGCTTCTGCTCCACCAGAAGAGAGAAGAAAAAGGAGAGAAGAGAAGACAGGAGTAGATCAAGGTAGAGAAGAAAAGAAGGAAGAAGAAAAGAAACAAGAAGATGAGAAGAAGGAAGAAGAAAAGAAAGAAACTGAGGAGGAGAATCAAAAGAAAACTAAAATGGCAAAAACTGAGGAAGAGCAGCAACAAGATCAGAGTGTGCAAGACACAAAAATGCTGCCTTCTAGCCCTCCTCATGTACCCATCACACCTACAAAAACAATAATTGTACAGGATGTTCTTGACACTTCTACTCAGAACATCAATCCATTAAGTGCAGAAGATCTCAAAAGAATCCTTGACCAATCTACACAACAATAAAGATTATGGGCGGATCCAGTATTGGTCAGTATGGATGAATTACAAAAACTAGTAGAAAACACAATTAGAGATAAGGTGAATCGACAAGAACTACCTTCCATCATCTCTACATCTACTAGTGGTCAACTTCAAATGCCAATAGTTATTTCAACAGGCATAGTTGACACCATAGTTCAGAAGCTGAGTGCAGCAATAGACAAATAAATAAAACAAACAGGACAGACTATTACATTTGATCCTTCAACACAAACTCAAGTTGCACTTCCTAAAATTACAATAACTGATTAAGGTAGACAGCAGGAGGAGAAAATAGAAGAAACCCCTAAAGAGCAGGAGGCAATACAAACATTGATAAATTTGCCTACCTCGAGGACTCCTTCACAAAAGCCTTTACAAATATCAGCACTAGGATCAAGCTCTATAAAAGTTGCAAGGGTACTTCACTATGGAGACCCTGAACTAGATGAGGAGATAGTCATACCAAGTTATGACTCAAAAAAAAAAACATTGATCAAATCAATAAGGTGCAGGAAGCACTAAATAGAAGAAAGAGGCAAGAGATACTTAGAAAGGAGTATCAACAAAAGCAAACAATGCATGAAATTAAAGATATATTTATGGATGCTTTCAATATTCAGTCACTAGATAAGTCAAAGCATATCATGGAACAATTATCAGATATTGTTGAACAAGTGACAAATGCAAAACTCATGGAATGGTCTGAAAGAAAATTTCAAGGAAAAGTTAATGAGAAAATATCTAGTGAAATAGCACTTTCTCAGATTGAATTGGAAAAGGTCATAGACAAAGTGAAAAAGGTACTTGAGAATATATTATCATTGTACAAAAAGTTGTGTGACTTTTCATATTTTACACAAGAGACTAGCCAAAAGATAATGAGCCTGGAGAGAAATTTGAGTATTTCTAGGATGCAGCTATCACAAGATCCAACTCAAAGTGAGAAGCATTTTGCTCAAACGCTTCACACTCAAAAATAAAAAGCTGTATTAACAGCAGAAGAGGCCACCATCAAGGCCAAACTACTACAACTCTAATCTTCTATTACCCCACATTTGGAAATCCTCCATAAAGAACAAGTCTATGCTAAAACTATTCTCAAGAAAGACCCTAATCTTTCTACTTCAGAAGGATTTATTCACCTTGTTGCAGAGACTACCCTCCATCATAAATCATTGGAAATTGCTTTGCATAATTGGGATGCAACTCTTAGGATGATCATGGAGGTAAACAACACATTTTTGGCGAAATATGGTCTTAACCCTTAAAAACCTTGGACATAAGTGTCAAAAAGAGGGAGACAAGATAATGGGGGAGATAAGATAAAAAGGTAGAGCATAATATACATCATCAAATTTTGCTTACCAAGATAGCACTGATAATGACACAATCAGCTCGGGGGGAGTTACAATACTTTTGAGGTATATATATTGTCAATTACAAATTTTTATTAAGGTTTTAACACCTCTGTATATACCAAGCAGATTAGTGAATGTACTCATAAGGTCAGTTAAGTATTTTTGTCACTCATGTCAAAGGGGGAGATTCTTAACCTCAAAATGGTTTTTGACACTTGAGTGCCAACACACTTAACCACTTTCTACATTAGAGCAGAATACACCATGTATGCCGAGCCACAACATGAGTCAAGTGAAGTTCAAGTGTTGAGTGATCTTCAGGTGCCGAGCAACATTCAGGTGTCAAGTGAAGATTAGGTGCCGAGTGAAGTTCAAGTGCCAAATGACTTTAGGTGCCAAGCATGATACAAGTGCCGAGTGACATTTGAGTGTTGAGTCATAGACAATGCCGAGTAAGCCAGTTTGTTATATGTTCCGAGCATCTGAAATCAGTAAGTGCCAAGCAACACAGAATACACATATAAGTTTGTAACATTACAAATTTAGATGTAAACCATTTTCATGGCCGACATTTGACGAATCTCAAAGGATTAAAAAGATAAGAATGAATCTTTTGTCTTTGCTATGCGATCTACATGCAGCCAATAACAAAAATGGAGAAGGCATGCAACCAATAGTAAAAGTGCAAGGAATGAGTGGGAAATAGAGATTCAAATGGATTGTAGACCCATACCTAACCCTAAGTCTTCAAGTATCTTTATAAGGAAGACAATATCCCATTGTATGTGTGTGGATGGACGAGGGTGTGTAAGGAAAAATAATTTTTAGAGTAAAGAGTATCAGATCACAGAGGATCGAGATTAGAGAAAGCAGATCAAGTGCCTGTATTCAGCAATCAAAGGATTGTAAGCTATCAGGTTTATTATACCTAATACTCTCCAGCAACTGTATTAGAAAGAAAACCCTATGGTGATAGGTTAGCTTAGCAGCTATTTTGTAGATCCTTTAAATAGGTGATTAAATCCTTTAACAATGTAACACTTCATGTAAGGTGTTTCAAAATCCTTTAATCAGGTCACTATTGATACGGTGTAAAGTCTTTAATAGGGCAGACCATCAGAAGTGGTTAAATATTATTGCTACAATAATTTTTGTGGGTATCATCACCACCCTAGTTTTACCTTCTTATTCCTGGAGGGTTTCTGGGTTACCAAAATCTCAAGTGTTATGTGGTGATGCATATGTGTTTCTCATAATTGTTTGATGTGTTTATATGCATGCAATCTACTTTCAGTTAAACATTTTAATGGTAAAAATACAATACTTTTGATTCAACCCTCCCCTCTCAGAAGCATTATTCCTATTTGAATATTCCAACATTATAAAACCCCAAATAGGTTTAGGGAAGTGTTAAGGATGAGAGAATAAATAAGAATTATCAAGAGAGAAGAGTGTGTGCGAGTGTGAAGCAAAGCATACTATTGTTGTATATCATCAAAAAGCAAGAACAAAGAACAAAGGACTGCAGAAAAAAGGAGCAAAATATTATCTAACAAGACTTAGGTGAAAGCGATTATAGGTCGATATTTTGTTGATTTATTCCTAACAATTTAGTAGGAAGATTGTAAGATCCCTTTATTGGGTAGTCTTTAGCCATACTTAGAAGTTATAATCAGGAGGTTAGTTTAAATCCCTTAACAAGGTGAACATTGTATTAGTGGGATAAAACATCTTAACAAAGTAGTCTCTTACAAGACTTGAGATACTTCTAACAAGGTATCAATCACTCCTAATAGGGTGAATTAGTTATTCAAAAGATGACACTTGTGTATGCTCTAAACTAGGCACCTTATTGCTGCATTAATGAGTTATGGGTACCATCCCCATTGCAAATTTTCCCTCTAGCCAAGGTTTTTTTGCAAAACCAAAATATTGTGTTATGAGTTTTGTTTCATTGTTCTATTTTCAAGTTTATTACTTTAGATTTCAGTAATTGTATTAAGTTATTACATATCAATTAATTAATCAACAATACAACATATATCAATAAAACTGAAATACAATTTATCTATTTTTGGTTAGAAAGTTAAATAAGTGTGAAATTTGTGTGGTACCAATCCACCCCCGTTCTTAGTACCTTACTTGAATCTTTCCAATAGGGGGGATGTTAACAAATGGTAGTATATAAATAATGTTAACTATTACATGTTTTGGTTATTGCTGGTTATTTTTTCCTCCATTCAAATCATCACGGATAAATGATTTGAGAGATCTTCAAAGGGATAAATTATTTCATAGTGTGTTAGCTTGTCATATTTTTAGTTAACTTTTGTGTTGTCTATATACCACTATTTAACAAGATATACCCATGTTCCCTTTGCAAAATAGAGAAACCTTCCTATTATAAGCTAGTTTCACCATTTAACAGGAATCCTTTACACCTTCCATGTATTTTCCTTCTTTGGACCAACAATTGTGGTGGGCCCATGATAGTGCCATGTGGTGGGGGTTTAACCTTCATGTTAACCCATTTTTATATTTCATAATAGGTCATTTTGGCATTCTTGGAAATGGAAAAACCTTTTGCTGGTTCTTTCAACATTTTTTGGAAAATGTGCCAACTATCATATTTTAAGGATATACTCATCAATCATTATGTTTTAATATTTTATTGGAAATATTTTGGAGCATTTGGGTTGCCCATCTAAAATAGAAAGATCTTCATCGATGGTTCATCTTTTTTCTAGCAAATTATATTCTTTTTGACATGAGTCAACTCTATAGGTGTACATAGGTGGGTTAACACTTCATGTTATCCATTTCCACATTTTATAACAATAGCACAATCTAATTCTTTGCAACCACAACACATTTTCAAGGCGAGTTATTTAACACTAAGTGCCCTTTTTGGCATTGGTAGCACGATGTTAGTGCATCTCCATGCCTACTTACTACTACAAAGATTTTCTTATGTAAGATTTATCATTTCAACTATTGGATGCATTCTTTTTAGCTTTTCTGTCACATCTAAGAGCAAGTTGCTAAAAAAATCTGATTTTATTCTGATATTTATTTATTGCTTCTCTATAACTTTAACTTCATGATGGTTGGGGTTTGAATTTCATGTAAAATCTAAGTTATGTCTCAACTCTTTTGAATAAAATCTCTTGTAAATATTCAGGGTTCTTCTCTATTTCACCTGCAGTAGTGTAATCACCCAAAAATGGTCATCTATGTTAGTTTGTGGTGACTGATTAGGGAAGTACTATACATCATAAATTCTTTGGAGTTTGGAGCAGAGCCCCAAATTTTTTTTTGGGTCATGGTCGATGTATGGCTGACATGTTGTAACCCTAAAATGGCATAAAATTACTTCTATAAAAGGGCCTAGGGTTAGGTATTTTTATTATGTGGTGATGCAAAATTGGTTCTTGCAACAGTATTGAGCTGTAAGGGATTATAGATTGTAATTAGGTTACAATCACTTGATTATAGTAATATAAGACTTGCTGTTTGGTGGACATAGCTCGGGGATTGGGTGAGCCACATTAAATCTTGGTGTCTTGTGTTCTTTTCTATGTGATTTATTATTTTTTGTTATTGATTATATTTGCATGTAATTGTTATTTCTGTTCGTGGTTTAATCCTAACAAGTGGTATCAAAGTGAGGTTGTTTTTTCAGTTATCCTCTATAGGAAAGTCTCACGTTTGAGTGGGAGTGATGGCAGACGAGGGTAAGCTGAGGGTTGATAGATTTAATGGGTAGAAATTTTAATTATGGAAGATGCAAATGGAAGATTATCTTTATCAGAAGGATTTATGGAAGCCTTTGGAAGGAAAAACCAAGAATCAAGGATCTATGTCAAATGACAAATGGGATCTTTTAGAGGGAAAGACACTTGGAAGCATTCAATTATGCCTGACATCATTGGTGGCATTTAATATTACAAAAGTGAAGACAACAAAAGAGTTGATGAAAACCCTAGCAACACTGTATGAAAAGCCCTCTTCTTCAAAAAAGGTATTTCTCATGAAGCATTTATTTAATATGAAAATGGCAAAAGGTGGATCTGTTGTAAATCATTTAAATGAGTTTAATACTATTACTAGTTAGTTATCTTTTGTGGGTATCAATTTTGATGAAGAAATTAGGGCTCTCTTGATTTTGTGTTCTTTTCCTGAAAGCTAGAATGGCTTGGTAATGGCTATTAGTAATTTTGTTCCTAGATCTAATACCCTAAAATATGATGTGATCGGTGTTATTTTGAGTGAGGAAACTCATAGGAAATCTTCAAGTGGATCTATATCAAGAAGTGCTTTGAATGCAAAAAGTTGAGGCAAAATGATAGAGAGAGGAAGTGATTCCAGAATTCATGGGAAATCAAGAGAAAAGTCAAAGGGGAGGAGGTCTCATTCGAGAGGACCAAATGACTGCTGGTACTATGGGAAACTAGGTCATAAAAAGAAATATTGTTGAAATCAAAAGAACAATGAAGGAGACAAGGAGAAAAATGTGGTAAGTAACAAATTTGAAGAGGATGCTTTGCTTCTATCTTTAGAAAGCGTTGATGATTCATGGGTTTTAGATTCTGGTGCTTCATTTCATACTACACCTCATAGAGGTTATTTCATTGATAATGTTCAAGGGGATTTTGGACTTGTTTATTTGGGGGATAATGAAGCTTGTCAAATTGTTGAAAAGGGAAAAATTAAGATTAAGTTGTAGAATGAGAATCATTGGCTATAACATGAGGTAAGACATGTTCCAACACTGAGTCGAAATTTAATTTCAGCAAGGCAACTTGGTGATGAGGGTTGTGTAGTTACTTTTAATGATAAAAATTGGAAGGTTTCAAAAGGTTCCCTTGTAGTAGCAAAAGGTGTGAAAGTAGGCACCTTATATCTTTGTATAGGTCATATTGTTCCTTCTACTTTAATTGTTTCAAAGAAAAATGAATGTTCAGGAACAATTTCTATAGTTGAGTAGGGAGAACAAATAGCTGCTGTAAATTCTAATATAGCACTGTGGCACAATAGACTTGGGCACATGAGTGAGAAAGGTATGAAAGTACTTCATTCAAAGAATTTTCTACCAGGTCAAATGTGTTAATCAAGATTTCTGTGAAAGTTGTGTGTATGGAAAACAAAAGAGAGTGAGTTTTGTTAAGATCGAGAAGGAAAACAAAAAGGAAAAATTAGAACTTGTGCATACCGATGTATGGAGACCAACTTAGGTATCTTCCCTTGGAGGCTTTCATTATTATGTTACATTTATTGATGATGCAACTAGAAAGGTATGAATTTATTTCCTTAGACATAAATCTAATGTATTTCAAACATTTAAGAAATGGAAATGCTTGGTTGAAAATGAGATTGGTAAGAAATTAAAATGTCTTAGATCTAATAATGGTGGTGAGTATTGTAGTCTTGAATTTGAAGATTATTGCTCCACTAATGGAATTCGTAGACAAAAAATTGTTCCAAGGACTTCACTAGAAAATGGAGTGGCTGAACATATAAACAAGACTATAATAGAGCGTGCAAGGAGCATGAGGTTGCATGGTGGGTTGCCCTTATACATGTGTGTGGAGGTTGTCAATACTATTGTATATTTTATTAATAGAGGTACCTCTACTCCTTTGGGTTGTGGTACTCTCGAGGAATCATGGACTGGTAAGAAGGTGAGTTATTCTTTTATCAGAACCTTCGATTGTGAAACATTTGCTCATATAGATTCTGAAAATAGAACCAAGCTAGAAGCTAAGTCAAAGAAATGTGTATTTTTTGGATATGGAATTAATGAATTTGGTTATAGGCTTTGAGATTTTAAAAATCATAAAATTGTGAGAAGCAGGGATGTCATATTCAATGAGAAAGTTTTGTACAAAGATCTATTGCAGCAACGTGAGAAGAAAGAAGATGATTATGTAGTGCTGGATGATACGCCAAAAGATGATGTTCTAGCCATTCCTCATGATGTGCAACAACCGCAACAACAAATACCATGCACACGGTCAGTGAATGTTAGATAGTCAACAAGGAAAATTAGACCTCTAGAAAGACTTTCTCCCTCTTTGTATTTTATTTTATTAACAGATGTTGGTGAACCTGAATGTTATAATGAAGCTATGTAGGTGGATACTAAGATTCAGTGGGAGTCTACAATGAAAGACAAAATTGACTCTTTGTTGAAGATTAAGACATGTCATTTATGCAAGTTGCCTATAAGTAAAAAGGCTTTATAGAATAAGTGGGTTTACAAGTTGAAAGAAGAGGAAGGAGGTAAGAAAATATTTAAAGCCAGGTTAGTGGTAAAAGGATTTGTACAAAAAAAAAAGGTATCAATTTTGATGAGATATTTTCTCTTATTTTAAGTATTGTGGCTACTAAAGATTTGCATTTAGAGTAGCTTGATGTTAAAACAACCTTTCTTCATGGTGATTTGGATGAAGATATATATATATATATGGCTCAACCATGGGGATTTGAGGTCAAAGGTAAGGAAAACTTAGTGTGCAAATTGAAGAAAAGTTTATGTGGCTTGAAGCAAGCACCTCGACAATGGTATCTAAAATTTGACAGTTTTATGCATGCGCATGGATACAATAGGTGTCATTTAGATCACTGTGTTTACAATAAGAGGTTGGATGATGACAACTACATTATTTTATGTTTTTATTGTTGATTATTTTCTTGTAGCTGGGTCTAACATGGATCACATTAAGGGGCTGAAATGCCAGTTAGAACATGCATTTTCTATGGAGGATTTAGAGGTAGCAAAACAAATCCTTGATATGAAGCTTTGTAGAGATAGGAAGAACAAGATATTGACACTATCTCAGGCTGATTATGTTGAGAAGGTGTTGCAACATTTCTCTATGGAGAATGCTAAAGCTGTCAGCACACCTTTACCTGGTCATTTGAAGTTGACTAAGGAGATATGTTCCAAGACACAAGAAGAGGAGGATAAGATGTCCATGGTACCCTATGCTTCAGTTGTAGGAAGCTTTATGTATACTATGGTATGTAGTAGGCTAGATATTGCACATGTAGTGGGAGTTGTTAGCAAGTATATGAGTCATTCAGGAATTGAGCATTGGAATATAGTCAAGTGGATTCTTAGATATTTGGAGAGGAACATCCAATAAGTGTTTCTAGTTTGAGCACTCTACTATTGTTCTACAGGGCTATGTTGACTCAAATTTGGTAGGGGATATTGATACCAGGTGAGGTACTATAGGTTATGTATTACTATTGGTGGGGTAGCCATGAGCTGGGTTTCTAGGTTACAAAAGATTAATGGTTTATCCACTATAGAGGTAGAGTATGTTGCTACTATAGAGGTAGCCAAGGAGATGATATGGCTTTAGTTCTTCTTGGAAGAATTGGGACATCCTCAGAAGGATAATTATTTGTTTACAAATAGTCAGAGTGCCATCCATCTTGTGAAGAATTCAGCTATGCATTCAAAGACAAAATACATATAGTTGTAGTACCATTTCATTCAATTAGTTTTGGAGGATGGACAATTTAAGCTAGAGAAGATACATATAGATGAAAATCTAGCAGATATGTTTACCAAGGTAGTGACAAGGGAGAATCGCAATTCCTCTTTAGCTTCGGCTGGTCTTCTAGATTGAATAACAATCAATGAACAACACAGTCTAGGGTGGTTTGATCCAATGGGAGCCCCATGTGGTAGTGGTATTACTATAGGATCAATCTCCAAGTGGGAGATTATTGTCTAGTGTGGAGTCTGACCAGTCTCTAAGTGGGAGATTGTTAGTTTGTGGTGACTAATTAGGGAAGTACTGTAACTCTAAAGTAGTATAAAATTACTTGTATAAAAGGGCTTAGGGTTAGGTTTTTTTATTATGTGGTGATGCAAAATCGGTTCTTGTGGCAATATTGTGCTATAAGGGATTATGGATTGTAATAATATCAAACTTGTTGTTTGGTGGATGTAGCCCAGGGATTGGGTGAACCATGTTAAATCTTGGTGTCTTGTGTTCTTTTTTGTGTGATCTATTATTTTCTATTATTGGTTATATTTGCATGTAATTTTTATTTCTATCTATGGTTTAATCCTAACAATCTAAACTATTATCTCCCTTCTTAACATTTTTGCTAAAATTATTAAATCACTTATTTTGATCAAATCCTCAAAAATTAATGCATTTGATTTTATCCTATATTTTGACAACTATAACCTATGTTCTTATTTAATTAAAAGGAAAATATTTCCCCTTTAAATAAAAAGATCCCATTCATCCCTTATCCTAAGTTTAAAAGCATTTTCCCATTTTAAAAATAAAAGAAAAGTCTTTTTGTCTCACATGGAGACAAAAAAGTCAACTCTTTATGATTGGTAGAAATGATTGTGCACATGGATCATGAAAAATTCAACTCCCCGCCCTTGATTAGATCCTCTTGCTTCATGATCTCCACTGCCTGCACTTCTTTCAAAGGGAGAGCTCTCTCCTCACCTTGGAAGGACTCTTTTTACAATATTGTTATGATACAAGTTTTTCTAGGAACTCTTAGAGCTTTGGAAGATCTTGTGGCCTCATACTCTCATACTTGCATATAATAGTATCTTAGCATCATGTCACATTAGTATAGTTTCCTTTTATGCATTAGAATAACACATCTAGTTTAACTAGAAGGCTTGTAACACTCTCATTTTCTTGCTAGTTAGTTCATGTAGCTTAGTTGCATTTTGTATAACATCTCATATTGGTTCTTAGACACTAGCATCCTTGCTCTTATCTTAGAATCTCCCACTTCATTGTGTACTTGCAAGGGGTTGCATTCTCATGCTCATTTGAGAGCTATTCTACTTCTATTTGCATTCCTTTGCATGTCATGACTAGGGAGCTCTAGGTTGGTATTTGAGGCTCTCAATCCACAAGATCCCTCCAATAGAATGACTTAGAGAAGTGCATTTTCTGAGTGTACATTTTTGGCACCCACAGTGGGGTTGAATAGCTCTATTTTTCCCTTCTTTTTGCATTTTCATCACTATCATGCTTGTCATTTTCATCTATTTTATCTGTTTTGTGGACAAAATTATCATACAATACTTTTCTATTATCATACAATATTGTATTCTATAGCGGTGTGATACTTTACTAGTTATAGCATGACATGATTGATTTATATTCTGTCACACTCTAACTCTGAATTTATCATCTACATTAACATAGAGTATCGCACATGCATTAAGTATCATCTAGCTATACAATGAAGTGTCTTGTTGGTATTTTTTGGACTACCAAGTACTCTAAACCCAATATGAAGGTGAAAAAGATGAAAACAAGCCTAAGGATTAGCTAGGTCCCATACTTAGCAAGCTTAATCTCAGCTCTAAACCAAATTCAATAGAGTACACTAGACTCTCTACACTTTAGTCTCTACATGGCCAAGGCAGGTGCACCTCAGGGATATGAATGTGACTAGTTATTTTAATTTTCTCTTCAGACACTTGGTCACTAATAATTTTTCTTTCAAAACTATCCCTTATAATAGATAATGGTCACAATTTCTTCTTAGATTTGTAACAAAATTTCTAATTACAATAGCTAGTTATAACCAAAAGGAAAGCTATTACAAATAAGTGTTGACCAATAGCTTTATTTCTTCATTACATGAAATGGAAAATTATTTTTTGATTGGTATATGTATTTTGCAACCAAATGAATCATCAAATTTCAAATGAAATCAATTGATTAGTGCCTTAGCTATTGTTATATAGAGTCAAAACCAACAACTTTAGACCTATTTAATTGATTTGCAATTAAATTTGTCAACGATGAACTTTGAATTTGATTCTTATCATATGCCTCTCATATACCCAAAACCTTATCACTTACTGAAAGAAATTACTTAATTCTTTAAACCAAAAGCAATCAATAAGAGACATACAATTTATCTAAATTGCATTAAACTGAAAGAACATTGTTCACTTCAATGCCAAGATCTTGGATATACAAGAAAGGAGACAAAACTCAGATACACAGATATGCAAAACTTCCTTTTATATTAATTTCCTCTAAAAATAAACACAATACTGATATAGACTCAAAATATAACTTAGAACTTGACAACTTGATCATTCATGTTCACTGTATCTTCAAGTTTACAAAGACTAAATGCATTTATTCAACAAAAAAAACTAGATGGAATGTAAATGACATAAAACTAAAAAATCTATAGACTTTCAACCTCTACTCCACATCTTGGAAATTTTAATAATGAAGGATTGCAACAAGCTTCAAATGGGAGGAGGACACATGTCAAAACCTTAATGGAAGAGAAAGGTGGCAGGACACGTACAAAAAGCTATAATTACAACATTCCTCTATGCTTGATCGAAAAATAGGAAGTAGTTGTAAAGTCAACAAGTGGCTATTTATTCCTGGAACTTTAATTTTAATTCTTTGTCTTCTTCTATCTTCAACAACCTTTAACTGAAAGAGCCTTAATCTCTCCCACTGCTTCCCAAACATAGATCTCCCTTTTGGTGGGCCACTTAGTTGATTTAACTTCTTCTAAGTCCTTTGTGACTTTAGTTCACCTAGCATCTGTTATGGCTTTAGACTCCACTAAAAATTAATTTAAATCTATTTCATCTTTGAACAAGGAGTCAATCAAATTGTTGAATGGGGCATCACTGTTATCTTTAAAAAATTCTACTATGGCATCTTGAGTCAACATTGTATTGAAAGAATCAGACCATTCCTACCATTCTCTTAACTTGTTATTAGCATCCATAATTGGTGGAATACATGGTTTGATTCCCAGAGATAAAACTTTCAACTTTCCTTGTATTATTTTCATTTTTCCAATAAAGAAGCTAATTAATTCCTATACCATTTCTAGGCCTTCCTTTATTGTAATAATCTTATCATGCAAATTTTTCTTTTTAGCCATCAACATAATAAGCCTGTCTAAGAATTGAATATATGGCCCCCAAAGATTGAATGTGGGTGATAGCCATGAAAGTGCTTCATTACAAAATTTCTCAACAGCTTATAAAGAATTATATAATGTATGGCCCTATTGTGATATATTCTTTAGAGTTTCAACCCTATGGCCAATCATACCTCTAAGGATAGTTGTCATTTCCTCATCACCTTGTTGTCTTGGTGGAGCATCAATGCTCATTCTTCTAAGCTCTCTATTATCTGCCTCCAGCTCATCTGTCTATGTTATTGTCTCTGTTGTGACCTTGGATGGCTATTCTTGAGTCTCCTATTCCTTTCTCTATTCTACAATGGAAACCTGTTCAACATTGGATAGTTGTTCTCTGAGAGATACAATTTTAGTTTCTAACCCTTGGACCTTAACCTCAAGCTCCTAGATCTTCTCCTTGTATACATGGTCTTTCCTAGGCTCCTCCTCATAGAGCTTCCTAACATCAATGTAATCATGAAAGGATTTGGCTAGCCTTGTCTCTATCTCCTCTACCTTGGCCTCATTCATAAATGAAAAGTGTTTTATGGCCTTGGAGATCTCTATCCCTGAGGTACCTTGTAGTGTCCATACTATCATGTTTCCCTAATTTGTGCTCTGAATATCCATTAATTTGGGCTTGTTTGTTGCAAGAGCCATGCTCCATACTCCCTAAGACTTGGCATCAATGTTGAATCTAGATCCTCTCTACAGTCCACTAGCACCATATGCCTCATATGAGATGGCATTCTCTTGTCTTTTGATTTGGTCAAGTATAAATGCTTGTTCCAAATCCCAACTAGACACTAACAACATCCTACTCCTCTGCACTAGATCCCTTTCCTCCTCAAGAGTCATGACTTCACTTTCTAGATTATAAGCATGCAATTTTTCAACCAATTCTTGCTTCTTCTCATCTTATTCACCTGGTTTCATTTTTAACATCAGTTCACTCTATTTGATCTTATACAAGAAGCTCGTGAACTTAGCTGATTTGATGAACTCATCATCTTCTATGAAATGTTGGGCTTGGATAATCTTGTCATCCAACCTTGCTATTGCTAGTTCTAGGTCAATCAATGTGTTCTTAGTTGTAGTGACTCTATCTTGGATATAACTTTGTCTTAAGTCAACAAAGTACTAACTTCTACCAAGCAAGATCTGCAGTTTCCTCTATTTAACCTTTTCAGGGATGTTGACAACCTTTTGCCTCTTTTTTCCCTTAGTGACCAATGATGCCTTAAGGGATTCATCTTCTTCTATTTTTAAGATCACATTAGGTTTAGAGCTATTAGGATTCACCCTCTCTTCTTCCCCAAGTGGTTCCTTTGGCATTTTTGTCATAATTTTTGCATGATCAACCATCATCTTTCTTATCCTTTGTGAGTAGGGGATATCTAGGTAGAAACCTTTGAAATTGGTATCTAATCTGTTCATCTCCCTCTCTACCCTTAGCACATCATGAAACTTTAACGATTTTTCAACTACCTGCCCCTCAGCAATAACATTGGGAATGAGTTCTTCATCGGGAAACTCTTTGGTACTAGTCATCACATAGGTTCTTATTTCCTTGAGGGTGTTCCTCGTCCAATTATCAGGATCATACATCCTATAAGGACCAGTCGATAGATTGTAATGGTGGAGGAAATAATGAATCTAATCAAGGGATTCTTTTATAATTGAAAATTCCCCCACCTTAAACATCTACATATGAATGTACCTCTATGTACCTTATGTCCTAGGCACTCCCTATTTACCATAAATAATTGCCACATGAATTCAATGATGGCTAGTTTAGGGGGAATGAATTTTGGCAATATATGTGGGGGTTGGGGACAACCATAAACCCTCATCAAGGAAAAAGTTGGAAATAGGAAAATATCCCCCCAACTATAATCTAATCTTTTGTTCTTAAGGAGTAGGGTTGGTCTCAAAAGACTTTTGAAAACCTTAGGTGCCCTAAAGTAACTTGGGTATAACATTTTCATTATGAAAGTATTGAAATTATTGAAATTATTGAAAAATGAGACATAATCAGAATAATGACAGGAATTATCCCATACTAGTGTCCACAATTGAACTAACATCTCTCCATTGACATTAGATGCATGATCAATAAATTTTGGGCTTATATGCCCCACATTTTTGTATAGGATCAGGTGCATCAGAAATGAGTAATGATGGAGCTTGAATTTTTCCATTTCTCCATTCTAGGCCAATCCAATGTTCTTCTTCATCCTCCCTAGAATATAGTCAACATAGTCATATTCTTAGCCATGGTAGGAGTCTCGTACATCTCTGGAAATGATGAATTCTGCTCCATATATCACATAAGTTCCATCTTTACCAACTAACTTGTGGACACCATGCATAGTTTTAAAAAAAAATCGTGAACTTATCCAAAGGCATCATCATCTCCACCTTCTTGGGGTAATCACCCACCTTTTTTAGGTCCATAGGAAAATTCCATAACATTGACCTCCTTATGTAGGCTTTAGTGTTTCTCTCAATTTTTTCTTGTAGGTCAACCAAGTCTACTAGTTCTCACTCATGACACTATGCAATCCAAATGGTTCAATAAAAGACGCATAGTCAATTGCACATCGAATAGTTCCATCCCTTCTGCAGAATGATTTGGTGGCTAGATTATATGATTTGATTAGGGCCTTTACCAAATCAACATCCACAAAGACCTCTAGAAAGATTAAAGCTTCTAGGTTCCTGTTCCATGGATTGCAAATAAGGATCTTCTTTTCTTTGCTGCAATAAAAATATCTAAAAAGATCATAACCAATGACTCCAAGATATGTAGTATCTCTACAACGTATATAAGGATCCTTGAACTTATGGTCATCTATAGAAATGACATTTGAGGATTGCGGGAATAACTTAATCCATTCTTCCACAAACCTATTAGGTTTCTTTTGCCTAGTTTTTCCTCCCTTTGAAGCTGAAGTTTGTGCAACTTCCATGTCTGAAGCATGAATTTTTTCCACTTCCTCATCAGACATCTTTTAAATATACTATAAAATTTTGCAAATAGCTCTAAAAATAATAATCCATTGGTACTGAAAGCTTTGCAACTATTCTAAAATCTCTAATCTCTGCAAATGGTAATGGAATACTAGATTATGAAATATTTTATGTCAAGTGTTCTTTCATCATCCTTCTTTGTGCATTGATACTCTACATATTTGAGCTTTAAATTTATTATAGTCTGTCATCTCAAATGGAGCATCCACATAACTATTCTAGCTCAAGAACTTTTGTACTTTACTCAAATTTCATTGGCCACAGGCATCTGTCGTTATTCCAACTTAGGAGAGAAAAGTTCACTTTTTCATGTCAAATAGGGTTTACGATTGTACAATACACTAAAGAAGGAGTCCTTCATATCATCTTAGAAAAGGAACTTTGGCTCTACGATCTTACCATCTTTTGAAATCAAAACCTCTATAATGTTATCATAAACATTGAAAATGGCCTTCACGATCTCATGATAGATCAGTCATAGTGACATTGAAGCTTACCTTTAAGTTTCTTATGATCTCTTGAGACACAATTTATAAAAAATGGTGTAACATCTTATCTCATCTTCACATGCCCTATGATCTTATGATCACAACTTAGTGGACCTTTTCGTGACTTCAGCAGTTCCCTTAAAACCATTATGATGTTATGAGCACAGCTTTGGCATAACATCATGTCTTCATTTTTTTGTTCCTTACAACCTCTCAACCACAATTAGTAAACTAACCTTGTAGCATCAGGGGTTACCTTTAGCAACTATCATTTACTTGCGACCACATGATGGTGGTTATCCTTTCTTTATCATAGCCTTAGAAGCATTAATTTTCATCTTCAAAATCCCACGATTATGAACTTTTTTGTAGCTTCGTAAAGCTTTGAAATTGTCCTTGAGATCTTATGATCTACAACTTGTTGTAGCATCAGAAGATACGACTTGCCATGTGTCTTAAAAACTCATGCAAATGTGCTTGGCCCCACCTTGCTTTATCATCTGATCCTATGATCATCACTTTATCATGCCATTGGACACCTCATATTTTTCTCTCACAATCCTATGATCATGACCTTTTCATATCTTTGGAAGTCTTCTTGAAAACCTTTATGATGCCTTGATCTTCCCTTTGTCATAAGATCAGGACTTACTTAACCTTTTCCACTTTTATGTCCTTGTGATCTTACAATCACCACTTTATCGCATGGTCATGAGCCTCCACTTTTTCCTTTATGATCCCACAACACAATGTTTATCATAACATCAAAACTTGACTTTAAAACCTTTCCAATTGACACTTAAGATGAAATGACACAAAGGGATTCATAAGTGTTAGTGTAGTTTTTTATTTATCCTATTTTGCTAGGTTTTTCCTACACTTTTAATAATCTCGCTTAGGTTAATAAAGCATGTCTTATTAGGTGACTGGTTGTGAGGTGTCACCTTCCTACATGTGAGCATCCATTAGCTATCTTGGGAAGATAATTTGCTATCTTTATTTCAATAGATGGTTGCTCCTCATTGGTTGGTGTTGCCACCTCCTCCCTCTTCCTAGCCTATATAAGCATGCTACTTGGCTTGTATTTGTATCTCTTGTTTTTGCATCCTCTTAATGCTATTTTGATTTTGTATCATTTGCATTCATAGTTTAGATATTTATTCTTCGCACTAGTTTTCTGTGTTATTAATCTTATCAGATTCTAACATGGTATCAGAGCTTTTCTATGTGCAAGAGTAGATTTTAGTTTCCTTATTTGAGAGATTCGGGGGGGCTAATAAACTTTATTGTAGTTTTTTGAAAAATGAAGTATGCTCTTCTCTTGCATCTTTGGATGATCCTGAGAATCAGAAAAGTTTTGACAAAAACAGTTTTTCTCTGGAGTTTCAATAAAAAAATGTGACAACCAACTTGCATATTTGGAGTTTTCAATCAGTATTGCAGGTTCCAGCATGCCATTGATGGACTTAGAAAGCTAATCCAGCATTTGCATCTCATATTTTGGTTGCTGGGGTCAGTTTTTGATTTTTGGAGCCATTTTTTACTGTTAAAGGTATCTAATTTACACTATAGTAGCATCTTTTGTACATCAACAAGAAAAATGCTTTCTGGGTTTTGTTCGTAGCCCCGAAAAAATATCTGGGTATCTTTTAGATTTTGCATGCAAGCTATATATTTTGTAGAACCGAGAATGCAAAGCTACAGCCATACCCCTCTCCATTAGCAGTCGCAGATTTGAACGTAGTTTTCAAATGTCTCATTCTTGCTCATACAGACTCCAATTTTGATGATTCTTGTTATGAACTTGACTATTTTTTTGTGCTCTATCCACTAGTGGAGTTGTTTTTTGATTTTCATGCATGAATTCTTCACAAATTGCAGATTCTCAGCCGTGACTGTGCACAGTTCTCATTTTGGAAACTTCGGAGGATCATAACTTTCTCATATGACCTCGTATCGAGGTGATTATTTTTTTGAAAGTGCATGATTTTTTGAGTAGATCGCAGTGGTGCTATTTGTTTCTTTGATTATTGTGCCCAAGTTTCACTTTTAGCATATGCTCTTCATGAGGAGGCCCTATTAATTTTTCTTTCGTAACTTAAGCATACATACATATTTTTTTGATCCAAAAAATGCGTCGAAAAGCTGGTTCTGAGACGGAGATGATGGTACAAGTTTTTTTTATTTTTGCTACAATTTGGTTGCCTGTTTTAGCAGTCAAAGCCAGATGTTCTATTTTGCCTTTCAGGAGCCATATCTCGCTCATTCAGACTCTTTTCTAGGCTCGCCAGATATCGTTGGAAAGCTGGTTCTATGAGTTATTCAATTGCAGAGGTCTTTTATCCAGATTGTACTCTAGGTTCTTTCTCCTTCGAGTTTTGCACTTTCGCACTCTGGCGGATTACATGGATTCTACATGTCCTGGAATCTATTCTTCTGTTCTTTTGGCTCACTCTTCTTTCTAACTTCTGAGCATTGTATGCTTCTATTCTGTTGCATTCCTTTTTCTTTAAACACACAGAGATAAAGTGCCTGCTTTTGCATATCTGGGATCTTGTACACCTTGTGTTTGTTTGTACTTGCACTCAGTTATAAAGTGCCATGGGGAGTCATGATGTTTTGCCATTTTGTGCTCATCCACCTTTGTCAAGTGAATTTTTCTTCCATGACATTAGCCCATGCAGTGTGTCGGTGACACCGCCCTTTATCCTGTGCTTGTACTTCTATTGCACTATTGGTGTTCCTGATTCTTCTTCTTGCAGATGTTTTTGGCATTGCATTTCAGTGTTCTTGTCACCCCTCTCCCTGTTTAGCATTATGGGGGGGTTCACCTGTTGGCTCTATTACTTCTTTGGTTTGGTTGAGTGATCTACATGTTCAATTTTTGTTCCTATGTACTAGGCGGATGCAGTGGCTAGGCACCTATGCATTTTAGTGAGATGGTTCATCTACTATATAGACACTCATTCATTCCTACCTTTGGAGGTCACCTCTTCGATTGATCAGCTCTTTAGACTTTGTCTTCTCTACCTGGTCATGCACTATTTCAATGGGGGTTCCAGCAGTTTCTTCTGACAATGTTTGCAGCTTCATGCTTCGGAGATGCTTCATGCTCTTTTTTGTTCCTCTCTTTGGGACATTTCCTAGATTGGAGGCTTAGTTTCCTTCATCTAGTTCTTTTTCTTGTATTGGGTACCTGATCAGGCCTTGTTGTCGGGACCCATTTTTCTGCTTGCATAGCTTTGCTAGGTTAGCATCCACCTAAGCTTCGCTTATAGGGGGGTGTTAGTGTAGTTTTTTATTTTTCCTATTTTGCTAGGTTTTTCCTACACTTTTAATAATCTCGCTTAGGTTAATAAACCATGTCTTATTAGGTGAATGGTTGTGAGGTGTCACCTTCCTACATGTGAGCATCCATTAGCTATCTTGGGAAGATACTTTACTATCTTTAGTCCGATAGATGGTTGCTCCTCATTGGTTGGTGTTGCCACCTCCTCCCTCTTCCTAGCCTATATAAGCATGCTACCTGGCTTGTGTTTGTATCTCTTGTTTTTGCATCCTCCTAATGCTATTTTGCTTCTAGCATTTAAATTACTCTCTTCGAGACTAACTCTATGATGCTATTTTGATTTTGTATCATTTGCATTCATAGTTTAGATATTTATTCTTCGCACTAGTTTTTTGGGTTATTAATCTTATCAGATTCTAACAATAAGATCAAAGACCTCATTTTGAACACTTGTGATACTATGAACACATAAGATATTTTAAGATTGGGAGACTTAGACTTTACCCCTATTATCCTTTGCTAATCCTTATTTCGTAACATTGGAAGAGGGAAAATTTTAGCTTATGATTAGATGCCTAACCCTTGATCGTAAGCTAGTATAACGTGATTTAAAAGACATACAATCTCCTGCTTAGAATAGAACCTAGGGTATGGGTAAAATGATTGTGGACTTTAATGAATTTTTTCATGACAAGGGTGAAGACACAACTTTAGGATATCACAAATATTTCACTAGTGCAAGATTTTCAACACTGGGCTAGGGCAAAAAATGACCAGGTTAAGGTTTTTCTAGAAACTGAGTTTAAAATATTTTCACAATGAATTTTCAAAATTTTGGCAAAATAAAAATAAGGGCTATCGTGTCATACAATATTTCTACATTAGAAAAGGCAAGAGCCTACAACACAATGGTAAATTGTGAGCCTCTTATCTAAGAGGTCTTTAGTTTGAATCTTCTCGAGTGCTTAAAAAATAATAATAACTTAATCATAACATATAATAATTAATCATGGCTTTGGCCTCTTACCAATCCAAAAAAAACAAAACAAAAAATTCTGCATTTGAAAAAATCAAATAGTTCAGAACAAATGGTTGTTTAGGTTTTTCATTAACATTTTGAATCCTTGAAGCATTCTATTTTTGGATTTCTGATTTATTTATTGTAACAATTTGGTATAGCTCTAATACCATGTAAGGATTTTCCTAAGATAAGAATGAAATTCCAAGATCTAGAAGCTCAAGAGATAGCACAAGAGAGACAAGATATGATCAAATGAAAATAGATTAATTAGATAATTGGATGAATACATCATAGAAATGCCTTGTATATAAAGGCAACAAATATGTCTAGGAGTCATACAAGAGATAAGTATAACAACTAAGCACATGTCCACCAAAAGTGGATTATCCTCCATTGTGCATGAATGTGCGTGCAACAATGAAAGGATAAGAATGTAAACGTGTATCTCATAAAGAGATGTAGTAGACAACATGTGCTCAAATGGAGTGTAAACTACTATGCTGTCTACATGACAACTCATATGAATATGCAAACTCCTAGATATCTACATGACAACTAATATGAAAATGCATTAACCTAAGTAAACTTAAGTAAAATATAAATAGTAAATACTTATTTACACCAACACTCCCCCTTAAGTGCAACTTAGGAAAATGTACTTAAGCTCATAAAACCTAGATAATAATGTAAGATAGGTCTAGACTACTAGGCCATGTTAGGTACCCATGTAAAATATGCAAGTGCAAAAGATATGCAATGCAATCTCTCATAAAGTGGAGAAAGAGGGAAAACCACATGGAAAAAACCCCCCTCCAAAAAAGAGAGAAGAAAAATAAAACAAGATGCATGTATGGATGGAGTAATCAAGACCCCCCTATTATTATATACATCATGCATATACAATAGAGAATCCCTCCACAAGGAGGAAATAAGGAGAAATGAAATTCTCCCCATAGTGAATGATCACCTACAAGAATGATAAGTGCTTGAAGACAAAAGATAGTCGAATGTCTATAAATAACATTTCTCCTCTAAGGAAGAAGATACACCAAATATACATGCAATAAGGTTTCCCATTGTGGATAGGAAGATGGAAGGGGAATCCATATGAAGTATGTTGTTTCTGAAGTCTAAAGATGTGTCACCATGTCCTTGAATACTAAAGATGTCACAAACTAATCAAGATTAAGCCCAATAGAAGAAGGTGACAAGCAAGGAACCAATGATAACTACTCCATATAGGAATTTGGATCAAAATTGAAAGACCAAGATGCCTCATAAAAAAAAGTAGGAAGAGAAGAAAAAAAGCCCCCCCTCAATGTAGAATCTACACCTGTAGTAGATGCTCTAGGCTTGATGTAGAAACTACTCCATGAGTGTAGAACAACATTCCTCCCCTTAGGAAGAAATAGAACCAAAGGTGTATCAATGAAGCCTCTCCCATCTATAGGAAGAAGCCTCAAAATGTATGAAATCTCTAAAACCTTCTCAAGTGTCCCAATGTCAATATTGGAAAGTGCCTCCTCCAAATCATGTATACTATGCCAATCTGCTGAAAAAGAAAAATCAAGACCAACTGAGGATGAATGTAGAATGTGTATCAAAGACCCAAGTATCTCTTCTAAAGAGAAAGTGACCTCCTCCAACTGTTGTATCAAAGTATCCACCATTATGTCAACATCGAAAGAAAGATCAAGTAGAGAATGAAGATAAGGGTCAGAGTGTTCCCTCACAACAATTGTAGAATGATCATCTTCAGTAAAGAGAAGATGAATGTCATCAATGATGTCTCCCAAATTTGCAATGTAGGACTCCATAAACAAACCTGCAATGTCTATCGAGTAGTCATGATCCCATGGAACTAATTTTGGAAGACAATGAATATCTTGGTACACTAAATCATGTGAATCCACGAGTGTGTGAATACAAGAATCATTAGGAACAACAATAGATGAAATATCAATAGGAGAATTGGTAGTTGCAACTGAAGTCTTTGGATCATCAAGACTCTCAATATCAACAAAAGTTTGAATCTTCCATAAGGTATGCTTATCATAGGGAATGTTATTGACATTATCAAGCAAAAGGAGACAATCTGCAACTAGTTCTTTTGGTAATGGAGGAACATGAGAATCTCCAAAGTGTTCCCAAATAATAATCCAACATGTGCATAGGCACTTAATACCTTCTAACTTTCTATCAAATTCAAAGAAGAAAGATGAACCAAGGCTATAAGTAATTAATCCCCTTATATGCATAATCCTATCACACCAAGCTAACTTTTTAAACTTTGACTTGGGCTTAGGAATAAATCCATAAAGATTAGGCAAGAATTTTATCCATCTACAATATGTAATGATTCCCTTTTCCCATGATGCATGATTATCCCCAGTGAAAAATACAACTGCAGGATGGATTGTCAATTCCATGACTTTACCCATGATGTGCTTATCTCAAGAAAAACAAATCAATGCACTCCCCAAAATGCAAAGAATGAAAGAACCCCCCCAAAATGGATAGTTTGGTACTTTATACTTAGTGCATGTACAATTACCACTTGTCAAAATGAACAAAGGGGACTTCTAATTTTGATAGTTACAAAAAAAAAAATGAAGCTATATATGACTCATAAAGATAAGACACAAGATCTCTCAAGGATCTAATTAATTACAAGTGCCAAAATAGACCAAAAATGACCAAATGCTAAAAGTACTATGTCTACTCAAAATTACTCCAAACTAATACCAGATCTAGAAAGTAGACAAAAAATTATGCACTTTAAAAAAAATAGCACTTGAATATGTGTCCATATGGGTCCGAACGAAGCCTTTGAAGTTGCAAAGATCAGGATTTGTGATTTTCAAGAAAAATTTAGGAACAAAGATTACAAAAAACCTACAAAAATGTACAGATCACGAAATTCTACCCCAAAACAAAAAAAAATTTCTCGAAGAAAGGAGTCCATATGAGGGATATATCACTATTTGAAAATCACCTCTGTAATTATTTTTCCTAAATCGCCGTCATCAAACCTTCAAAAAAAGGCTCTAGATTTCACCTTAGATGTCTGATTTTGATGAAACAAAAGTTGATTTAGGGTTTTTTTGACCTTTTAAATGTGATACCAACATCTGATTTAACTAGCAAGCTCCAATCTTGACATGCAAAAAAAAAAATCTCTCCAATGTTTATGCAATGATGCTCTTATGGCTTTGATACCATGTAAGAATTTCGTATAGATTTGATACCATGTAAGAATTTTCCTAAGGAAAGAATGAAATGCCAAGATCTAAAAGCTCAAGAGATAGCACAAGAGAGACAAGATATGATCAAATGAGAATAGATTAATCAAATAATTGGATGAATACATCATTTGAAGTGCCTTGTATATAAAGACAATTGATATGTCTAGGAGTCATACAAGAGATAAGCATAACAACTAAGCACATGTCCACCAATAGTGAATTATCCTTCATTGTGCATGAATATATGTGCAACAATGAGAGGATAAGAATGTAAAGGTGTATCTCATAAAGAGATGTAGTAGACAACATGTGCTCAATTGGAGTGCAAACTACTATGTTGTCTATATGACAACTCATATGAATATGCAAACTCCTAGGTATCTACATGAAAACTAATATGAAAATGCATTAACCTAAGTAAACTTAAGTAAAGTGTAAATAGTAAATACTTATTTAAACCAATATTTAAACTATCTAACCAATGAATTTCTATAGGTTTATCACATTTGGCTAACCCTTTTGATATACTAACACATTTGTTTTGTAGGGTATTCCTAAATTACTTTCTTATTTGCTCATAAAAAGAGCGAATGTCAAAAGATCTATTTGTTAAAAAGGGTTACTAATTCTTTTGCAGGACTGCCCAAGAAAAGAAAGAGAAAACAAACCAAGTGTGTCTTATGTTTTCTGTTATATATATATGTATAACATCTACTAGTTGTTTCCTTTTCTAGGCACATAAAACTTGCGAGTAGGTCTAATTGTTTGTAGAAGAGTATGCGCTTCACCCTTGTGGTAAATCAGAAATATTGACCCTTCATTGAGTCTCAAAAGTGAGTGGTATATTCCACTTTTTAGTGGTCTTAATTAAAATTCTTGCCATGTTTGGGGGAAGCACTAAGAATATGAGAGTGCACTCTTCACCTTTTGGGTGAATTATAAATCTTGACCTCTTTGGTGTGGATCCAAAAGAGAAAAATTAGTCCCATAAATTTTTTACTATATTTGAGAGGGGTTTTTTGTTTGTCTTAGTATCCTCCATGTTAATACATATCTGATCTCTCAAGGCTTCATAAGGATCATAGTCTTTGTCCTTATTAACCATTTAATATGGCTGCACTATTGCACTAGCTAGAATATTGTCTAATTTGCTTGATTGAAACACCTTATAACCAAATATCACTGAAGAAAACTTCACTATAGGGTTTTTATGCCATTAATTTTTGTTTGTCTCTTATCTCATTTGGATTTGGTTAGTCGAGTGGCCTCATCCTATTGAGTAGTTCTAACAATAGGTAGGTCCCTAATAGAAAAATAACTCATCGTTACATATATAGCCTCCTTTATATGGTTTATCCAACCACATAAATTGGTCATTCACAAGGCTTAGTACGTATCTTTCACAATATTCCTCAAACTCTCTCTAGAGTCTTATCATATAGGTCAAAACCTTTATTTCTAGAACTGTTGTATTCATCCTTCAAGTCTACGTTGTCAACACTCAAATCATGATAGTACAACTCAAAGATAGAAGTAACTCCTAGGTTTTTAATTTTACAGTGCACACAAGAGTGAGTATCTTCAATATGCATAACTCTATGAGGTATACTAGGTAGGGCACTGAGTGGAACAACCTATGTGGATTTATATAGACATTTCTAAAAGGTTGGTTAGGCTCTCTGAGAAATATCAACTACTATGAGGGTTTCTATAGCTTTAGACTCAAATTTAAGCTTCAAAGACTAGTAAATACCTTTTAATTTCACAAAACTAGGAGTTTCTTTGTAATATTTTCAAAGGAAAACTTAATTGATGCCAATTGACTTTCAATTCTTATGCCCGATAATGAAAATCATCTTCAACTTCTGGGAAAGTTACTTTTGCCAACTCTTTTCAATCTCTTTGAATGCATAAATGATAAATGAATTGTAAATTGACTTTTAACAAGAAGGGTAAAACATCATATCTTTCAACAAGGCTATAAATAACACTGAAAAATACCTTATTGAATATTTCCATGCTAATGTATCTTATTGCACATGCATTATGGGGGTTTGCACATAGATTTTTCATTGAAGCTCCCCTTAAGCTTTGATTGCTTAGTTTGATGATGTATTTTCTACATCTATTTTTGATGTAGATCCTTCTTTCTTTTCGTCATCCCTTTTCGTCCATGTTTTCTTTATTTTTCTCTTTATGTCTTCAAGTAATACCACTTGCAAGTGCCTTTCATTTCTTTAGCTTGACTACCTCGTTCCTTATCAGTATTCTTTGCCTGGCAAAATCTTTCCATGTTACCTACTTTATGACAGTGAAAGAAAGCCATCCTTATAGATCTCCATGGTCCAATAGTTTCCCTATTGATTCTCATTATGCAATTGATTTCCATATGTTCATGTTGTAACATTGTGAACACATCATATCCCATCTATTCTCATTTTGATCTAAGAACTCTCCCAATTCACAAAAGTTCTTGCATTATGATTCAATCTTATCTTGAGCACACTAGATGTATGTCCAAACTTAGTTACATGTGTAATAATGACCTTGAAATTGATAAGGTTTATTTCTATAAACTCTAGGAGTATGATGATACTTGTGACATATCAGAGAAAGTAGGTGTAATAGGTCTAAACTTGCAATCTCTTTCAATGTTTTATGTCTTATGAAAATTAAAATAAACAAGTTTATAAGGTTTCTTACCAAGACTTATCTTGTTCACCTTTGTTGCAAATCTAACTTCTTGATTCTACTTCTTGGCTCTAGATCCAAATTATTCTCAAACATCAAAACTGGTATACCCAAGACCATGAATTTCACCATGCATCCTTCGATTCCTCAACTGCTCTTCCAATTTGGCAAAAATTTCAATGAATTTCTTTAGTAGCTTGTTTCATCATCAACTTCTTTTTGTAATCTTTCATTCTTCTTTTCCAATATTTCATTACTCATCATTGATTTGTTGAATTTACTTCTTCCATCTTTTAATTCCTTGACTGTATTATGGAGGTTACGAAGGTGTTCTTGAAATTGAAAATTTCAAATTCATGAATTTTACAGTAAATCTTTTAAAATATTAGGATATTAAATTAGATTTGAAGCTTCTTCAATGCAACCTTGATAAACTTAATATAAATTGTCAAAATAAGAAAGATGACATAATATTTTGATTGTCTATGTCTTAAATCACACTCAATGATCCATTGTCTAGAAAAAAAAAATAGTAATGGATTGTAGAAAAGAGCAAAGGATTGTGTATAGAGTAATAGATTGAAAATAGTCTTATTACAATTTTTTTCATAATGATGGATCACTAGTACAATATGCCAATCAACTAAACATATATAGTTCAATAAAAAGTTTTTGTTCTATATTAAGATATATATGCATTTCACAACACAATGTTAAAAATAAAAAAATATTGTGTTGAATAAGATAATTTTGTAATAGTAATGCAATAGCTACAATAGGCAAATAATAGAACAAATTTAGAAACATAATGGATGTACTGGTGAGTGTTTGATTATTAGCTACTACTTACCTCTTTATATGTAACATAAATGTCTTAGACATCACCCAAACTAATTAATTACTATATGATATTATAAAAATTATTCCACAATTAAGGTTTATGCTAGCCACAAATTTATGCTAGCTACAAATTGGTTGCACATAACATAATACAATCAAAGTATCAAGAGTATATGATGGCATGCAAATTTAAAAAGGAGACCAAATAATTTATAATTTTTGTCCAAATTTTCACATCATGCATTTTTATATTATAAGAATGAACTATAAATAGATATTTACACCTTAGGTCAAGCAATTTGGTTATATAAATACTATAAATAAAAACTTATGTTATTTTTTATCAACAAATTTAAAAGAGATTATATATTTCTAATAATGTTATGAGTTCAATATAATTTTTGAATACTAATTTTCTTATTTAAATTGCCAAATTAGCCTAACTTTTATTTATTTATGACATAGTTTTATGATGAATTGAGATTTATTTACTATGATCTATGCCTATGTTCCAGTAAATTAAATCATAATTTGAGCTTAATCCAAATTTTCAATTTCTCTATGTTAAATTTGTATTTCATTGTAATATGTTAATAAATGTTAATTTAATTTCAATTAGTATTTCTTAATAAATTTTTAAGAAATGATATTTTTAAAATAAAAATAAATTCTTAGTTTTAAATATAAAAATAAAGAATTAGACAAGAGCCACATGATAAGTGGTGAATCTTTTATTAAAAGGTTGGTACTCCCTTTTAGTTATAGATGTTTTAGAATTTATTTTTATATTTGCATTGTAGATGATTTAATCTGGCCACTATTAATAAAATGATTTTATATTTATCTATTTTTAAAATATTTTATTATTTTTATATAAGTAAAAGTACTTAAAAATATTAAAAATATAATTACAATAATTAAAAGCAATAGAATTAACATTAAAAATTAAAAAAACATAAACAAAAAAGACCTCTCATATACCAGTCTCCAGCCATCCAGATATTTTATTGAGCTCCTTCCATGTTGTTCGCTATATAAACATCATTTTTGTACAAAAATAAAGTAATAAGTAAATAATGCAGCACCATATCCGAGCTCAAATCTCCACATTTTTTTTACACAAAAACAATTTGCCAACCTGTTAAGTGCGCTAAGAATCCAAACCGATCCTCACATTTCAACCATTTTTGCAATTCAAAAATTACCAGAAACAACAAATCATCTCTAAACGTTAAACAGGGTTTACACTCAATGCTTCTCTTTCGTTCTCTCCAAATGGCCAGACATAAAATCTATAACATCAACCACTCCCATGCCAGAGAAATTCTGTGCATCTCTGGTTGTAAAGTAAACTATCACTTTTAAGTGCTATAAAAAATCCAACAAAGTATTTAATACAACTAACATCTCTCAGATATTGTGTGATATATAAACAGCACTCCATTAGCTTTACAGCAGACACTGGACCTACTCAATTTATTTCCCTGTCCATTTAATTTGGCTACCTTTTGGTTAGCTTTATTTTGGTTTATATTTTGGTACCCACTTGGGTGGGATAGATGCTAGTTGCATAATTCCTAGTTTTGCTGCATGATTTTACAATTAGATTCTTATGCATCTCTTAAGATCTAATAACTTCCTTTGTAAAGAATCCATTGATTAATTCTGCAAAAGACTAATCTAAGTCTTGAGGAAATAGCTATTAGATTTGACAACAATTGCTGTATTGCTGTGAGGTCCTACAATGAACTGTAAAAAATACATCGTTTGGCCCCTCTGACTGTCATGCAAGTGAGAATCGATTTGACTCTTCTTACATTTATATGTAGATAATTATTATGAGCAAGAGTTGTTTTCACTTGGAAATGAACAATACATTTGATTCAACCTACATTCTTTGACATAATATTGAATTAGAAATTAATTTATTTGTTTACTTTTACTATTTGGCATGTGTACAAGTGTCCCAGTCCTTTGGAAGCAACATTCTATTTGGCATGTTTATCATTCTCCAGACTTCATCTCGAATTAATAATAATAATATCAGTATTGCATCTAGAGACTAGTGGCTTAGTCACTCTTTAATTAATAATATATGAATCATTTTCAAAAGTATTAAAATTTTATTCTAATGTGCGAGTTTACTTATAAGATTTTATATTTATTATTTCTTACTATCTATTTTAAGTGCAGCTCCTTCGTTTTGTTTTCCTTCTTTATTATTATACTGCTCTTTTTTTCCCGTTCATTTATTTAATTGTTTTGGATTTTTGAATTGAAATATTTTTAATGTCTTGTAATCTATTACACTCCATTTGTGTTGTCTCTGTCCTATTTACTCTGTCTATATATATTTACTATTACCATATGCTCTTAGAAGTCTTTTCAATCTTATTCAATATTTGGATTCCTGATTGAACGCAGGGATGCAGAGACTGGCTTAGGGATGAGGATACAGATTTGGGAACAACGAGAGTGCATACTTATTACTAACATACATGTTTGAAGTAAATTGAAATCATCTGAATTAACCTCCCTAACAAGAAGCCTGGTAAAACTATATTTGTGAGTGAGAAGTAGATTGTTCATGTACAATTAACATTTAACAATGACATAATATCATTTGATTACTATTAACTTGTATGATTATTTAATAGGAAAGCTGGGGAAAAAAATTCAATATATTCTTAGTGATCATACTTGCATAATCATAGGTAGTCAGAATGGATAGAGAGGACACACAATTTTAACATGATTTAGAGTCAAACTCATTGATCCATATTTCATGAGGAGTGATTCAATATGAATTCATCTCTCACTCATTGGATCTAGGTGATGCTCACAGGGGACTTCCCGAGAGGTCACCCATCCCAGTACTACTCCAGCCTGAGCGCGCTTAACTATGGAGTTTCCTCCATGGTTAAACCCAAAGCTTGCAACCCCATTTGCAAGCTGAATATATTTTCAATGCAAGTTGAATATTTTTTTTTCTAGGAAGGAGAATATTCATATATTGTTGGAAAAAATTGTTATATTTAATTGCAAGTGTTTTTATTTGTCTTGTAAGTTTTGTAAATTCAATATTTCTAATGTTTTGTGTGTATTTAATATATTAAAAATAATAATAAGAATGTACAAGAATTTATAGATACGAGTTATAATAATAATGTATAATTAATAAGGATATCTTTTTATTTTAAAAGAATAAGATAAACAATTATTTGATCATTGATATATTATACCTTCAAAATATTGATATCTTCCAAACATAATATGAAAACTTTGAAAAAAGTGTGATATCTTTTATTTAAATTAGTGTAATACACTTTAAAGACAAGTGCGACATATTGGTTAGTGCTATATCTTTTATTTATAGCATAAATATATTATAAGTTTAATATAATAAATATTTTAGAATATACAATACTAATAATAACAATAATAAATGACATTGCATATATAACATAGTCCTAATAATGTATATATTATAAGTTTGAAAAGATATATCTTTTCTAATATACATTATATATTAAATATACATTGATTTAAATTTTGTAAATTTTGTTATGATACAGAAAAGATTAATAAAGACATTTATATAAGTATATAGTTTGAAGAAATATAATTATATATATATTATTTCATAATAAAAATAGATTATTAAGAGTGCACAATGACATGAATTTTTCAAAAACAAATCGGATTAATTATAATTTTCATTTGGTACAATACATTTGTAAATATCATCGATGAAGTATAATTAAATTATTTCAATCATTTCAATTACAAATATTAGAACTAAAAAGGAGACTATAGTTGGTTAGGAAAGTTGTCAATTGGCTGAAAAAGTTTCCACTTTGGCCGAAAATTGTAAATCTTTCTCATTAATTATTTACTCGTGAGTTTTTATCTCATCTACTTAAACTCTTGTTTTGATATTTATTATTTGTTATCTCCACTTTTAACTATTGTTTTTCTTTTTCTATTTACTTAAAAAATTATTAGTTATTTATTTAACTTTTGATTTTTAAAATTGATTTAGATTTTAGTTTTAAAATTATTTTAATTTATTTTTTATATTATTTTAGTGTTTTCTTTATAAATTATTTTTTTAGTTTCTATATTTTATTTAGTGAATAGAATATTTGTTACAGATATTGTTATTTTTTCATCTTATTTTTTTATTTCTCTTATTAATTTTTCATAATAGATTTTTTTGATGGGTTTTTAAAAATATTTTTTTCCATATTTGATAAATTGAATTTAAATAAATAATATTTATTAATCTATTTAAAATATTTTAGTAAATATAATGTTATTTAAATTGAAAATTATTAATAATCTAATTTATTCACATAAGAATATATTTAAATCTATTGTTTTTCTTTTCTTATTTATTTAAAAATAATAATTACTTGGATCTCAAATCATGTTTGATCTCTATTTATTTAACTTTTAATTTTTAAAATTGTTTAGGTTTTAATTTTAAAATTATTTTAATTAGTGAATAGAATATTTGTTAAAGACTTATTTCTTCATATTATTTTTTCGCATTTCTTTTATTAATTTTTCATAATAGATTTTTCATACTGTTTTTTTAAATGATTAAATTGAATTTAAATAAATAATATTTATTAATCTATTTAAAATTTTAGTAAATATTATGTTATTTAAATTGAAAATTATCAATAATCTAATTTGTTCACATCAACAACAAAAATGTGTAACTTCAAGTTATTAAGAATTTTAATTATTGCTATAATTTATACTAATTAAGATTTCTTGTTAGAATCCAAGGATGACTAAGAGTGTGAATTATTCAAAAAAAATTAGATAGCTTATAATTTTCATTTGGTACAATACATATGTAGAACATCATTGACAAATTATAATTAGAATTTTACACATTTATTTCAATCATTTCATTTATAAATATTACAACTAAAATCTTATTTTTTTTAAATTATAAATTTAAAGGTGACTATAGATATCTATAAATATTTAAAAATTTAATTAATAAATTAATATTTATTTATTAACATAATTTATGACCAATTAAGATTTTTAATAAGTTTTGACAAGAATCTACAATGCAAAGGATAAATTGTGACCCTCCCAAAGAAAAAACAAATTTTTTTTTTACTAATTTAATTTAGATCTGTAATATTTTATTAAACTAAAATTATTTTTTAACTTTTTACTCGAGATTTGGCAACAATTGTGAGGTCCTGCAATGTAAATATTCCAAGAGCCCGACTGCACTGGACTTTTACAAATATATCTTTGACCCCCTCTAAATGTAATGCAAATTAAAATCGATTTGACTCTTCATAAATTTAGATAAATATCAGATTCTCTTGACCAGAAGTTGTTTCTTCACATTCACAGATTTTTTTTTACATGATATTGTTCAAATCTTTGGGAAGCCTCCCCTGTTATACTTGAAGCGTGCAACCTTTAGGCTTTCGATTTGATTGCAAAGATGTAATCATGGCAGGTTTAATATGTTTATTTATTCTTAATAACCATTCACATGTTTATCTATTCTTAATAACCATTCAAATATAAATATCTGTTTATAATTATGTAAGTCATTGTTTAAGAAAGACTAAATAGATAATAAAATAGACAATTATTGATTATAGAATCATAAAGTTATTATTAAAAGCTATAGCTTTATTTTAATCCTTTCTTAAATATATATCTAAGCCCTAGACATAACTAGTGCCCTTGAGTTGTTTTGGTTTGTTTAAATGATGTTCTACATGAAAACATGAAGAAAGAAGATTGGCTGGAAGATATGAGGGCCTTGTGGTGGATTGTGGTACACCATGTTTCTAGTGTATAGGGACAATTTGGAAGAAAAATATCATCTTGTTCTAACTGGTATTGTATGTGATTAATAGTTCGTAGATTGCTAGGAGCTACAACAGGAGGAGGTAATCTATCATAAATACCTACATATTTTATATTTATTAGTAAAAATAAACAAAATAAAAATTTAATTTAGAAATATTTTATATTTTATCATTTCTTATTTTTTCTTATAATTTTTAAAATTTTTGATTGGTAAAGAGGCCGAAGCTAAGGTTGATTATTATTTTTTGTTGTGATTCATTATTTCGATTCTTAGATAATCTTGAGTAGATTTAGATCATTAGAGACCTCCCATTGTGTTGTAGGCTCTTGCCTAATTATTTTTCCTTATAATTATTACTATTGTACCTTATTATTTATTTTAACTTTTATTAGAACTTTGAAATTTCCACAGTGCATGGTATTTAACTATAAGATAAAACTGTTTAATCATTTTATTTAACAAATTTTAACCTCTTTAAAATATTACATTCCACCTATATTGATGTTTATAAGCCTAATGTTGAATATATATATTTTTTCAAATTCATTATAATAAATCTGACAATAATAGAAAAATAATAATAATCATTTCAATTTAACCATTGATTAGTTTTATATACTTGTGAAAAGTAGGGTGTTTGTGAAAGGTAGATTATGTATGTCTAATTTGCATTTTACCGTTTTAGATTCAATTTTCAGTGATATTATATAGATAATTGATTCTTCTTTTAACTTTTATCATGACAAAGTTGGCAAACATGAAAATTTTCAATATATCATTATTGATCATAATTTGCAAGAGGATCCTGGAGACAGAGTTCATTGTTAATGAATAAATAATTTAGTGCCGCAAAATTATATTGTATTATGCAGGATGCATTGCACATTTATATTGGCTCTTTGCTTCACACAGATATGAAATGAGTCAAAAACGCCACAGGTATTCTAGACAGACAGTTTGGTCACAAATCTTTTATGCAAAGCAGACCTGCTATTTCGTATCCAAGATTCTCAGAAATCAAAATTATAATAAATCTTTTTCATATTGACACACAGATCTTACATATACCGCCAAAACATACATTATATGGAATACAAATAGAATCATTTCAATTTTATAAAGCAACTCAGTATGCACTTGCAGATGCTACTTGTATTAGAAAAGGCTCATAAACAGTTGTTGGAACTTGGAACTTCTAATATTGACAAATATTCGCGAGGTTTTTCCAAAGCCTGGAAAATCTTGTCTTGCACAGATTACAAATATGATTCCTCGGGAATATCATCGCACAAAGTAAGTACCAAAAGTGAATTTATAACCTGAAACGTCCTGTAAATGAAGGGAGATTTTTTTCAAAAAAGTTCGCACATTATGGGAAACAAATTGAATAAATTCCTAGCGTTCTCGTTGAAAGACCGTTCAAGCGAACAAGCACATATCACATCCGGTGCAGACACAAGACAAACAGCCCTCGCAGTTGATAATTTTAGGGCATCCCCTCAAAACCTTTCGACTCGCCCTTTCCTCTTCCATCTCACAATTCAATTCGCTCTGAGCAAAATCGTTACAAGCCCAGTTAGGGTTCTTCACAGCGCAGCAGTAAACACGGTATTCATCTCTATTCCGGATCTTAAACCGCCGCTCTTTTCCACAGCCTCTGCAACGAACAAATTCATCCCTGTGAAAATTAAAACGCTGAAAGTTGAAATTGCCGCCTTTGGGCCTGTAATAACGGAGCAGGAGTGTATTGCAAAGGGGCACCTTCTTGGTGTAGCCGGATTTATCACTCATTGTGACCCAAATCGAGTCCTTCCATTTTCTTCGATTGTTTTGGGCGTGCTTCTGGAAAATGATGGGCGCCATGGGACCTTTCTTGCATGCCCCTGGAAAACAGTTACATACCACGCTTAATTCTCCTTGTTGGGTTATCCGTAATGAGCCCACAAAGTCCCCAAAACCCAAAGTGCTGGTGCAACCACAGATAATCTCAACAAAATCATTTCCTAGCTTCCACCCAAGCAGATCCTTGAGATCTTCGCTTGTGAAAAACTCATCGGTGGTATTATCGGTGGTGCTGTGAAGAGTAAACTTTGCTTCCTCCATGACATCCTCCTGTTAATGCTGCAGCAGCTTTATCCTTCTGGAGTTGGACACTAGATTGCCATGCAAAGGGGCCTTTATAGAGGTGATTTGTTAGAGATGAAATTCTTTAACTCGTACCGCGACCCTTTTCAAACATTTTCTACGGACCCCCACCGACACGGTGGAACTCCCAAGGCGGCTTTTAAAATATTTTTTGGTCAAAATAAGGGCCCCTTCCCGCGTGCTTTTTATTTTCAATGAAAAGTTAAAAACAATATTTGAATTTGACTATCTTTCCTAGGGATGACTATGGTTTTAATAATCGAGATCTTTTATTGAGTCTATTGTCCAAGCCCTTGGCAAAGTTGTTACCAAGGAGCTAGAAATTTTTTTTAATGCTCGCCCTCAGCGGCGTGTTTGCATTGAAGTTGATCTTTCTAAAGATCTCAAGAATTCGGTGGAAATCCATCTTGGCGCTCAAACCTTCGCACAGAAGGTGCTTTACTTGAACCTACCTAACACCTGTTATAGGTGCCAGTCTGCGGAACACAAGATCAGGGACTGCCCTTTGGCCACGCCTAGGGTCAAAGCCCAGCCTAAAGCGACCTCTGTCAAGCAGGTCGAAGGAAAAAAAGAAGAATGGGTTACTGTTGGGCGCAAAGGCAAGCCTGCCTTGAATCCTTTGGCCCCCAAGCCATCCTATGCGGCCGTAACCGCGATTCCTCCTGCTTCCATCGAAGTATCAGCACCTGCTAGCGTGGAGACGCCAGCGGCTTCTGTTGCGCCAGTTTTGGTTCCGCAGCTTTCAAATCCTGCTGGCTCGCAGGGGATTAAGGCAACTGCCAGGACCTCGTCCTTGGCTGGGGCTCGTTCTCCTCTTGCAGTCTCTTCCATAGTACCACCGGCAACAAGGCGTTCTCGCAATCCTCCTGGACGTGCAGAGATATCAGGGGTCAAACGGCAGGCTGTAAGTCTAGAGGATTTCCCGTTTGACTTTCATCCGGTTTCTACCTTTTTGCAGAATAGTTACTCCTCTCTCGAGGACAAGGATGATATGGAAGAGTTTTCATGAACTTCCTCTCCTGGAATGTTCGAGGTCTTACAGACCTCCCTAGAAAATTCTATGTCCGGGATACCCGTCATAGACTTGGGAATTTAGATTTTCTTTGCCTGCAAGAAGTTAAGATTTCTGGTTTCATGCTTTCTGCTGCATGCCGCGTCATTTGGCAGGATAGCGTCATGTTTTCTTCTCAGCATGAAGCTGGCCGAGGTGGTGTAGTTACTCTCCTGTCACCTTGCCTTCATTCTGCTATTATTTCGCACGGTTCTGACCCCACACACCGTATTATTTGGCTTTTGCTTTCCATCAACAATCATTCTTTTGGAGTCATTAATGTTTATGCCTCCAATGATGCTGTGGAAATGGCGCAAATGTGGGTTTGGCTTGTTGACAACCTGCCGCCAGCTACTTGGGTCCTGTGTGGGGACTTCAATATGGTTGAAGTGGCCTCTGACAAAGATGGCATTCTACCTTTCTGTTGGACAGCTGGGGAAAGACAAGCCTGGTTTCACATGCGTCATAAATTGGGCCTCTTTGATCCCAATACTAGCCGCTGTCATGATAATGGGGCTTGGCACACTTGGTCCAATTTTCGAGCCGGTCCTGATCGCATATTGAAATGTCTTGATCGTGCTATGATCTCGGTGCAATCTTTTTTTTATTTTTCTGAAGATCGTGATCTACCTGTCATTCCCCTGACAGATGTGACGTTGTCAGACCACTATCCCATTTATTTTGGCATTTCTTGGCAAACAGCTATCCCCAAAGTGGTTAAGTCTCAATTCTTCCTCAATACGTCTGTGCTATTGCATGCTTCCACTATCTCCCACATACAACGTGTCTAAAATTTGGAACCACATCCACATTCCCATCGAGGTTGGATTCAATGGTGGAATGATGCCATTACCAGAACGGCTCATTTTTTGTGCATCTACAGGTGTTAGCTGGCAATTTTCAGAAAACGATCTTATGAAGCCAACACCCTTGCCCTCAAAAAAGCCTCTGAAGCGCTCACCTTCAACCCTTTTGATGTGGATCTGCAACTTCAGCTTGCCAAGCTTCGCCATGAAAAGAAAATTGTTGATAACTATGCTGCCCGAGGAGCTCAAATCAAAGCCCGTCTCCACCGGTTGGAGGTTGGCGACAAAGCCTCGAAGGAGTTCTTCCAGGCTCTACGAGCCCGTCATACCAATATTGGGATTAAGAAGATAAAACAGGGAACTGAGGTTCTTTCCAATTTGCCAGACATCCTGCAAGCTTTTGTTCTTCACTATGAGAACGTTTTTGCTTCGCAGGGGCATTCGGTTGCTTAGGAGGAGGCTCTCAGAAAGTGTATTTCTGTTACTCCAAACCACCTCGTGGTTGAGCAACGCGCTTTCTGTGAGCAACTTCTTTCCCTCTGAGACCTTAAAGAGGTAGCTTACTCCATGGCGGATGACAAATTCCCTGGGTGTGATGGATTTCCTTGTGAATTTTACAAACATCTTTGGGAGAAAATTGGTCCTGATCTGCACAAAGTCTATCTTGAAGCATACCACACTAAAAGCTTAGGAGCGATCATAAATAAAGGCAATATTAAATTCATACCTAAAGCTGGTGATCCTGAGGACATCTACAACTGGAGGCCCATCACCCTCCTCAATGTGTCTTATAAGATCATTGCTAAGGTGCTTTCTCTTGCTGGTAAATTTCAGATTTGTTCTAAGATTTTGGTTGCCACCCATGTGTTTTATTCTTCTTGTTGGGCTCCCTCCAAAGCTTCATACCTCAAATTAGAACATTTGCTTAGAGATTTTCTTTGGGCCTCTGGTTCTGACCATCATGGTTTTCACAGAGTTGCTTGGGATTTCTGTTGTCTCCCGAGGGAATCTGGGGGTCTCAGCCTGCTTTCCACTCGAAAGCAGGGCCTTGCCCTCTGTGCTAAATGGATTATCAGAGCTATTTCTGGAGATGAAGCCTGGAAAATTCTTGTCAGACATTGCATTTCTTCAGGCTTCCCAGCTAACAGACCGGCCTGGAAGGGAATTGGTTTTCAGACCCTTCTCACTATGCGAGAACCAGTGGTCATACAGGGCCCCTTCATTATAAAGAGCATCTGGAAAGCCTGGGAAGCTGTTAAACCTTGGCTTTGTTGGGCTGTAATGAGTTCCGCAATGGGCTATCCTTAAATCAGCAGAACATTTGGTGGTCTCCCCTGTTTCCCTTCCAGGGTATTCCTCTTGCCAAGACTCAAGGTGCCAGTGCTCTGCGTTTCTATAAACGTGGCATTCGCACTATTAAGGATATTTTTTCAAGAGTCATCATGAATTTCAGATCTTGGGAGGATATGCAAGTTCAATACCGCCTTATTCGTGCCGATCGTCAGACTTATGAGCTTCTATTGTCTTCCATCCCTGTGCACTTACTTCATAAAGTGGGGATTCAGTCTATTTGACCTTGGTGGTATGATTGGAAGTGGTTTCCTGCCACTCCATTTACCAATTATAAGCCCAATATGGGATATAGATGGCTTTCGCCCCACCTTCCGATGGTAGACACACTTAATCAACGGTGGCATTTGCATTCTTCGCTTTCTCAATGGAGAAAACGGTTCGACACCATTTGGAGTGCCATTACAGAACCTAAGATTGCTCACTTTGCTTGGTGCCTTGCTTTCCAAGGTCTTCCCCTGGGGCCTCGGCTCAAGCACATTGGGGTTCCTGACCCCAGATGCCCCTTTTGTGGCCAACCTGAGTCCTTTTTGCATATTTTTGTGTTTTGCAAACGTGCTCAGAATTATTGGCACTGGATTCATGATTTTTTCAAGCCTTTCAGGCCTGAACCTTTTTCATGGCACATGATCCTTCTGGGTGATTCCCCCAGATTTCCTCGAAAGTTTTCCCAGATTTGGCATACCTTCAGGATGGAAATTTTTTTTTCTCTATGAAAAGATAGGAATGCAGTTTTATTCACTCACAGTTTTTTGGATGTTAACATTGCAATGTACACTAAGGCATGCATTTGTAACAATGTCATTATGCAGATATAGGTGCAAGCTAATAAAGTTGCACTGGAGGTTGCCCACTTACAAGAATTGTTAAACCGCTGGGGCAATGCTCCTTGTACCATTGCCAGAGTGCCTCTGAATGCCTCAGCTGATGCTTCCTCATTCCGCGGTCGTCGTTCCAGATGCCAGTCCTCTGGCTGCCATTCACACACGCCGCGCTCCTAGGGTCCCCGCCATCGCTCTCTTAGCGGTGGTCATGGCGGTTGGAGGCGCCGCTCCGCTTCCCCACCACGTGGTGGTTCTAGTTGGTCTCTGGCTCCCCCCCCCTTGGGTGGGCTTCTGGCTGGTCTCCGGCTCCTCCCCTTGGACGGGCGCACTCTGGCAAGTTTCCTCGGTTGGCCTTGGCAATTTCTCCTCCACGGCTAGACAAGGAAGATGCGGAGACTGCAACTACCCCAGATCCTGCGGATGCTGCTGACAGTTGGACTGTTCCTAGTCCGCCTCACAATCCCACTGATGCATGGGGATTTCCTGATAAAGATGATCCTCCTCCCTCTGCTGGTACTGCCTTGGCAGCATGAGGTTGTTTTTAATATTTTTTTTGATGAATAGTTTATAGTTGCTGGCTGTGGCCATGTTGTTTGCTCCGGCTTCGGCCAACTGAACTCATTCGCGGGGTGATCCTGTATCCCTCGGCCCTTTTTTGTGAATTGTAATCTTAGTAAATTTTATTAATTGAAAAGGACTATTCATCAAAAAAAAAAAATCGAGATGAACCATCTCCTTGGGCTGGCACTACTTTGCTTAATATTATTTTGATGAATAGTTGTTGATTCCAACTATGTCCGTGGGATGAAGATGGGGAGATATTAATTTTTTATTTATTTACCCGTTAAATATATTATAAAGTAGGGATGTAGAGGAGTTTATAGAGGCACTTAATAGGAATATGAAAAGTTATTCATATGAAAAGGTCTATTTAGTGTAATTTGGGCACTCTTTCGGGAACAAATTCATGATTTCTTTTTAGGTCATATTTAGATTTAGTAAATGGAAAAAATTGAGTGATGGAAAATCTTGTGATTCAATTATAGTAAATGAAAATACTTTTAATTCATGATTTCTATTTATGTTGTATTTAGATTTAGATTAGTGAAATCCAACATATAAGGAGTTTGGAGGTCTTAAAGACCTAACATATTTTAAATTCATTAATTTTAATAAAATACATGCGAAATAATGTACTAATTAAGAGTTGGTCATTATAGTTATTTTAAGTTTGGAACATTTTGTAATACACAGAGTATTGAGAAAAGTCTTATGCAGTTGTTACTAGAGCCAAATATAGCTCACTATTGAACTTAGTAAAATGCCTAAAAAAACTCTTTATTCTTCCTCTTTAATAAAATCTAGAAAAACCATTAAACAATACAAACCAAAACAACCTTAAATAAACATCAAAGACCTCCACAAACCTTTGTCAATCCCATGATATCACGAAATCCCAAAATTTAATGCATTTCAAGCACAAATATTAGAAAATCACAACAAAATTATGAAAAAGATACATTTTTTAATAGAATAAGAATATTCACATAAAATCTTATTTTCAATCAAACTATTTAAATCGTAGTAGATTAAATGGTTAAGGAATAAAAAACAAATCAAAAGTATAAGTTTTTTGAAAAACTAATCAAACACATGTGATATTTACCAAAAAACAAAAATGGTAAAAGTTGAAGCAAAACAATCAAAAACTACTTTTTTTACTATAGGTAGAAAAGGAGTTGTATAAGAGCCATTGAATTTTCTATTACAACATTAACTTTAAGCCTCCACTAAGTGCATTGTCTAGCTTACCTTGTGGTTCTTTTGATAATCACAATCAAATCATAAGAGCTTAAATTTTCCTATTAGGTCTAACTCCTATCTATTTTTTTCACACTACATTAAAGTTGTTTAAGTTCCTAATTGATGTAGGGGACTCCCTTAATACCATAAACTCATAACAAAAACAAAAAAACCACAAAAAATGTGAGAAATAAAATACGGACTTCTTATTATCGCCGCAAATGCAGAATTACAGAATTCTCAATTACAATATGCTAACTCAAATGGGCACCTTCATTATAGTAATCTACAAGATAGTACTGTGAACTATCACCCAGAGCTCCCTAGACAATGTTTGGGCCTTTCTTAAATAGGTAGTCTTATGCTGCTCGGGAAGGTTCTAGATGCTCAAACTTTATACCTAGGGATGACATATTCTAACAAAACATATAGAGTCGGCCAAATACATCTTTGACAATTATTTTAGAAGTTTCAGGTAGCCAAACTTCGGAAGGCCATAACTTATGAACTGTTGCTCTGATTGACTATTATAGCCACTCTTTGGAAACACTAGCTCTTGATCTATAGGCTTGGAACTGTGCTACCACCCTTCTATCAAGTTTTTAGACCTCATTCGATCACTCTAAGGCCTCCAACGGTGAGCCTGAAGATTTTTCTACAATTTTTTCCACCAAAAATATTTAATAACTTCTCTGATACTTGAGCTGGAGCAATGAGATTTTTATGGTAGGCTTATATCTCTAAAATGAACCTTCCTATAGAAAATGAGAACATTCTGAGCTCGTATGACAAACTTACTAAAAATAGCAAGTTCCCATAAATAGTAACCACCCTGTCTACTAGTCCTTATTAAAATAGGAAAGACTGAAAATAAAATATTTTTGGGTGATTCAAGATTTCCCTTACACCTAGGATGCTCTTGCATCAAACACCCGGGGTAATTTGAGAAGTGATCTAGTCATGCCTCAAGTGTTAAAAGGAAAACCAAGATGGTTGACCTCCTCCTTTGCTAGCCATGATGAATCCTCAATTGGTCTCTATTTCCATTTGACCAGATATTCCTCATAAGTTTTGTTTCTATTACTTTTTCGAGTATGACTATCTAGTATCTCTTCAATCTCCTTAGTAGTAGAACTAGTTGCTGGAATGCTTCACTGCACTTCTGCAACTTGATCTCCATCAACTCCTTCATAATACGTTGTCAAATTTGAAATATTAAATACTGGTAAAATATTTAATTCAGCAGGCAACTCCACTTCATACACATTTTGAGAATCATGCCTCTTCACTATCTTGCATGGTCCAAACTTCTTCGTCTTCAACTTATTATATGTACCTATTGGAAAATGCTCCTTTCTCAAATGAACCATGACTTCATCTCCAATCTGAAATTCCTTATATCTCCTTTTCACATTTTCCTTAGGCCTATACTGTGTATTCATCTTTATGATGCGCTTCCTCACCTCCTGATGGATGTTCTTTAAATGTTCAACAAAATCTTCTACTTCAACATTACTTATCTCTCCCTTATCCAACTTCCTCAATTCAGAAACATTTTTGGGACTACTCCCATATACAATTTGGAATGGTGATTTAGCAATAATCCTATTGCCAAAATTATTATATGCAAATTTCGCCTGTGGTAAAATCATATCCCATCCTTTTGGTCTATCTCCAACCAATCATCTCAACAAGTTTCCCAAACTATGATTCACAGCTTCTGTCTGTCCATTAGTCTATGGATGATGTGATGAACTAAACTTCAAATCTGTCTTCAACTTCTTCCACAACGTATGCCATAAATAACCAACAAATTTCGTATCAAGCGATCTAAAACTATACTCTTTGGCAGACCATGTAATCTCACCACTTCTCTGAAAAACAACTTTGCTACATGAACAACATCACTAATCTTCTTGCAAGGATTAAAATTTTCCATCTTTAAAAACTTGACAACCACCACAAAAATAGAATCATGCCCATGTTGTGTCCTCGGTAATCTAAGAACAAAATCCATACTGATATCCTCCCACTACTTCTTTGGTATAGGTAATGGCTGATACAACCTTGTATTTTGCTTCACTCCTTTCACTATCTGACATACTCAAAAAATTTGTACAAACTTCGTTACATCTTGGTGTAACTATGGCTAGTAATAATTTTTAGCAACCAAAGCTATAGTTTTATCTCTACCAAAATATCCTGCTAATCCTCCACTATGCTTCTCCATGATGAGGTTCTCTGTCATTGAACTTCTTGGAATGCACAACTGGCTTTCTTTGAACAATTTAAATTATCTTGGATCATAAAATTCAATCACTTTGTCCTATCAAGTGTAACAGGTTCTATACAAGCGTTCCATGCTTCACCAAAATCAGGATCATTTAGATACAATGTATTAAGTTCCTTGAACCCAACCACCTCTATCTGCATTTCTATCAGCAAAAGTTGTCTTCTACTAAGAGCATCTGTAACTTTGTTAGACTTCCCACTTTTGTGTTTCAAAACAAATGTATAACTTTGCAACAACTCAACCCACTTTAAATGCCTTTGGTTCAATTTTCCTTGACTATTCAAATATTGCAAAGCTTGATGATCAGTATATAAAACAAACTCCATGGGAAGAAGACAGTGTCTCCATTTTTTCAATGCTTGAACTATAACATAAAATTGTTGATCATAAACATAATAGTTTCTTTTTGCATCATTCAACTTCTCACTAAAATAATCAACAGGTCTACCTTGTTGATTCAAAAAAACTCCTATTGTAGTACCACTTGCATCACAGTCTACTTGAAACACCTTGTTAAAATCAAGACCTGCTAAAACAGGCTGCTTAGTAACTTTCTATTTCAACAGATTGAAACTCTTATATGCTCATATAGTCCACTTAAACTCTTTCCTATCCTCTCTCATTGTTTCAATCAAGGGCCCACAAATACTACTAAAACTTCTTATGAACTTTCTGTAAAATGCAGCCAGTCCATGAAAATATCTTACCTCTGTCATACTCCTTGGAGCAGGCCATGCAAGGATAGCCTTCACTTTCTCTAGGTCCATTTTCAAACCTTCTCCTGAGACTAAAAATCCTAGGTACACCAACTCCTTTACAAAACTGCAATTCTTTAGGTCTATCAACAACTTTTCTTCCCTCAACTTTTCAAACACCTTGCGAATATGAATCAAATGCTCCTCTAATGTCTTACTAAAGATCAATATATCATCTAGCTAAACAATGACAAACTTACCCAAAAATTCTTTCAGTACCTCATTCATGAGCCTCATGAAAGTGCTCGATGCATTGGTTAGCCCAAAAGACATGACTAACCACTCATACAGTCCTTCCCTTGTCTTTAAAGCAATCTTCCACTCATCACCTTCTCTGATATGAATTTGATGGTAGCCACTCTTCAGATCTATCTTTATGAAATACTTAGCTCCACTCAAACAATCCATAATATCATCCATCCTTGGCAATGAAAATATATACTTTATTGTGATCTTGTTGATAGCATGAGAATCTATGCACATCCGCCATTCTCCATTCTTATTTAGTGCTAATACTGTTGGTACAACACATGGACTTAGACTCTCAACTTTTCTTCCCTCAACTTTTCAAACACCTTGTGAATATGAATAAAAAGCTCCTCTAATGTCTTACTAAAGATCAATATATCATCTAGCTAAACAATGACAAACTTACCTAGAAACTCCTTTAGTACCTCATTCACAAGCCTCATGAAAATGCTCAGTGCATTGGTTAGCCCAAAAGGCATGACTAACCACTCATACAGTCCTTCCCTTATCTTGAAAGCAGTCTTCCACTCATCACCTTCTCTGATATGAATTTGATGGTACCCACTCTTCAAATCTATCTTTGTGAAATACTGAGCTCCACTCAAATAGTCCATAATATCATCCATCCTCAGCAAAGGAAATCTATACTTGATGGTGATCTTTTTGATAGCATGAGAATCTGTGCACATCCTCCATTCTCCATTCTTCTTTGGTGCTAATATTGCTAGTACAACACATGGACTCAGACCCTCTTGAATCAACCCCTTCTGCAACAACTCATGAAATTGCCTATTCAAATCTTCACTTTTTGTTGGTGTCATTCTGTGTGCTGCTTTATTTGGCAAGCTGGCTCCTAGAACCAAATCCATCTGATGACTAATCTTCCTCATTGAGGGTGATTCATCAAGTACATTATCTGATACAATATCAGAAAAATCCTCCAACATCTCTGCAACTTCTGTAAGTATCTCCTCTACTTTTTCTTTACCATCTTTAGGAATTATAGCAAAACACATATGCTCATTTTTCATACCTTTAAGAAACTCTTTTCTATCAACAAAACATATTCTAGCAGCACTACATACCTTTTCTTCTTTATCCTTCAACGGCGTCAACTTATGTTTCACTCCATCCTTGGTCAGAGTGTAGGTATTTGCTTGCCCATCATGGACAACATGCCTATCAAATTGCCATAGCCTACTCAAAAACATATGATATATGTCCATAGGTATGATCTCACATAGTACCTCATCCTGGTAGTTTCCAATTTTGAACTTCACTGAGCATTGCTCATTGACCATAACCTTGTGGTCATCTTGCACCCAAGCAATATGGTATGGACACAAGTGTTTCTATATCTTCAACTTCAACTTGATGACCATCATTTTTGACACCAGATTGTTAGTACTTCCACCATCAGTGATCACATCACAACACTTATCTTCACATCTACACCTTGTGTGAAACAAACTCCTTTTTTGATTAGGTTCATTCTCACCACTCAGCATGACTCTTCTGTTAACTAGGACTTCTCCTCTTTTAGCATCTTCAGAATGTGAGGATTTGGCATCTTCATCAACATGTGCAACTCTTGCCTAACCTTCAGTTCTTTGATCTAGCCTTCCTTGACACTGGGTACATTCAAATGCTTTATGCCCTTCTTCTTTGCAATGAAAACATTTCCCATGGAAGCCTCCTCTTCTAGATCCTTTTCCTTTGCCACTCCTCTCTGATCTTTATTGTTCTGATCATGGAAATGATTGAAATTGTTTCCCCTTTGGTTTTGACTGCTACTTCTAGCCTCATCATTGTTCTTTTGATCATCATTATGACCTGCATAAGATCATCTGCCAGATCTTCCACCACGACCTCTTCCACTATTCTTATTGTCAAACTTCTTGCTTAGTTTGTCCTCAACTCTTAAGGAAAATTGATATGCCTCCTCAACACTATTCATCTGAACTAGACTCAACTCATCTTGAATGCTAGGCCTTAACCCATTGATATAACTGGTGACTTTCTCCTTATCAGCTTCTGCATGGCTTGTTCTAATGAGAACTTGGTAGAACTCTTTGGTATACTCTTGAACAGATTTTCCTGCTTGCTTCATTCCTTGCATCTTCTTTAATAGATCAAGATCATTCTCCATAGGAATGAATTATCAATTCATTTTAGCTATCATCTAATCCCATTTGGTGATTTTGTCCTTTTCCTTTCTATTTTGCTCCAACTGAACCTCTTGCTACTAGATCTTTGCATGTCCCTTCAGTTTTGCCTTCACAAACTTGACCCTATCTAGATCCTCAATATCTTCATACTCAAATTACTCCTCTAGTTCATTGATCCAATTGATCAGCTCTTCTAGGTTAAGATTTCCTAAAAATGTGGGAAACTCAAACTTAGGTCTTTTACCAACCTTGGAGATGGCCCTAAAAAGCCTCTCTTCCCCTAGGTTTAGAATTGCCTTTGCTTCAGCATTTTCTTCTACTTCATCCTCATCCTCGCTTTCATCTCTTATGGGAAGATTCATTCCTCTATGCATTTGTTCTTCCAACACTTGCATTTGTCTTTGGAGGGCTCGAAAACCCTCAGGTGTAACACTTGCAGCTCATTCACCATGCTCTCTTCGTGGAGGCATTTTCCTGCTTCTGTTGAAAACCTAGTGCAAACTACCTCACAATCAACTATTTTTCTACATGCTCAGCCAGAACCATGGTCCTTGTGCGAACTGCCTCACAGTCGATGATCTATCCACACGCTCAATAACTCTAGCTCTGATACCACTTGATGCAAGGGACTCTCCTTAATACCATAAACTCATAACAAAAATAAAAAAACAACAACGAATGCAAGAAAAAAAAATGGACTTCTTATTATCGTTGCAAATGTGGAATTATAGAATTCTCAATTACAATATGCTAACCCAAATGGGCACCTTCATTATAGTAATCTGCAAGATAGTGCTACGAACTATCACCCAGAGCTCCCTAGACAATGTTCGAACATTTCTTAAATAGGTAGTTTTATGCTGCCCAGGAAGGTTCTAGATGCTCAAACTTAATAGCTAGGGCTGATAGACCCTAACAAAACATATAGAGTCGGCCAAACACATCTTTGACAATTATTTTAGAAGTGTCGAGTAGCCCAACTTTGGAAAGCCGTAACTCATGAACTGTTGCTCCGATTGGCTATTGTAACCACTTTTCAGAAATGCTAGCTCCTGATCAACAAGCTCAAAATTGTGTTAGCATCCTTCCGTCAAGATTTTGGACCTCATCCAAGCACTCTAAGGCCTCCAATGGTGAGCTTGAAGCTTTTTCTCAAACTTTTCTACCAAAAATCTGCAATAACTACTCTGATACTTAAGCTTGAGCAATGAGATTTTTATGGTAGGCTTATATCTCTAAAATGAACCTTCCTATAGAAAATGAGAACATTTCTAGCTCGCATGACAAACTTACTAAAAATAGCAAGTTCCCATAAATAGTAACCACCTTGTTTACTAGTCCTTATTAAAATAGAAAAGACTAAAAATAAAATATTTTTTGGGTGATGCAAGATTGCCCTTACACCCAGGATGCTCCTGCGTCACTAATACCTTAGGACTACTTTAACTACTTGGATCCTAATGTATTATATATGTTAGGATTAAAGAGAAAAAAATAATTACATGCAAATATAATCAATATCAAAAAATAATAAATCACATGTAAGAGAACACAAGACAAAAAGATTTAATATGGTCACCCAATCCCTAGGTTACACCCACCAAAAAACGAGTCCAATATTCTTATTATCTAGTGATTACCATTGAATTACAACCTATAATCCCTTACAACTCAATACCATGACAAGAAGCTACAATCTTCTCATACATTATGAAATCCTTGACCCTAAGCCATTTTATATTAGCTTCTTGTTGCTTACAAAATAGGGCTAGAATAATGATGAAGGGTGCTCCCCTTAATACCATAAATACATAATAGAAACAAATAAATAAGAGAAATTTGCGAGAATAAAATATGAGCTTCTTATTATCGCCACAAATGTGGAATTACATAATTTAGAATTACTTGATATGCTAAACTACATGGGTGCCTTCATTACAGTAATTTGCAAGACAAAACTGCAAACACTCACCTAGAATTGTCGTAGACAATGTAGAAACATTTCTTAAATAGACAATTTTATGTCATTGGGAAGGTTCTAGACACTCAAACTTAATAACTAGGGCCGACAAACCTTAACAATACGTATAGAGTCATCCAAATACATTTTTGACATTTATTTTGGAAGTTTTGGTTGGCCCAACTTTGAAAGGCCATAACTTTCAAACTGTTTCACCAATTGATGATTATAGCCACTTTTCAAAATCCCCAGCTTCTGATCTACAAGCTCAGATCTGCGCAAATGCCCATCCATCGAGTTTTCGAGCCTCATCCGTGAATGTTTAAGCCTTCAATGGTGAGCCTAAAGTTTTATACGAAAATTGCACACCAAAAATCTACAATAAATCCATGAATACTCATAATATGGCACCGAGCCTCAATTGGTAAGCTGATATATCCAAGAGGAACATCCACCTCTGAAATTAGGATTTTTTGAGCTCCTATGACTGACTTTCTAGAGACAACAACTTTGCATTATGATAACCCTTATTCAAACAACTGAAATAAAATATTTTTGGGTGATGCAAGACTCCTCTTAGACCCAGGATGCTCCTTTATCAGACACCTAGGGTAATTTGAGAAGTGACCTTGTCACGTCTCAGGTATTTAGAGGAAAATCAAGATGGTTAACCTCCTCCCTTGCTAGCCATGATGAATCTTCTACTAGCCTCCCTTTCCATTTGACCATGTATTTTTCATAAGTTTTGTTCCTTGTACTTTTTCCAACATGACTATCTCTTTGTAGTTGAACTAGCCACTAGAATACTCTACTATGCTTCTACAACTTCACCTCCATCACCTCCTTCATAATACTCTGTCAAATCTGAAATGTTAAATACTAGTAAAATATTCAATTTAGCAAACAACTCCACTTCATAGGCATTTCCAGAATCATGCCTTTTCACTATCTTGCATGATCCAAACGTCTTCATTTTCAGATTATTATATGTACCCATTGGAAAATGCTCCTTCTCAAATGAACCATGACTTCATCTCCAATCTAAAATTCCTTATACCTCCTTTTCACATTTGGCTTAGCCTTGTACTATTCATTCATCTTAGTGATGTGCTTCCTCACCTCCTCATGGATGTTCTTCAAATGTTCAGTAAATTCTTCTGATTTAGCATTACTTATTTCTCCTTTATATAGTTGGCTCAATTTAGAAGCATTTTTGGGACTACTCCCATATACAATCCGGAATGGTGATTTACTAATACTCCTATTGATAGAGTTATTATATGTAAATTCTTCCTGTGGTAAAATCAGATCCTAATTAGATCCCATCCTTTTGGTTTATCTCCAACCAAACATCTCAACAAGTTTTTAAAATTGTGATTCACAACTTTTGTCTATCCATCAGTCTATGGATGATATGATGAACTAAACTTCAAATCTATCTTCAATTTCATCCATAATGTACACTAGAAATACCCAACAAATTTGGTATCTCGATCTGAAACTACACTCTTTGGCAAACCACGTAGTCTCACCACTTCTTTGAAAAACAACTCTACCACATGAACATCATCACTAGTCTTCTTGCAGGGAATGAAATGTGTCGTCTTTGAAAACCTATCAACCAACACAAAAATAGAATTATGCCTTCACTCAGTCCTTGGTAATCCAAGAATGAAATCCATGACGACATCTTCCTACAGCTTCTTTGGTACAGGTAATGGATGATACAATTTCATATTCTTCTTCACTCCTTTCACCATTTTGAAATACTCTACAAACTTGTCCACATCTTGCTAGAATTGTGACTAGTAATAATTCTTTGCAACCAAAGAAATGGTTTATCTCTACCAAGGTGTTTAGTCAATCCTCCACTATGCTTCTCCTTAATGAGATTCTCTTTCATTGAACTTCATGGAATGCACAACTATCTTCCTTTGAACAACATACCATCTTGGATTATGAAATCCAACCACTTTGTACTATCAAGTATAAAAATATTTGTACAAGCCTTCCATACTTCACCAAAATTAAGATCCTCTAGATACAAATTACTGAGTTCCTTGAACCCAACCACCTCAATCTACATTTCTGTCAGCAAAAGTTATCTTCTACTTAAGAGCATCTATAACTATGTTAGACTTCCTACTCTTGTGTTTCAAAAAAAATGTACAACTCTGCAAAAATTCAACCCACCTCAAATGCCTTTGGTTTAATTTACATTGACTATTCAAATATAGTAAAGCTTGATGATCAATATACAAACAAACTCCTTAGGAAGAAGATAGTGTCTCCACTTCTTCAATGCCTAAACTAGAACATAAAATTCATGATCATAAACAAATTTTTTTTGGCATCATTCAACTTCTCACTAAAATAAGTAATGAGTCTACCTTCTTAGCTCAAAACAACTCCTATTATAGTACCACTAGCATCACAATCTACTTGAAATACCTTATTAAAATATGGAAGTGCTAAAATAGGCTACTTTGTAACTTTCTATTTTAACATATTAAAACTCTTATTTGTACTTATAGTCCACTTGAATTCTTTCCTATCCCCTCTCATTGTTTCAATTAAGGGTCCACAAATACTACTAAAACCTCTTACTAACTTTCTATAAAAATTAGCCAATCCATGACTCTTTGGAGTATCCATTAAAGGATAGCCTTCACTTTCTCCAAGTCCATTTTTTTTGAATTGCAATAGGAAAGGTAAACTCTAAGAAAGGGGGTGCTTTAAACTTTAACCCATAAAAAAATTCACCATACATCCATCTCACAATTCATTAAGTAAACTGAAATACCATGTAAACCATATACATATAAAGTATGTAAATAATTAAGCATTCACACATATATATGACACAAGATATGATTATCTAGAAACCCTCCAATGAGAAGGTAAAAATGGGGTGGGGATGATACCCACAAATCTTCACTACTGCAGTAATAAAGTGTACCTAATGAAGGTTACAATGTTTGATCATGAAACATGATCTACCCTGTGAAAGGTTTGCCCTATTAAAATCTTACAAAGACTCTTAGGTCTTACTCTATTAAAGGATTTAAACACCATGTTAGAAGTGTGCCCGATTAAAGGACTTCAACTCAAAATTATGTAAGAAACATTTTAAAGGATTTCAATATAGCTTGTTGGGACTACTCTATTAAGAGATTTGACTAATTGACCTATTAGAATGTCTCGGCAATGATCCTGTGATTAGCCCTCTATTGCTTGATGTTAGATCACCTCTATATTGATGTGTACTTGATCCTTCTCGATATGATGTCTCTCTGCTATTCACTATTTCCTTCCCTTGTTCTCCTTTAATTGATTCTACAATATATCTCAAATGATAATACCTTCATCATCATGAATGTCCTATTTGCTCATGCAAAATTCTCCTTCTCACTCATAGAACATCTAGGGTTTTTCCCTCCTTAAGAAGACTTAGGTGACTTAGGGTTAGGTATGAATCAATGGCTATAATTCATCCATATTGCCCCTTAAACCTTCCCTTTGTTTGATTAGATGCATGCAAGATGTAGGGATTCACATATAAGGTTCATTCTTATTAGCAAAAGATTGTAATTCATCCTTACGTTAGCCCAAAAATGATTTACATAGTAGTTTGTGCCAATACAAACAACTATGTCAAAACTGTGTTACTCAACTTATGAAGTCCCTAGTGCTCGACACTAACTATGACTTCAATACTGTTACTTGACATTTGAATGAGTCGGCATGCACTACCTTCTCAGTTCCTAAATCACTTGGCACATATGATCTACTCAGCACTTGAGTGACTCAGCACATGAGTGACTCAGCACTCACTATTTATTCGATATGCTCTAACTTATATGTTGTTCTCGACATATGTTACTTGTTTAGCATGAACTAAGTAAATGACTTAAGTGTATAGACACTCATTGGTCAAAACCAATCTAAGATTAACAATTTCTCCCTTTGACATGAGTGTCAAAAACACTTGATCATACATTAATAATCTTATTCTTATGATCATAACATAGATATCTATTCAACTTCTATACAAAATTTCAAAATGTTAAAATTTTGCAACATGACTTATGCCTCAAAATTTCAGAACTCCCCTCGAGTTGTTGATTTGGTTCTGTATTGTACTCTGTATCAAAATCTTTCTCCTGTTGAGTAGATTTGCATTATTTGATACCCTTTCTTTGTTTCTTACTCCCCCTTTGGGTATATATATCTCTTTTCTTTGTTTCTTAATTACTCCCCCACTTCTCTTACTCCCCCTTTTTTCAACACTGATGTTAATGGGTTATACACTTAGAGTGTATTTTTCCAAAAAATATTTATGGACCTCAAGTATAATCTTAAGAGTTTCATCCTAATTGTCACAAGCTACCTCCAAAGACTTAATTTGTATGGCTAGCTTGGCAGCAAGGTGTACTAAGCCATCTAATGTAAAAATATTGGGATCTTTCTTCAGAAGTATTTCTGCATAGCCTAGCTCCTTGTGTAAAATATCCATGTGAGGAGTTAATGAGGATTGGATGCTGATCAGTTCAGCCTTTATGTTGGCTTCATCTACTTGTAATGATGCTAACTAATTTTGGGATTGCAAGAGGGTCCTAAAATGTTTCTCACTTTGAGTTGGAGACTTGGGAAATAGAGCACTGGATGAATGCATTTGATTCACCAAACTCAGGATGTGATTCCTTATTTCTTGTGTGAAGAGTGTAGGATTATACAGTTCGGTGTATAAAGAGAAAATGTTCTCTAGTGCCTTCTTCACACTCTCTATCTTGGTTTCTAGCTCAACCTGTGTCAATGCAGTACCACTGGATATCTTCTCATTGACCTTGTTTTGAAATTTCCTTTCAGACCACTCTAATAATTTAACATTAGTATCCAAGTCTATGTCACTAACCCTTTCCACTATATTGGTCAATTGTTCAATTATGGGCTTTGTTTTATCTAGAGTAGGTAGACTGAATGCATCTAAGAAAATCTCTTTGATGCCAATTAAAGCTTGCTTCTACCTATGCTCCCTTCTAAGTAGTTCTTGATGTTTCTTCTTTGCTAGGGACTCTTTTAGTATACCCATCTACTCAATTGTGATTGATGCATAATCAAATTTAGGCAATATAATTTCTTCATCTAGGCTAATATTTCCATAAGTAATTACCTCTTTTTCCTTAGATGAGCTAGGATTCAACACTAAATATTGCAAGCATAGCATCGATGCTCAGCCTCTGAAGAGCTTGACTGGAAGGAGTACTAGATTCTGGTAATGTCACTAGTGCTTGGATTGCTAGTAGCTCCTTCAGCTTGGGTGTCAAACTAGTCTCTTCAGACTTGTTCTTTTCTACCTCTGTGGTTTTAGTTACATCTTGAGTTTGTGCTGGAGGTGTAGTTGTGTATCTACCTGACTTGTTTGGTCTTGAGTCCCATCATTAATTGGTGTTTCAACCTTGTCTTCTCCAACTATCTCAACTTTTTATTTTTCAGCTGCATTTACATTTTTTGAGATTGGAGCATCTTGCATCATTGTACTGATAGTGAAACTTGATGTCTCTGTACTTTGATAGAAAACTATGGGTTGTGAAGATTGTACACTTGTGACTTGAGGAGTGATTATTGGTGTTTCTTGTGTTTTCACCTCCTCCCCTGTAGCTAGATCTAAATTATGTCTTCTATATTTCATCCAAACTTTACAATACAAGGTTGTCACATAATTTGGCCTAGAGAGTGGATTGGACAAGTATCCTTTTCAAATCTTCCTCTACAAGGGGATTGATGTTTTGCGAAATAGTATCAAAAACTTCCTTCACTATGATAGTTTCAATATTTACACTTGTCACCTGTTGAGGGATAACACTCAAAGTTTGTGTATCTTGTACACTCTATTCTTGTTGTTGCTCTTCCTTAGTTGGTGCCTAGTTATCAATATTCATATCAGTGTCTCCCTCAATTGTGCCTTGTTCATATCGTCTTCTTCATCATCTCCTACCTCAATAGGTACTTGGTCATCTTCTTTGGTTGTTGACAATCCATATGTAATTTTCCACATTTGTTTGGACTTTTGTACAACATCCTCTATGTTGTTTTGCAATATGCTAAATGTTGTATACTTTGACACAAATCTTACAACATATTTCCTAATGGCTTTAGAAATTTTTGCCTTGCTAAGTTCTGGCATAACTTGAGCAAGGGTTGTCTCCCTAATTTTCTTCTTAGTGTTTAAACAATAATGTCATTTTTGCTCAACTCTATCATATAAGCTTTTAGGAATGGAGTTGGCAAGTTCTAGCGAAGTCTTTTTAAATTTAGCCATCATGGCTTATACTACCTCTTCTACTTGATTCTTCTCAATCTTTCCAAGATTATCAAACTCAATGTGAGAGAAACTTGGAAAATCAACACTATTTCTAATGTTCTCACGTAAATTATATAAGTGTGAGGAGGGATTGTGACTCACCACTTGGAATTGGCTATTATCATTAGATTTAGTCTTCTCCTCATCAGATTCAACTTGAGCAACATACTTCCTTCTTGGTCTCTTCAATATTACACCTTCCTGCTCTTTAAGCTTGGCTACTTCTTTAGCCTTCTATGCAGTGACTCTTGTACTAGCCCTTGTGGTAGGTGTTGTAGTTTTGGGCTGATTAGTTTTTATAACCTTCTTTGGTTTCGTCATTACTTGAGTCTTTTCCTTTCTTTTCTTCTTTTCAGTAGTTATAGCTGCTTCCTTGGCTTCTTCTTCCTCGGCACCTTCTGTAGTTTCGACTTCCTCCTCATGCTGATATTTACCCTGACCTTGTGTCAATGCCAATGGTGCTTGTGCTTGTATATCCTCTTCTTGTTCATCATCTTTCCCCTCTTCTTCTTCCATGGTTCCTTCACCAAATTTTTCTTTCAATTTCTTCACTAATTTGTTCTTCTTTTTTATCACAGAAGTAGTCTTCAATTCTATAGTGATCTTTGATGGTGTGAACTACCTCATAGTCAACAATCTATCTACACACTCATGAGCTCCAACTCTACTACCACTTGATGAAGGGTGATCCCCATAATACCATAAACAAAGAAATAACAACAATTTGCGGGAACAAAATTTGGGCTTCTTATTATTGCCACAATGTGGAATTAAAGAATTTAGAATTACAATATACTAACCTACATGGGTTTCTTCTTTATAGTAAATTGCAAGACAAAATTGCAAACTATCACTCGGAGCTATCCTAGACAATGTGCGAGTATTTCCTAAATAAGCAATTTTATGCCACTTGAGAAGGTTCTAGAAACTCAAACTTGATATCTAGGGCTGACATACCATAACAATACATATAGAGTTGGCCAAACACATTTTTGACATTTATTTTGAAAGTTTTGGTCAGCCCAACTTCAGAAGGCCATAACATTCAAATTGTTTCTCTGATTGACTATTATAACCACTTTTCAGAATCCTTAGCTTCTAATATACAGGTTTGGATGGTGCAAGTGCCCATTCTTTGAGATTTCGAGCCTCGTCTAGGCATGTTTAGGCCTTCAACGGTGAGCCTAAAGTTTTTATACCAAATATGCACACCAAAAATCTGCAATAAATCCTTGAATACTTATGATATGACATTGAGCATCAACTAGTTGGTTGATATATCCAAGATGAACATCCACCTTTGAAATTAGGACATTCTAAGCTCATATGAATAACTAATTAAGTGGCAAGCCTCTAGAAACAACAAATTTGCATTAAGACAACCCTTATTCAAACAAGTGAAATGAAATATTTTTGGATGATGCAAGATTGCTGCTACATAAATAAGTCATCCAATAGAAAAATAATAGCCTACACTTTTTACAATAATAAAGTTGATTGATCTTTTGGCTGCACAACCCCATACAACTTGTAGGGGTGTTGCCCTTTGACCCCTCCCCATACTATGACTGGGAGCACACCTGGGGTTCTTACCTAGGACCCCATAAGGGATGTAGTCCCTTGTTCCCATCTTGGGGGTGCTGCCTCCAAACCCCCATAGTAAAATCTAGGGGAAACCATGCTGAATAAAGTGGAGGAAAAAAATTCTCTAAATCTGATTAGACTCCACATGACAACAATATATTCTTTCTTTTGTGATCTTCTTAAGTTGGGTTAATAGATGACTACTCTTTAATTCTCAGATTCATCACCTATCTTCATGAATAATTAATCACTATATTAGAACCATTAAGACTTTATCCTTTTTGTAGAAATACCATTTACATCTAGGACAATTTTTTGATCTTCAAAACAATCATTTATAAAATAGATCTTCAAAACATGAATCTCTTTTTAAACATAATATGAAAACTTAGAAATAAAGATGAAATCCTTTATGTAGAACTCTTTTGGAACAAAACCATGATACCTCTACCCCACAAGAATTAGTTTATATATCTATATTTCCAACCTAAGAATATAGTCTCTATTTTCTAAAATTATAACTGATAAAATACAATAAACACACAAAAGGAAACCCCTCCTTTACTCTTTAATATTACAAATTATCTAAATAAATTCTAAAAGCCTTCTAACATTAAACACATCTTAAATTCAAATTTGTCTTTCTAACTCACAAATAGAAGTTTATGAGTGTACATGGAATCTTATCTTCAATGCAATTCCTTTTTTACCATCATAATAAAAGCTCCTTAAAAATTACTATAGAAAGAGTTTTTCTAGCCCATTAATCACCCTAAAAATCACTAAAAATTTGTTGACTAAATAATGGCAATTTTTTAAAAACTAAATAAAAAACATTGGCGATTCAAATACTAACACAAGTCACTAAAATAAAATTATCACAAATGTAAACCCTATATTCCAAGGTATACTAAATGCTTTTGGCGAGCGTAGAGACCTGTTCTCTCCTACAGCAGCGTAACTTTGCAGTGTTCGAAGAGCTTGTGATTATATTATTATTCTAGTGGTCAAGTCTTTCATTATATCAATATTATGTTATTATGCAAGTCATTAGTGAAAGTTTTTAGAAAGCATTTTTTTTCATGTTCTCATGGAGTTGGTTATCTATCAAGTCTTACTATGTAATATTTAAGCTGATCACTCATGCACCATGTCTCTTTTATTTGTTAATAGTCATTTTTGTGTTGATCGAATTACTTCCTTTTTATTTTGTCATTGCTGAAATTAAAATATTGTTAAAATATTAAAGAGAGTGAATTTAAGTTGTGCGAATTTTAGAATTATGATTTCTAAATATAAAACCTAATTTTTAGCCTTAATCTCATAATAACCTCTTAAAAAATCTGTCATTGATGATCAATTTTTTTTTTTGGTAAAATTCAATTTTTTACAATAAATTCTTAAATAGTTAAGATCTTAATTTAGAAGTGAAGCTTCTTACATGCAACAAACATTCTAATCAAATTACACACACACACACACATTATTTGAGCCACACACACACACAAAGTGAAGCTTCTTACATGCAACAAACATTCTAATCAAATCACACACACACACACACACACACACACACACACACACACACGCACGCACGCACGCGCGCGCACACACACACACACACACACATTATTTGAGCCATAGATTTCTATCATGTCATTAACAAATTATTCTATAATTATTAGAAGTAAAAACTTGTCCTTTTTTAATCAAGAAATCTCAAGAAATCTAAAGGAAATCATAAATTTCTATAAGTTATAATGTAATTAAATAAATGAATTAATTTATAATTATTGAAATAATATTGTATCTAATTCAAATTTATTTATCACTTTAATAGATATCTACAATCTTTTATTAAATTATTATTTTTAAATTAAAAATAATAATTTACAAACAAAACTACCTTTAAATGAATTATAGGAAAAAGTCATTTTCAAACCTATAAATTTAATCTAATCTTTGATTATTAATTTATTATTTAATTTAGTTAAATACTCTATATTTTTATTTTAATGCAACTTATTTATTGAAATTTATTTTATATATACTGCTCTTAAAAATATTGAAATTTGTATATAGAATTTTAAAAAGTAACTAAAATATATTTAAAACTCCACTATATTGTACACAATCTGCCAACCTGTTAAATGCCTAATGAATAAAAGTCGAACTTAAGCAGGCTTGACTTTAAATCTCAACCTTTCTACCACTTAAAAAATAGAATTAGCAGAAACAATATCATCTCCAATGAAAGTTTAAAAGGGCTTTTAGTAAATGCTTTTCAAGATCATCCATGTTTTCTTTTAGTTGCAGAGCAAGCAAATGCTTCACTCAGGCTACAGTGCTATCAACCACTGCCATGTCACAAAAATTATGTGTAACAACACACACCTCTCAGGTGTTTTGTGATATAAAAAATCAGTCTAATTAAACCTCTCAACAGGCATTGGACCTACAAAATTTATTTAAGAATCCATTTAATTTTTTGGTTATCCTTTTTTATTTCATAGCTCTGTGTTTTCTTTTTATTTATTTTGCTACTCACTTTGGTTGGGACATTTATAATTTGTAGTTTTGCTATGTGGCATATATTCTTTTGTTTCTAACCACATCTCATTGAGGGGATGACTGGATTTAACAATTATATCACATAATTCTTCAGTAAAGAATCTATTGGCTTTTTTTTGTCGAAATTAATAAATAGATTCTTTAATAAAAAGGTTTCACAACAATTGTGAGATCTTACAGCTAGACCACATGATTTTTTTAAAAATACATCATTTTTTCTCTCTACATTAAATGCAAATTGGAATCAATTGGTTCTCTTAAAAAAAAACACAAAAATTTGACTTGTTCACAGATTTATATAATATTTTTGTTGTCCATGGAAATTTGTTCTAATCTTTGAAAAGCTTCCCCTATTATACTTGAAGAGTGCAATCTTAGGGCTTTCAATTTGATTGCAAAGATGTTATTATAGCTGAAAGTTATTCATCTATCAATTAAATATTTAGTAAATGTATATATTCTTTTAAATCTTTAGTAATAACACTAGTGTTTTTACTTAAAGATATATAAAGTTATATATAAAAAGGTTTTAGTGGTTGGATAGCCATTATTTGCATTCCTTATCTTCTCTTCTATTTTGAATTGGAAAATAGATAGGTGAGATTTTCACATTTCATAAACAGTTGTTGGAACTTGGAACTTCTAATATTGACAAATATTCGCGAGGTTTTTCCAAAGCCTGGAAAATATTGTCTTGCACAGATTAGAGATATGATTCCTCGTGAATATTATCGCACATGGTAGGTACAAAAAAATAATTTATAACCTGAAACGTTCTGTAAAACAGGGAGATTTAAATTTTGAAAAAAATAATCGCACATTCCCGAAAACAAATTGAATAATTTCCAAGCCATTTCCTTGAATAATCCATTCAAGCGAACAAGCACATATCACATCCGGTGCAGACACAAGACAAACAACCCTCGCAGTTAATAATTTTAGGACCCCCTCAAAACCTTTCGGCTCACCCTTTCCTCTTCCATCTCACAATTCAGTTCACTCTGAACAAAATCTTTACAAACCCAATTAGGGTTCTTCACAGCGCAGCAGTAAACACGGTATTGATCTCTATTCCGGATCTTAAACCGGCGCTCTTTTCCACAGGCCGTGCAACGAACAAATTCATCCCTGTGAAAATTAAAACGATTAATGTCGACATTGTCGCCGTTGGGTCTGTAATAACGGAGCAGGAGTGTATTGCAAAGGGCCACTTTCTCGGTGAAGCCGGATTTATCAATCATTGTAACCCAAATCGAGTCCTTCCATTTTCTTCGATTGTTTCGGGCGTGCTTTTGGAAAATAGTGGGCGCCATGGGACCTTTCTTGCATGCCCCTGGAAAACAATTACACACCACGCTTAAATCCCCTTGTTTTGTTATCCGTAAGGTGCCGACAAAGTCCCCAAAACCTAAAGTGCTGGTGCACCCACAGGTAATATCAAGAAAATCATTTTCGAGCTTCCATCCAAGCAGATCCTTGAGATCTTCGCTTGTGAAAAACTCATTGGTAGTATTACTGTGGGTGCCGTGAAGAGTACCATTTGCTTCTTCCATGACCTCCTCCTGCTATGCTGCTGTAGCTTTATCTGGAGTTGGACGCTAGATTGCCATGCAAAGGGTCTTTTATAGAGGTGATTTGGTATAGATGAAATTCTTTAACTCGTACAGGGCCCTTTTCAAACATTTTCTATGGATCCCCACCGACACGGTGGAATTCCCTGGGCCGCTTTTAAAATATTTTTTTTTGGGTCAAATTAAGGGCCCCCTTCCCGCGTGCCTTTTATTTTTAATACAAAGTTAAAAACAATATTATTTTCCCTGTTTCTTATTTTGTGAGAAAAATAGTTTAAATATTATTTAAAAACAATCTATATTTAGTAGCATTTGTTTCTATGTTTGGAAAAGAAAGAGCTGGGGGGTTCACGATATTAACTTTTTTTTTTTTAAATTCTTAAAACTTTGTTTACCTATTAAACATATTATAAAATACGGATATATAGTAGTTTATAGAGGGACTTAATAAGAACTGGAAGAGATTCATATGAAAGAGAGGTCCATTTAGTGTAATTTCTTCACTCTTTGGGGAAAAAAAATTATGGCTCATGATTTCTATTTATGCCGTATTTAGATTTAGGCTTTGTAATTGAAAAATTATGAGGGATGGAATAATCTTGTGATTCAATTTTACTTTAAATGAAAAAAGTTCTGATTAATGATTTCTATTTATATAGTATTTAAATTTAGATTAGTGAAATCTAATATATAAGGAGTCTGAAGATCTTGTAGACCAAACATATTTTAAATTCATAAATTTCAATAAAAAATTATGTTTTCAATAATGTATTAAGTATATGAGTTGGCCATCATAGTTATTTTAATTTTAGAATATTTAGTAGTGTTCATAATTTTTGTAAGTGTATGGTGGAATGTTGGTGAGATATAGAGCTTTTTTGTATTAAAAGATGCATGAAGAACATAAAGAGAGTTGTTAATAAACATCCAAGGAAGAAGAATTGACAATATCACTTGAATCTATCCAAACAAACTATAAAAATGAATACAATTGGTTAAAAGTTTGTGGGAGTTGTTCAAAACCAATCAGACAAAAAAATACAATACAATGTTTAATAACTTTACAATTATCAAGAACTTATGGAATTTTCTTTGTGTAGTTAAAATATATATTTATTTTTTGGGTGAAATATTATATTTATATTAATAATAACTGGTTCGAAAAAGCTCCTGGAGAAAAGAACCAAAAAAGAAAAACTTTGGTCATTGCCTGATACAAAAAAGGAATGCATAAGAAGAAATATTGCATCAAGAGAGAGTATCTATCAGCACTAATGAATCTTGTCCTAGGGATTCTTAGATCGAGAATATAGTAATTACAAAGAGCCCAAGACTCATATAAATACAATTCATTGATTGGTGCCAGAGACAAGACCCAGAGCCCAGCGAAAAATGTCATAGAGATTACCATCACTAATTTACATCCAAAACTTCAATTAAGACCATGACATAAGAAAGCCATCTGATGCAAGTGTAATCCAAGACCCTAAACTGCATATAATATCTCAAAAGAACAAGCGAGATGCATAAAAGAAAAAACATGCAAAATCATAGAGAAATCATGGTTTACTATCAAATAAAATATGAGGAGGACTCAACCTTATTCTAAACATATTTTTTTGTCATAATATTAACCAAGTTGGGGAGATCAAGGAGGTTAAGTGGGGAAAGTAAATAGTTCATATAAACCCCATTAGTACCCAAATTAGCTAGACAATTAGCTAAAAGATTGCCTTCTCTATAAGTATGCATGATGTAACATTTAGAGATTGAATCAAGAAGAGACCATACTTGATGTAATATATACTATATGGACCAATTATATACATGACGTTTAATACTCACATTAATAATAATTGATGTATCCCCTTCAACATGTAGCTTAGATATAGAAAGTGATTTTGCAAGTTCCAAACCAAAAGGTAAGGCCAAGGCCTCAACTTTTTTATTAGTACACTGAGAGAGAAGATGATTTTGTTGCAATCACATGACTTTTAAAATCTCTAATGACTATACCATAGCCATAGTTGCCTGGATTTCCTCTAGAGGCCCCATCAAATTTGAATTTGAAATAACCCTCACTTGGAGGAATCCACTTGGTTTGTGCTTAGATAAGAGGAATCTTGGATGGACACAATGGAGTAGGAAGATGAGGAAAAAGTAAACCCTTCCACCGCTGAATAACATAGCCATCCCAAGGAGAAAAAACATGTTTACACTTATCTTTACTTACTGAAGCATTAACAAGCTCAACAATTGATCTTTCTAATCCCTTCAAAAATTGAGGTATTGGAGATGACGTCTGTCTAAAAATTCTCTTTTTTCTTTCCCACCAAATTGCCCATACTACAGATGCAGGGATGCACTTCCAAAGACATGGAAACATCGATTTAGAGTATAAGATTGGTCATGCTTGGAATAAATTCCATAGAGAATTAGGTAATGGCATATGGAAATTAAGCTTATCAAGGACAAAATGCCAACAATCTTGGGCAAAAGGGTAGTTTAAGAGGAGGTGATATGTTGTTTCTATAACTTGCAGATAGAGCACATAGTTAAATGGATCAGAAACGTTCAATCTATGAAGATGATCACTAGTTAAAATTTGGCTTTTTAGTACAAGCCATGCAAAGCATCCTACTTTTGGCATAACTGAGCTATTCCAGTAGAATTCAAAAGCACGATATGTGGTCTAATTATACTAGTTGTGTTGGAGAGCCAAGTATCCTAGTTTAATAGAGTATTTACCATCTTTAGCTAGAAACCAAAAGAGGCAATATGGATGATTAGACATAAAGACATTCCTTTTAGCTAGTACTTGTTTGAAAGAAGTAGCCTGATTGTGGGATATAGGAAGAGATGAGGGGTCTTGCCAAATGACTAGCCCTATGAACCTATGAATAGTTGAGACATAAGTAGAAAAGGATGTCCCCCAAGCTTTAATCACTATGTTTGAAGAATCCTTTATAGAATCAATAGTGGTAGGGGGGGGGGGTGCAACCCATTCCATGAATCAAACCAAAAATTGACATTATCCCCATTGTTCACTTGCCATGATATGAATGAAGTAATACCTTCTCGAGAAGCCATCATGAAATCCCAAATGACAGACCCCTTTGGTGGGTCTAGCAAAGTAAGAACTATGGAAGGTTCCAAGTTATCTAAATATTTCTCTTGCAAAAGGTGAGACCATTTGATAGAGGGTTTATCATACATTTTCCAAACACCAAACAAGTTTAGCACCAAAAACTCTATTCCTATTGGTCATGTTGGGAAGTCTGACACCTGTTGTTCTATAAGAGGTTGACATGGCATGAATAGAAATTACAGGTATTTTCTTTTGACCATTCATATTATCTAACCAAAGAAAGGTGCAGATTAAAGTTTCAATTTGAGAGATGATACCTTTGGGGGCTTATAGAATGGAGAAGTAATAGTTATGAATGACAGAAAGAATAGTTTTGATAAGCAACATTATACTCGAGAAGGATAACCAATGAACCTTCCAAGCACTAATTCTACTCTTAATACGATCAATCACAGATTTCCAATAAGAGAGCTTGTTTAATCCCATAAAAAAGGGAACACCAAGATAAGTAGAAGGCAAATGATCATGAGGAAAACCAAGAAGATGGATTATTCTTTGAGAAACCAATTGGGATGTATTAAACACATAAATTTTAGATTTAGTTGCATTGATACATTGACCTGAAACTTATGTATATAGGTCAATGGATTTATTCATACTCGGTGCTTCTTGATATGTAGATGATCCAAAAAGTAAAGTATCATTAGCAAAAAGAGAATGGGTTATGGACAAAGATTTACCTATAATATTGATACCTTTCCACAACCCTTTTTGATTAAGAGAGTTAATAAGTCTGCTAAGGGCCTTTTTCATAATGATAAAAAGGAATGGAGAAAGAGGGTCACATTAACAAACTCCTTGGGAAAAGGAAAAGAAACCTACTAGTGCACCATTAATGAGAAAAGAAAAATGTGCACTACAAATGCAAGCTTTAATCCATTTACACCATCTAGAAGAAAAACCAAACTGATGAAGGACTAGAAGAAGAAAAGATCAATTTAGTTTATCATAAGCCCTCATCATATCTAATTTGATAACAAAGGCTGGAATATTATGTTCTTTGATAAAATGAAGGGTCTCATGGGCTTGTATGCTAAAAGAAATGACCTATAGGGAGCATGAATCGACAAGCAAACATTAGTTCAAACCAAAATATGTATCAAGTTTTCACCAAATGAAATAACAAATTAACTAATGCTTGCTTGAGTTTTGCAACTCAAAGTAGTCAATCAAGCCAAATCCTCAAGCAACCTCTACAGCTCAACAAAGACACCCATGAGAGGCCCTGTTGGTGTGTTAAGATTGGAGAAATGTTTGGTGTGCTCTCCCAAACAAAATAATGTGTTGAATCTCTTGATGATGGATATGCAAGTGTGAGGAATGCAACTATGAGCCTATGCTATATGAATATGAATAACACCTCAAACAATGACTATGGAGAAAGCCATGCTTGGAGGCATTCAAAGATGAAGATATAAAATGCAACAAAGTAATCTAAACCATGATGCAAGCTAAACTAAGATGCAAATGAAATGAAAATGAGAAATGGAAGCCATAAATCTACTCTAACAATGCAAATGAACTCTAAATCAACTACCAAAGGTTAGTATGCAACCTAGAAATCACTATGCAAGCTCTAAACTCAAACTACTATGAAAGCTCAAATCTCAAACCAACATGATAACAATGCAATAATGGGAGATGAAAATGCTAGAGACAAGGCATCTATTTATAGGCTTAAGGGAGGGCTTGGTGAGGTGGTATCCATGTAGGTGCCACAAGGAGACACATAAGCAAGCCATGCAAGTGGTCAACATTTGAAAGTTTGCTCACACATATGTGAGTAAACTTGAGAGGAAGAGTGGGAGACAAAAGTGCAAGAGGAGTGTGGAAGCATGCCTTCTCACATGTGTGAGCACACACTTAGGCTAATGAGGAGGATTAAGAAAGTGATTAGGATGATTAAGTGGGGTTAAATGGTGGAATAGGCTTAAGAGGATGAAAATGATGGGTGTAGGCTAGGTTTTAGGCTAGGCTTAAGATTAAATTAAATAGGATTTAATTTAATCATAGGTTTAGAAGAATTAATGAGATGTGAGGATTAAATAAATAGAATTTATTTAAAAGGAGAAATTATGGAGGATTGTGTATTAAATAAATTTAACACATTAAGGCTGGAGGTATTTAAATTAAATTTAATTAAATAGGTAGAAGAATATAAAAAATATAATTAATTAATACATAATTAATAATGATGTCAAGGGCAATATTAAATAAATTAATATAGTCTTTTGAGATGATTTCTCAAGTGTCTACATTTTGCTCCTCTTTGATGTGATGTTGGGACAACATCATATCAAAGAAAAGAAAATATAGGTTGCCCCAGAGAACGATAGGAGTCCTAGGAATTGTGTCAAAGCAACAACAAGGGAGGAGGGTGCCCCTTCGAGGAGATGGGGTGAAAAAGGAATTTTTTTTGCCCCATTTTCTTGAAAATAGACACAGGAAGGAAAAGAGAAAGAGAAAAAGGCTCCGAAGATGACTTTGCATGACTTGCTTAGTAAAAGTGGAAGGAAGCAAGGTGAATTGGATAATGATTAGTCTAAATGCAACTTAACTACATGAATGCATGAGATTCAGTTGTGTTCATATGGGAGAGCACACCTTAGTTTGATATTTCAAGAGGAGTTATGCATCAAATGCTATAGTAGCATAGATGACAAGATTCCTTTGCGTGGATGAGACTCTTAACACAATAGATGTAGGTTTAAGAGTCATGATGGAACAAATGACATATATGCACTGGAGAGGTCTGGGCACACCCAAAGTCTTGTTAGGGATCTTGGTGGAAAGTGTGCTAACCCATTGCCCCTAGTGAGAAATGCATAACCATAACTTGAAAACCAATAGAGATGTGCTAAAGAATCATGAAAATATAGATCATATTGCAAAATGACACGTGTAATTAGGTTAAGCCATTCAAATGATACCAAGATATTGAAGATCGAGGCACACATGGGGAGGCTATCACTGACACACAAAGATAAAATCAACAAAAGACCTTATGACCAAGTAGTCATTTAGTCCATAGTTCTTGCCATGAACTAGATTAGTGAAATTTTTTAAGCCTGTGTAGGAAGGATTCATCCTGTAAGGCAAAAATTGATTGTTTGATTGAATTGTATTGAAATGTTTGTGATTGTTCACTGGCAATAGTGTGAAAGGAACAATGTTCTTAAATTATTTAGTCTTAGTGTGAATTTGTGTAAGTTTTTTTGCAATCACTATTTGATAAGCTAAGTTTCATGGTTGAAGTTTAGTGTCATGAGATTGGATGATGATAAGATAATGGATGAATTTAATTGAATGAGATGAATGATGTGAAAAGCTTGAAGTTAATTTGTATGAAATGATTGGAAGAAGAGAATATGATTAGATTAGAGGACAAATGAATTGATTGAATGGATTGGGAGAAGTAAAAAATTGATGGAAGAGGGAATGGATTAGAACCAATGACAAGGGATAACCAAGGGATGGTAAATGGAGGAAAAGAAATGTGAGTTGGTGGATGAAAGGAATGGTGAAAGGATATGAGGGAAAATGCAGAGCCAAGGACCATTTTTCAAAGGAGTCCAAATGTCCCATACCAAGGATAGGAAAATGAAAAAAAATATGGTGGGAAAGGAAACGTGAAAATGGAAAGATGGTACAAAGTCTAGCATATGGAGGAAGAGAAGGCACGTGTTCTTCCAAAGCATGTATGAACATTTTGTTATTGTGCCTCTAGTAGTGATCATGAGCATGGGTATGAAAGTGGAATGAATAAGGGATATGGGAGGGAGGGTATGAAAAAGAGATGCAGATATGAAGGGTATGGATGAAATGTGGGATATGAAGTAGATGAAATGGCGGGGATAACCAAGATCAAGGACAAATGAAAGGGGGATAAAAATATGTAGCAGTATGGATGGAAAATGGATGAACATGACAAGGACTATGGAATGCAAGATATGGATAAATGTCAAGATGAAATATGTGAAAGAATTATGGAAGTATGTAGGAAAATGTATGGAAAATGTGCAAGGGATATGGAAAGTGCATATGGATGGATGAAAGGAAAGTGAAAGTCAAGATCAAAGATGGAAAAGGATGATGAATGGTAGATGGAAGTATGAAAGGTATGTAAGGAAGAGTGGTATGGATGGAGCTTGCCCCGAGTGTAGAGTGCAAGTGGAATAGGAAAAGTGAATGGATGGATAAGTGGAAGTGGAAGACATTGGATACAAAGGGAGGACTCAAGCATCTAGATACATGGATTGGATGCCTTGATATCTTTTCCTTTTTTCTTTGTTATTTTCAAGGAATTTTTCCTATTTTCTCATAGATGTTGGTAGGATAGTGAAAAGAAGGATGGTGTGGATTGGGGAATGGAGGAAAATGACTTATGAAAAGGTTTGGATTAAGGGGGTGGAGTGGGTGGGAGGAAGACATGGCAGATAGATGCTAGGTTGGAAGACTTGTGGATGAGTTGATGAAGGAGGTGGAAAGATCGTCATTGGCACACATCTTGAAGGGTGATGGAAAGGTGGAAATTGTGAAGGATAGGTAGGAGAAAGTGTGGATTTTGGGATATAGGGACCCAAAATGGATGAAGGAGACAATGGATTTAGGATGGTGGATTTGGGTATATAAGGACCCAAAATGGATTTGGAACATGGAAGCTTCGATGGATTATGAATGAGGGAAGCCTTTGGATTAGCAAAATTGGATGTCATTTGGAATCTTTCTTTGAGATTCATTGCTACATTAAGTAGCTTTAGAATCCACATGATTTTTTCATGTTTGATTTTTAGCCTTTGTGGCCTTTGAGTTCTGTTTTGGATCATATTTGTCTTTTCTTGAACATTTCGTTTAGAGGGGACATGTTGATCCTTTGATTTTTGTGGATTTTTGACTTTATTCTCTTGTTCTTTAGCATCCAATTTGCTTCCATTGGCCATGGTATGGGTGCATGAAGATAAATGGGGTGGAGAGCGTATGGATGGTGAACATTGGAAGGAATTCAAGGATGTGTCCCTTTGTTGATATTTAATAGGAAAATGAGGAGATGAAGTGGAAACTATGGATATGGTGGATCAATGCATGTAAGGACCCAAAATGGAAGGAAGGGATGAAAGGTTTGGCTTTGGAACATAAGGACCCAAAATGGATGGAAGTGAGGATAGGATGGGAATATGGATATAAGGGCCTCCAATGGATGGTAGTGAGGAAGAAATAATCTTGGATTTGGAAGGACTAGAAGGCATACCAACATCTTGAGACATTATTTCTTCAATGGGATGCTTATTAGTTTCAACACAAGATGCAAGTCTAGTTATATGGGGTTCATGAGTGGATTGGATAGGTGTGATAGGTTCATGTGGAGGATTAGGATCATGAGGGAGATTATGAAGGATAATAGGGTTTTGAGATGGAGTGGGATCATGAAAGGTAAATGAAGGGGTGCTTTGATCTTGACTTAAAAGAGGACCATGTAGCAGAATGAGTGGATCATGAGATGAAATAGGAGCATGAGATGGAGTAATTTTATCTTGACATGGAGGAGTATTAGTGGATGGAGTGGAAGGAACTTCTACATGAAGTGGAGGATCTACAGATGCTAACTCTTGAGATGGAGTGGAATCGGTAAGGTGTGCGGTACATGAAATACCTTGATCTTGATTCAAAAGGGAATCATGAGATGGACTAAGAGGGATACATGGATCTTGAGGGATAAGGGAATGATGGGATGGAGAAATGCTCAGATCTAGAGGAGAAGAGGAATCTATAATGCCATGCTTTGGAGGAAGGTCTTGAGATGGAATTGGGGATATGACTTTGGGTGACTGGATCACTTTATTTTGAATTTTGTACTTAGACAAGAATTCAAGTGAGAAAAACCTATTATGAGGTGGCAATGATGTTTTTGGAGGATTAGGATTATGTGAAGGTGGAACTATGGGTAGGGGATTGGGATGATGGTTTTTGACATTAGGCTCAAAGTATGGGGAATTGCATGGAGAATTGGGGTTGGATGAGACATGAGGACTATGGTCTTCGAAACATAGGGGAGGAGGACATGTGGCATGAAAGGTAGACTTTTTTTGCAGATTTGCTAGGCTCAAGATAGAATTATTTAGTTCCTCAATTTCTTTGGCCATGGCATTTCTGTTTGAGGAATTGTATGGGTTATAAATGGAATTGTATGTGGTTGAAGGATAATGACGTGGATTTCCCTTGTCAAAGGTAGAAGAATAATGAACATGAGATAGATTATAGTTGGATATGAAGGGTTGAGGATGGATTTGATATGTAGGTTGAAAGGGAGGTATAACTCCATATTGTCATGCAAGATCGTCAACCATTTGATTAAGCCAATTTGGATCCATAGATGTTAGAAGAAGAGTGACGAAAGATTTGATGAGGAATGGAATATGAACTAGGGACTAGGAGAAAATTTGGACTGTGTGTCAGTTTGATTTGAAATGGATTGGACTTGATATTGATTTGATTGAATTTGATTTGATTTGATATTGATTAGATATGATTTGATTTGATTGGATATTGATTGGATTTGATGAGGGTTTGATGTGATTTGATAAAAACCCTATGATATTGCAAACAAGTGAATGGGGGATTTGAATTAAAGTCTAATGTTGATGACAATGCTCCTATGTCCAAAGTAGAAGATTTTATAAATATTTGAATAGGAAGAAGACTTGAATGGATGAAATTAGAAAGATTGATTGTGGATGAATATGTAAATGGATCAAATTAAGAATTGATTAGAAATGACTGAATTTGAGAAGGAATTGGATTTGAAGGATGATGATTTGAAGGATTGAATTAAGGATGAACTATGAAATTGGCTAAGGAAATTGGAACTTGATTTGGATTATCAATCATGACTAGGATGAAGATTATGGATTAGATCGAATGATTAGGAAGACAAGTAAATGATTTGGACAAAAAGAGATGATTAAGACTTGGAGGAATGGTTTGAATGATGAAGACAAGAGATGTATGAGGGTGATGACTTTGATTGGAAAGAAGAAGTGACATGGAATGATGTGGACAACTTGACTAAGAGCCTAAACCAAGACTTGTTTTTGTTGTTTTTGAATTTTTTTTATTTTTATTTTTTTTGAACTTTTTACGATTTTTTTGAAGTTTTATGTTTTATGATGTTTTTGGATTTTTTCAAATTTGAGATGCAAAATCAAACAAGAAAATATATACAAGGCAAGTGTAGCCAGTGTGTCCCCTTCAACTGGGGAGGGTTTCAAACACTCAAGCACATCAAACACACCAACGATTCTATAAGGTTTCAACTAGGATGTACAAGGATCAACTAGAGGGCATCATTGATATACGCAAGGTATGTGAGGCCCAAATTTATAGATAAAAGAAAATAATGCCACACTACTGGGGGGAGACGGTAACCCAAATCTCATCCTTCACTTCCAAAAGGTATGAAGTTCTTTGGGGCTTAGCCAAGAGTGATAAGATTTTACTTCCAAGAGAGGTGTCTTTCAATTCACCTCCCAATATTTATACTCCACCAGAACACTAGAGTTGAGGTCATCCCAAGGGGTGATGAAATCCCCAAGTAGGCCTCCTAATAAAAGAAAAACAAGACCACTTATTTCTTGTGCACCCAAGATCACCCGAGGGCACGAGGGGAGAGAATACGTAAGTGGCCTCAGTGTTTAAAAGACACACGTTCTTTCCCAATGAAGCTTTAGGTTTTGTAATCTACTTTGAAGACATGTGTTTATAGCATACAATGTTCTTTCCAACCTAAAATCGTCATCAACACAATTGAAAGTGCGTATTCATCAACAAGAAAGTAAATCGCTTGTGAACATAAGCAAATTTGATAAGGAAACAATCAATTCTGTTATGTATTCAAGATTGAGTGATTGTTCATTTTAAGCACCAAAATGAAATGTGTATTACAATGTTGGTTAATCTTTCGACATGCAAGATTGTGCGATCATCCATTCCATGAAAATTTTCAATTTCCTTATGGCATTCAAGATTGTGTGAATTCATTTTAAGCACCAAATCCAAATGTTCATTACCATATTCTTTGATCCTTAAGCATTCAAGATTTGATGAGATTCATTTTAAACCAAAATTGAAATGTGTATCATAGCATTGTTCTTTGACCTTTACGCATTCAAGAGTGTGTTTGGTTTATCCAATTAAGTGCAACATTCATTCAAAGACAAATGGTTAAGCATTCAAGTTCATTCCCAAGAGCAATAAAACATTAAGCAAAACCTACAAAAAAACATGGTTAAGCGTTTCTAAAATGCTCCAATCTGCAACAGAAACAAACTTGATTAGCCTTATACGAAAAACTCCAAAATGAAGGCTTTACTATGAAAAAATTTATTTTAACTTTTTTGGTTATATTTTCTATATGTAAATAAGCTTAGAATGACCCCAATCCTATGAAACCACCAAAAGTCAAAATTTGATTTGTACTTTTAAAAATAAAAAATAAAAAATTGTAGACGATAAAATGCAAAGATGACAGAATAAAAAGAAGTATGATATACCTAATAGTTACACTTGCAGATTGCAAATGATAGAATAGAGATCAGAGACACCAAAACACACAGACGACAGAAGTTGGAGATGACAAAACCAAGAGTTGCCAAAAAATTGCAGACACCAAAACAGAAGGTCACTAGAAAAATGTAGAAGATAGGCTATAGCGGAGATGCCAATTCAAATGTGAAGATGATAGTTTATAAAGAAGACTAATTTTTGGTCACTCACAATGTAAATGAAAAAACACTTTAAACTACGAAGATGACAATTTAGTAGGCGCAAATGCTAAAACATTAGAGATGATAGAATAAAATAAAAATATTTTTTTTGATAATTTTTGTGAGTTGAGCAGAGACACCAATCTATGCAGATGCTGGTTTGTGTAGATGCCAATCTGTGGAGATGACAGTTCACAGACAACACTACATCTAGCACAAATGACAATACACAAATTTTGGCAAGAAACTACAGTTTCTTAACAAATTTTTGAAAAGAAAATAGGGATGTGGGTCACACCGGGCGTGCCAAAATGTATGCTAGAAGAAATGACCTGTAGGGAGCATGAATCAACAAGAAAACATTAGTTCAAACCAAAACATGTATCAAGTTTTCACCAAATGAAATAACAAACAAACTAATACTTGCTTGAGTTTTGCAACTCAAAGCAACCAATCAAGACAAATCCTCAAGCAACCTCTACTGCTCAACAAAGGCACCCATTAGAGGCCTTGTTGGTGTGTTAAGATTGGATGAATGTTTAGTGTGCTCTCCCAAACACAAAAATGTGTTGAATCTCTTGATGTTGGATATGAAAGTGTGAGGAATTCAACCATGAGCATATGCTATATGAATATGAAGAACACCTCAAAAAATGGCTATGGAGAAAACCATGCTTGGAGGCATTTAAAGATGAAGATATGAAATGCAACAAAGTAATCTAAACCATGATGCAAGCTAAACTAAGATGTAAATGAAATAGAGATGAGAAATGGAAGCCATAAATCTACTCTAACAATAAAAATGAACTCTAAATTAGCTACCAAAGGTTAGTATGCAACCTAGAAATCACTATGCAAGCTCTAAACTCAAACTACTATGAAAGCTCAAATCTTGAACCAACATGATAACAATGAAATAATGGGAGATGAAAATGCTTGAGACAAGGCCTCTATTTATAGGCTCGAGGGAGGGCTGGTGAGGTGGCATCCATGTAGGTACCACAAGGAGACACATAAGCAAGCCATGCAAGTGGTCAACATTTCAAAGTTTTCTCACACATGTGTGAGCAAACTTGAGAGGAAGAGTGGGAGACAAAAGTGCAAGAGGATTGTGGAAGCATGCCTTCTCACACATGTGTGAGCATACACTTAGGCTAATGAGGGGGATTAGGAAAGTGATTAGGATGATTAAGTGGAGTTAAATGTTGGAATATGCTTAAGAGGATGAAAATGATGGGTGTAGGCTAGGTTTTGGGCTAGGCTTAAGATTAAATTAAATAGGATTTAATTTAATCATAGGTTTAGAAGAACTAATGAGATGTGAGGATTAAATAAATAAATAGAATAGGCTAGGCTTAAGAATAAATTAAATTATCATTAAATGAGGTGGATGGGAGGTTTTGGATTTGTGGAGTGAGGGGCTACTAAAATCTCCTCCTATGATGTATTGAGAGAGAGAGAGAGAGAGAGAGAGAGAGAGAGAGAGAGAGAGAGAGAGAGAGAGAGAGAGAGAATGTGTGTTATAAAAAATGGTACAAATCAAGTGAATTAAAAATTAGGTCATAGGAGAACAGAAAGGAGTTTGTGGGGTTGTAGATAATTAGATCGATAAAGGATTATTTAGATTGCTCGATACATGATAATATGGTGGGCATGAATAGGCTTAGGCCTAGTCATTATTTATGATCATAATCAAGGAACTACACTATTCAATGCCTGGTCATTCATGACTATTTACATTCTTACCCACCTTGGAAAAATCCCATCTATTTCTCATCAAATCCTAACTAGCTTTATAAATCAAATCCCATGGACCAAAATTTTAAATTAAAAATCAGGGTCAACAGATATACTAAATGAATATATGGATGCCATGGGAATGGGCATGTTGTAACTTAGTGCTAATAAGAAATCATACTAAAAATATTAGGGCCATAAATTATTTTTCTCAGATGCGACAAGAGTTATAGTTTTTTAAGGACATAATTGATGGTGTTTTTGCTCATATTTTTACTAGTTTCAAGAAATTTCATTTCCAAATATAACTAGGTTTCAAGATAGGTAGTTTCATTTTAAAATGACACAAAGTTGAAGCAGTACACGTCCTTACCCAAGTAGTATCTTATAGCCTTGAGTGACTCACATGGGGAGTTGGCACTAAAACCTCACACTGGTTGAATCGTGCCTTTGCCACATGAACAACAATGAAAATTATTTTTAATTTGTATTTTTTTTTTATGATAGTATGTAACCATTAAAATTTCAATGACCATTAAATAAGTAGTCAAGATTCCAATAATATAAGGGGGTAACTTGAAAAAAAATTCCCCACCTTCAAAAACTAACATTGCAAATTAGAGTCAAATCTAGCATTATCTTCTTCCATGAGTGACCTATCATATTGATAATTTTTTAACTAATGGATTCATGCTCCCTGTCTCTTCTTTCCATTAACTCATAGTTATGCTATTAATTTAGACCATGGAGTTTCACTTTAGCTTTGATGTGCACTCTTTCTCTTTTTAGGTGACCACTTGTACCTCTGCAATAGCTTTTTGAGCATGATGCTAGGAGTTTAAATATTTTCTCTAGTGAAGTATATTCAACTAATTGACCTGGAATCTTGGTAATATTTAAGATTTTAATTTTTTATGTGTCCTTATAGAGGGATGTATGAGTTGAGATCCTTGGTTTTGGGACTTATATACTTAAACTCAATAATATTTTATCTGCTTGTTGGTTTTCCAAGATCTTTATTTTTTATCTCTCATTTTCTTCTTTAGTCTGAGAATCAGGTGGATTCATACTCCCACTAAAGTAGGAGCTAAAAATACTATCCCAAAATATAAAAACTCTTAATTTAGTTCTCATTTTAGGCCCATTTTAGTATTTATTGGTTCACACATTGATTTCATGCTCTCCTGACATGCATTGGAACTTTAAATTAATAGTATACTTGTGTAGTATTGATTTTGTTTCTTTAAAACTCAAGGTTATCCCTTATTTATAAGTGCTCCCCTCTATTTTTCCTCTAATCAAATTCATTTTATCTCCTAGGACCTACATCCCTATTTTTTGCCTTCATGACTAGTCTTGGCCTTGGAATGAGCTATACCTTAAAATATTGTACCTACCCTATTTTCTCAACACCCTACCCAAATTTTGGCTCATTCTGTAGGATAGATAATGCTAATGACATCCTTCTCTTGAGATGGAATGAAAATTGTGTTCTATCTCCAAGGATTGTGGCCCAAATTTGGCTTAGGGGCATATGACAAGGTATTAGTAAGAAAGTTAGTCCTATGATTGAATTAGATTATTTTTATGTCCTACAATGATGGATTAAGTATAAAATGCCCTATCTCTCCTCATTTTGGTTTTTCTCCTATTTGCAAGAATTCATAAACAAGAAACAATCAAGCAATTATAAATCAATATATCTTCTACAATTAAGCATCCAAGTCTTTAAAGAATTATTCTTTAATCTTCACCAATCAATGTGGAAAACTACATCCATCATATAAGACTTATGTTTCATGATTTCCTTTTGGGTTTTCTTGGATTTCAAGCTATTGCATTGACATTTGTGGTCATACCCAAATAAGCATTGTATCATCAAGGCATGAGGTAATTCAAATCTAGCTTCTATTTCATTTTTCCTTATGTGATTACTTTCATTTTAATGTTTTATTTCTAAATAAGGATTTGACTAAGTAAAACCCACTAAGCCAACTTTTTTTCCCCATTTTCATGTGTATAAATAGGTTACAAAGATTTTGAACAAGATCCAAAAAATTAGACACTATAAAAATATCCCCCAAAAACTTAGTCAAAAATACTAGAAGTTATAGATTTCTAATTTAATCTTGACCCAAGTACATATCACCACTGCCACCTTATACCCTACATTCACATCCCATATTTCAACCATAGGTTAGATCATCCTATACATTTAGATCTTTTTTGGTCTCTTGTTTTCATCTTTTCAATAACTAGCCTAAATTATCATCTATGTTACATTTTATTATCATATACATTTTCATCATTACATATTTAGAGAAGGATCACTATCCCATTTAGTATTTTAATCTCCTCTTATTCCTAGTGGGGTATCTATGCAATCTTAAAAAGGAGAAAAGATCTACCTATTTACATTAATTTCCTTTTCATATTGTATGTGTTGGAAATGTAGTAGAGACTAGGTGACTGAGCGGGGGCGGAATCAAGAACCAATAAAACTTATATTTTAATTCAGCAATTAAACATTCACAATTTGACCACTTTTGATGATCTACCCTATTAGGAGAAATAAGGACTGTTAGGTCCACCTTGTGAAATGATTTACAACATACAATGAAGTATGCACTATGTTAGGAGATTTGGAATGAAACTGTTAAGTCCACCTTGTTAAAAAAATTGACTAATTCACCTATTAGGATGAATCAGTGGTTGATCTCTGATTTATAACTCATTTTACTAAATGAGATTCCTTTGAATAAAAATGATCACTTGACTATGATAGATAAGTCTTTTCTTTTCCTTATACTTCTTGTAGCCTTCTTCATTTCGCACTCATCTGCTTCTTACTTGTTCACATTCTTATTTTAGATATGATATAATACATTACATATACACTAATCCACTTAATTACCTTATGGAGTCAGCTACAATACCAAACTTATCATAATTCACTAAGTTGGCCCACTATTGTAACTTGGGTTCTAAAGATAGCTTGGTGATGTTCTAACACTCAAAAAACATTGTCAACACTCGACAGAATTTGGCACTTGGTTGACATTGAACATTGGTCCATATTGATCACTTTGAGTTGTAGGAACTCAGTCAACATTGTATGACTCAATGAACACTGAGAAACTTAGTAGATACTGAAATGTTCAATTGACACTGCATGGCTCAGTCAACACTAACTTCATTCACTTTGTCAACATTGTGAGATCAGTAGACACGAATATACTTGGTTAACACTATAAACTATCTTAGATTCTCAATAGATACTATGAATCTCATCATGAATTGTAGTCTAATCACTTATTTGCTCAGTGGCAATTGAAACGCTTGGTTAACACTGGTAGAAGTATGGTAAGCTTGCTAGCAATTGTAGAGCTCAGTAGCAATGAAACCAACTGACTAAGTGTTAAGTTACTAATAGACAAATGATTTGACCATAAGGTCAACACTATGGTATTATAGGAAAGGATCTTATTCATTTGCATCTCTATCATCATCATATATTGAAGAAACATATGATTGTCTTTGTGAAAATTAGGCCATGATTCAAGATTTGAATCAAACAAAGTTTCCAACCTTTATATTAAGGGATGCACCTTTAGGTTTCTTAGGAAATGTAACACTAGCACCTTGATTCACTGTCTAGTGATTTTTCCAAAATTTTATTAAGTAATAGATTTCTCTTTTAAAAACCATTGCAAAAAATATTCGTTATGACCAACCAAAAAACTAAAAGTTGGAGAAATTTCCACTAAATTAGAAACTTTCCTCTGAAATTTAGAGGTATATTACTCCCTCTCATAACATGGTTTAGATTTTTTGGGGTATAATTTCAACAAAAATAATTTTAAAAAGGAAAACTAACACCCAACCACCACCATGGTCTGAATATATCTAAAGATTTATAAATAAAGAGACATGAACTAGTGAGTGAAAGATTATACAACTTCACTTCATAGATGATAAAGTAAAGGTAATTCTTCTTTATGGGTTTGAATAACTTGAAGCCCATTTATTTTACAATTCAATATACACAAAATCATATGAAAATAAATAATCAAAGAATAAATATTCTAATTCAAAGATCAAGTCTAATTAGAGAGAACACGTTCAAACTTAAAGATTCAATATGTATTCCTTCCTTTTCTTTCTTAAAGCTTATATATCATTGACTACCATGCCCTTGTACATATAAGATCATGCCCAAACAAAAAACATGCTCCCTTCCCAATTAAAAATCCAAGAAATGCCAAGTTTTTTTTATTATGTTTGGCTCATGCCTTAAATGATAGGGGATAAAAAAAATCTAGACCCTTTTTCTTGATACATGATTACATATAATACATCCTTCCCTTTCTCTTTTTCATTTTGTAATTATTTCTTTGAAACTAATTAGAAAATTATAATCTTAAAATATATTAATCTTCTCATAGATATGATAATAATGCCTAATAACTAATAAATTCAAACAAATGGAATCAACATAAAAATTGATGAATTCTTGGATCAAAGTGACAACTATCCTTGAAATCTTGTGGCCTTCAATGCTATGAATAATTATCCAAACTCAACCAAACAAAACAATAATCACCGTGGATTTCACAAGTCAACTTAGAAGGTCTAGAGAAATATAGAAACAACTATGTTTTTAAGACAATGGAGTCATCAATAATAGTGAACTTTGAGAAAGTGTGCTAGTGAGGTTGATGTTTTGGACTCTACAATTAGAAACCCGCTAACAAATAATTGCATAAGTTAAGTGAGCTTTGAAAATTGGCTGAAAATTCCCAAAATAGCAGCCTTCCTTTCCTCTCCTAGTGATACTAAAAGAAGTTTTACCAAATAAACAATGTATAATTTATCAAGTTGATATATTGCTTCTCTTCCTGATCCATCTTGAGACAAGAAATTAAAAAACTCTAAAAAACTATTTTAAATTTTTTTTGTCATTAAGAACTTCAAGTAGATGACCTTGAATAAAAGATCCAACAATATTCAAAAGTGTGAGTAAATTGATAAATTATGTCAATATTGCCCATAATCCTATTTGATGAATCAAATTTCCATTCGTGACCATTATTGGAAACAATTAGATCTATCAATATTATTGTTGTCTTATCTTTCAAAGTCAAGAGAATTGAGGTAAAAAAAATTAAAAGTGAGATAATGGGAGATATTATTTCATCATTAATAATTAATTTTATGTTCTGGAAATAGTAGATAAATTATATAAAGACCTCAACACAACAAATTCTGCAAGGTATACCTATCTACTTTCTTTCCATTTTCAAGATTAATCAGAGTATGGCTGAAAAACTCAAAAAAAAATAAAGGAACTTCCTTATATGGTCAAGGACGAAGCAGAGAAACAAGTTGAACCTTGTTAATTGGGAGACTATTTGTAAATCCAAAGAGAAGGGGGGGTAGGAATAAGAGGAATTGTTGATCTGAATAAAGCACTGCTCACTAAAATAGGGTGGAGATTGTTGTAAAACAAGACTAGGTGGGAAGAATCATGAGGGCTAAATATCATACCAAAACCCATTTCAAGTATAAACTCCTCAATAATGACCTCCCAAGAGGCTCTAAGGTTTGGTATAGCATCCTTGAGAATGGGTCCCTTCTAAGGATAGGGGTGAGATGGTTGGTGAGAAATGGTAAAAGAATAAGATTCTAGGAGGACAACTAGCTGGGGGGGGGACTACTAATCTATAGCAAGTTCAATGGTCTATAGGATCCTTTAAAAAGAATGGTGGAAGAGAAGGTGGTTGACTATATTGATGTCCAAAGGAAATGGAAACATCTATCCACTATCGATATTCCTAATAGAGAGGACCCCCTAGTTAAAGAATTGGAGGAACTAATAAGCTACCACAAACTCCCCTTACATGCTCAGCCTAATAAGGTGGTTTGGGATAAGAGGACTAATGGTCAGTTCTCGGTTAATTCTACTTACCACCTTATATTTGAAAAGGATTAGACCCTCATCAGTTGGACAAAGATCTAGAATAGTCATTTGCTGCCAAAAGTCAATTTCTTCTGGTGGATAGTCATGCATGGTAGGATCTTAACAATTAACAACCTAAGGAGGAGAGGCATAATCATTACTAACAGATGTTATCTCTACAAGGAGGAAGAGGAAAGTATAGTGCACCTCTTTCTTGAATGCCCCTATACTTTAAGGGTATGGTCCTACATTTGGAGAAAATTCCCATTGGTTTGGGTCATGAACAAAGGAATGAAACAATTTGTGGAGAATTGGAATTGTCCCTTCTACCACCCCCAACTCAAAATCCTTTGGAATATCCTCCCCCAACACATTTGTTGGTGTGTCTAGAAGGAAAGGAATAATTGGGCTTTCATGGATGAAGAAAGGGGCGAGGAGGTAGTGGGAGAGATATTGAAGAATCTTGTTACAGAGAATGTTATGGTGGCCAAGTTCAAATCTCCATAGGAACCCCCAAGCCAAAGGATGAGGAGATTGTTATAAATTGGAATATTCTCCCCAATTTCTAGCACTTTGACAACTCAAAAAATTTAGAAAGAAGAAGTACCCATTGGATCCTTCTAACCATGTTTATTGTCAAGCTCAACTTTCATGGTATGATGAGAGATGGTTTGGTGGAAATTGGAGGTGTGTTGTGAAATGCTAGGGAAAAGTATTATTAGCCTACTCTGGGAATTTGGGATAGGGAACTAATAATGTGGCAGAGGCTATTGCCTTACTTTGGGGTCTTAAATTCTCCATGGAAATGAAGGTTAGGAAATTAACCATAGAAGGTGACTCTAAACTCATCATTGACTCTATCCAAGGGCATGCTCAATGGGGTTGGGCTTTACATTTCATATTGGGGGACATTTGGCAATTCCTAATGGCCCTTGATCAATATGAGTTACAACACACTTTTAGGGAAGGCGATATAGTGGCAGATGCTATGGTAGGCTTGGGATTGATATGGATAGCCTAAAAAGTTTGATGAGTGTTGAAATGCTACCAAAATACATAAATTCCCTTATAAGTAGGGAAAGGACCCCTATAAACTATGTTTGATAACTACCCAAATTTGGAGAACTAGCATTTTTGGCAGCTTGCCTATTAATATGATGGTTAAGATCATCTTGAATATGACAATACATTTAACAAGGATCAATTATGTGGATTTCATCACGCAAGGGCATGAAAAAAGGAAAGAAATTAATAACACCAACTTTATAAAAAAGAGCCATCATTTTTTTGTGGTATAGAATGATTCCAAAAAAAGTCATCATTATTATTACTATCAGATCATTAAGATATTATGCTCAGATCATTTGCACTCCCCATAATGATGTTTTAAGATGGTTTGAACATGTAGATATTACATCCCTATGAAGTGTAAGGAAGAAGTAATTTTAACTGCTAGATACACCATTTTCAACCCTACTTCTATGATTTCTTGGGTGGTGTTTTTCTTGCAAATGAAAACTACTAAGCTCATGAAAAGTGATATTGTTGAGGAGAAAGTTTCCATGGGTGGGGACCTTAATAGACTAGAGCCCATAGAGATGGAGGATTTCTCCAAAAGGCAGGCAACCTGAGACTGTTGAAGGAAGGGGGGTTTGTCCCATACATGTAGGCCATGGCTAGCTATGACAAGAATTGTTCTTAATAATTTTCCAGTAGCTGGAAGGGTCACAATTAATGTTATCACCTTATAGGTGAATGAGGAGACCATAACTATGGCGACATGATTTGACATTACTAGCAAGAAGTGGTAGAAGATCATGAAGGTGACGGATGAAGCTAGTCTGCCTAGTATTTTTAGAGGTAATGAAGCCCCAAACAGGTATCATGGCAATTTTTAGAGGGATAAGTTACCAGAGCCATGGGACAACATGTACCTAGTCATAATGAAGTATCTCACTCTAGGAGGCAGATATGGTGTGTATTATTTTTACCATTTCCCTTTGCTTAATCACTTTTCTAATAGGTAGTTAGTTTGCATTCCCTTTTTTATGATGCATGCCCTAGAAGAGACGGTTATGGATGTCAAGGAGAAAAAAAGAAAGGGGCTAGTTTCACTATTTTGTACCAAAGGCTCATATTTCATTTATTCCAGTTCCACCTGGCCCTTTTCCCTCCCAGAGTGTAGCCATTGATAATTTCCTCTCCACTGGTGCCCCCCTTTGTCTTGAGTTTACAGGTGATGGTTATGCCCCTACTCCACAACCCTCACCATGTCAAACCCCAGTTGATGCAAGAGCATCCAGAGGCATAAGGGCAATCATGTGTCACCCAAAAAAAAAAATGTACTTAGACTTAGTTTTTGTTTCATGTGTTTTCATTTCTGGATACCCATTTGGGTCAAATAAAGGTTCCAACTCTCATAGTTCCACTATCATTGTTCTAGGATAGAGTATTTGAACACCTTGGGATACGTGTAAATGCCAAAAAAATAGGAGTATGTAATTGAGCCATCATTTTGGTGAACTAGAAGGTGTAAACTGGCCAGGTGAATGTAATTGTAATTTAGAGCATTCTAGATAAAGAATCAGGTCAAAAGGCCCCACGATTTGAAAGTTATCGCAGTTTTTTGAGTTTTGGAGACCTCCTAAGAATGCTTCAAAGTCAGGTTAGGGGCATTAAATGACCTCAAAAAGGGCCAAAAAATGGGAGATGAGTGAAGCTGGTCCATAGGGCTATAGAGCGCTTCGAGAGCTTTCTGAAAATGTAAACAGTTCGTCAATCAGAGCTACGGTTCAAAAGATATGCCTCCCGAAAGTTTGGTTACCATTTCTGGATTCTTCTAGATTTGCATTGACTTCTAACGCATCTTTTGGAGCCTTCTATTTGGTCGGTGGATGCCTACTAGCACTTTCTAGAATGTATTCCTAGTCCTTAACCCTCTGCGGTCTATTTAAAGACATTTCTAGCATTGTAAAAGGCAGTTTGGAGTGGAGTTTGAGAGGAGGTACTGAAAGGAGAAATTATCTCTAGATTTATGTTATTGTAAGCCCATAGGGCATGTTATGAAGTCTATTTTCTCTGTACTAAATGTACTAGCTTATTTTCACAGTTAATACAATTTCCCTTTTCTTGTTGTGTCCATTCTGTGTTTGGGTTGTGTCCCCATCAAGTGGTATCAGAGCTGGTTTTCCTGAGTGTGTAGACAGAGCGCCGAATGTGGGGCAGTTTGCACCAGGATTGTGTGGTTGTGGGTTTGAGTTAAGAAGATGCCTCCACGAAGAGAGCGTGGTGGAAGGGTCAGAGCTGTTAATCCTAAGGAGGTTAGAGCCCTCGAAAGGCAGGTACAAGCATTGCAAGAGGAGCTCCGTAGAGGAAAAAATGTTGCCGCAGGTGACGACAGTGAGGATGACAATGAAGAAGAAGAAATTGGACCAGAAGGGGAGTTTGACGGGGAAGTTCTGAATTAGGCAGAGGAAAGGCTTTTTAGGGCCATTACTAAATTTGGGAAAAGACCTACAATTGATGTGGGTGTTAGAATTCTTTAGAATAACTGAGAGGGGGGGTGAATCGGTTATTCAAGGTCCAAATGCCCTATTAATACCTTTTTACTACTTTTAATGAATCCATACTTAAATCAATCATATAAGCAAGTTACAGTAAATCAGCATGCAAAGATAAAACACTCAAGATCAACACATGACACAATGATTTACGTGGAAACCCAATTTGGAAAAAACCACCAGTAACATGCTACTTGATTCTCACTCTTCTGAAGTGATGCCTTATTAAAAGCCTGCCTTGTTAAAGGCTTACAACACACTGTTAAATGTGACCTTGTTAGAGGATTTCACCAAACTGTTAGGATTGGGCCTAGTTAAAGGTCTTTAGAACATTCACTTGGAATGTCACCCTATTAAAGGATTTTTCTAATGGCTGTTAAACCAACCTAAGTCCATAGGATTTAGACTTACAGTTACAATTGCTAGAAAGTAACAATAATGGTATTTTGATCTGATATAACTTACAACATACTTTGCAGATTTCAGATCACACTTTCAGTTCAATCCTTATGCTTGGCTTTAATCTCTTTAGCTCTAACTGCTTGTCTTCCTCTCAAGCTTCGTCTCCTTGAGTCTTCTCACTCATTCTGCCAATGCAATCATCTTTGTGGTCATCTATACAAATAGAATTTCTGCGCTATCTTCTCCTAGGCACATTCTTCAGCATTTCATGCTTTTATGCTTGACCATTGTCTCTTTTCCTTCTATCCCCTCTCGCTCTCTTTTTTTTCATTAACTTATGTCTTCTTATATAGAAGTCTGATTTGCCTTTACCGCTCAATTCTCCCTCTTTGATTTTAGGGTTTCAAAATTGATTAGGTAGGATACAATGTATCTACCTCATATCTTGTTTTCTTCTTGAAACTTCGCCAGTTGTATCTTAAAAATGTTCTACATGGTGTTCTGTGCCACCAACTCATCATTCTTATCTTCCTTTTAATTCACAGATTTCTAGATAACAACCTTGTTGGCTTAGATCTGGCGAATCTTCGATTTCCTAAATAATGCAGCAACTCGGCATTATTAAGTTACTGGTGCTCAACACCTCTATGTTACTTGGCACCTATACCAGCTTGGCACTTGAACTTTCTCGGCACTTGAACTTACTTGGCACTTGAACTTACTTGGCACTTGAAGTTGCCCGGCACTTGAACTTACTCGGCACTTGAACTTACTCGGCACTTGAACTTGCTCGGCACTTGAACTTACTCGGCACCACTCAGCATCTGAAGTTTACTCAGCATTAACTAGAACTTGCTCGGCTCTTACTAGCTTGCCCGACTCCTTCTCTCTAATGAACTTAGTTTGAGCTTTACAAAAGACTTCGTTAAAACCTTAAATCTTTGATATGTTTCAGTGTGCCCATTCTTTGTAGTGTGTCATCAAATACATTCTTTCATCAAACCTTAAATCTTTGATATGTTTCAGTGTGCCCATTCTTTGTAGTGTGTCATCAAATACATTCTTTCATCAATGGCTTAGCTGATCCTTGTACTTCATTCCAACATCATAACTTCAACCTTGCTCTAGGTATTTTGGTTACATCTTATTAATTGCCTCCACCTTGACAATCAACTAATTGATAGTATTTGGATCACTAAAGCAGTTGTCATCCCTGCAAGTAACAAGTTTGACATCAATGACAAAACAATGATTGAGGACATTCTTTACTAGTTCCATATTTTATTCCAGCAATCTCCCTCAACTTTTCTTATAATTATTTCAATCATTTCCAACAATCTCCCTCTTTGGCATTGATGGCAAACCAAACTGATCAAGTAATCAATTCAGTTACCACCAAGATTGTATATGGTGTCTTGTTGTATTTCACTACTAATCTCATATATCTCCCTCTTTCTTTGCATTGATCAATTTTTCTGCATATTTCTCCCTCTTTGACATAAATGCCAAAGATGTAGCATTTTTATCAGGAAAAATATAAGCTTTGGCTTCTTGTTATTTTTCTCCCTCTGTCACCATGCTTGTGATTGATTTGGAGTTTCTTTACCTGCTGTCATCCTTTGCATCAACCTATTAATATTTCAATGATTTATTCCTGTTGATGCAAGGCAGCTTCCTTGTTGCTTTAAACTGCTTGGGTTAGGGGTATGACCCCCAATTTTCCTCTAAGATATTCATAGGCATCCTTGGGCAATGGTTTGGTGAAGATATCTGCAATTTGTTCCTTTGTGTGAATGTATTCCAACTTCACTTGTTTGTCTTCTACCAATTCATTGACATAATGATACTTGATTGCAATATGCTTGGTTTTTGCATGCATCACTGGATTTTTTGATATGTTTATAGCACTTGTATTGTCACAATACAATATCACCAATTTTGTTACTTCTTCTTTCATTCCATTCAATAGATGTGTGATCCATACAATGTTTGTACAATTGACTGCAGCTACCACATATTTTGATTCTGTAGTGGATTGGGATATACATGTTTGTTTCTTGCTAGTCCAGGTAACCAGCCTTTTGCCTAGAAATAATGCACCTCCACTTGTGCTTTTTCTGTCATCAATGTTTCCTCCCCAGTCTACATCTATATATGCATTGAGTTCAAATTTTTCATTCTTTTTGTAGTATAGACCAAAATCATTAGTCCCTTTGAGATATCTCATTATTCTTTTTACTGCTATGAGATGATTTTCTTTAGGATTAGCAGAAAACCTAGCCACTATTCCAACTGCTAATGCTATGTCTGGTCCACTATGCACAACATATTGTAGTTTTCCAATCATGGATCTGTACATTGTTTGATTGACTTCAGTTGACTCATCATTTTTGGACAACTTATTTCCTGTGGCCATTGGTGTGCTTACTGGTTTGGATTCCTCCAATCCAAACGTTTTAAGTATTTCTTTGATGTACTTTAATTGTGTAACAAATATTCCATGTTTAAGTTGGTGTACTTGCAATCCAACAAAAAATTTGATTTCTCCAAACATAGACATTTCAAATTCATGTTTCATTCTATCTACAAAGCCTTTGCAAAGTACTTCCTTACCACCAAATACTATGTCATCCACAAAAAATTTAGATACAATAATGTCTTTACCTTTTTCAGCTTTGATGTACATGTTGTTGTTATCATCAGTTCTTTCAAATCCAATTTGCACTAGATACTTGTGAAGTCTCTCATACCATGCTCTAGGTGCTTGTTTCAAACCATAGAGTGCTTTATGTAGCTTACACACCATATCCCTATTGTTCTCATCAACAAATCCTTCTGGTTGTGCAATGTAGACTTCTTCTTCTAGTATACCATTTAAGAAGGTAGATTTTACATCCATCTGATAGACTTTGAAATCTTTGTAGGTAGCATATGCAAGTAAAGTTCTTACTCCTTCCATTCTAGCAATAGGAGAGAATGTTTCTCCATAATCTATTCCTTCTTCTTGAGCATAACCCTTGCATACTAATCTGGCTTTATTTCTGGTAATCTCACCATTCTCATCTAGTTTTTTTCTGAATACCCATTTGGTACCAATCACATTTTTGTCAGTTGGTCTAGGAACCAAACTCCAGGTTTTGTTTCTCCTTATTTGATTAATTTCTTCTTCCATAGCTTTATACCAGTCATCATCATGTAATGCACCATATACTATATTGGGTTCAGATTTGTTGATCAGACATGATTCATGTCTTAGTCTATTCCTTGTCATTGGTCTTGCATCTTTGTCACCAATTATCTGTTCAACAGGGTGATGTCTTTTTACATATTTGGATAATCTTGGCTCTGTTCTTGTTTCCAAGTTTGATCTTTCAGATTCAGGATCACTATGCACTTCATTGTCAGGTTGTTCTTCATTATGTGTACTGTCTTCAAAATTAGATTGTACATTTTCTTCATTTTGTAACTCGGCTTCTGAATGCAACTCGGCATTCACTGGTTGTGAATCGACTGAAACTGACACTTGTTGTTGATTTTCAATTTGATTGTCATCATCCTCATCAGAAGTCATTCCTTCATAAGAATATACAAAGGTTCTGTATTCTTCCATTTTCTTTGGTTCTTCAGCTTGGACTTTTGGGTGCTCATCAAAATTTACATTTGCACTTTCCACAATTTTGTTAGTGTTAACATTCAAACACTTATATGCCTTACTTCTAGTGGAGTAACCAAGAAATATACCTTCATCACTTTTTGCATCAAATTTTCCATTTCTAGTATCCTTCAGGATAAAAAATTTGCAACCAAACACTTTGAAATGTTTTACATTGGGTGAGTAACCATACCATAATTCAAAAGGTGTTGTATTTGTACCTTTCTTGACTTGTACTCGGTTCAGTGTATGAACAACTACACTTACAGCTTCTCTCCAGTATTTTAGAGCAACATTCTTTTCCATCATTAATGTTCTGGCACAGTCAATCACAGATCTATTTCTTCTCTCAGCAATTCCATTCTGTGGGGGAGTTCTAGGAGCTGACGTTTGTCTTTTGATTCCATTGTCATTACAGAATATCTTGAATTCATTTGATGTAAATTCACCACCTCTATCTGATCTTAGGCATTTCAGGCATTTTCCAGTTTCCTTTTCAATTTTGGCCACATACCATTTAAACATTTGAAAAGCATCAGATTTTTGTTTTAAAAACATGACGGTCATCATCCTGGAATAGTCATCAACAAATAGCATTATGTATTTATCTCCTCTATAGCTTTGTATTTCCATTGGGCCACATAAGTCAGTGTGAACTAACTCAAGTATCTCTTTGGATGTATAGTTCTTGCTTTTGAAACTTTCTTTTGTCATCTTTCCTAGCTGACATTGTTTGCACATGATATTATCAAGCTTTTTCAGTTTTGGTAGACCTGTGACTTTCTTCATTTTACTGATGTTGACTAGATTATCAAAATTGACATGACATAATCTTCTATGCCATAACCATTCATCATCAAATTTTGAAAATAGATAAGAAGCATCATCCATATCAAGGTAAAACAAATTACTCTTTGTTTGATCTCCTTTTCCTATTAGTTTACCATCAGTATCATAGATTTTTGCAGTTTTGTTTCCAAATTCCACTTTGCAACCTATATTGCCTAACTGTGAGACACTCAGTAAATTGTAGTTTAATCCTTCAACATAGTATGCATTATCACATGAAATCTGTTCTGTGAGCTTAATGGAACCTTTTCCTTTGATTTGACATGGAGCATCATTACCAAATCTAACACTATTTCCATCATACTGAGTAAAGTTGACAAATTTACTTTTGTCTCCTATCATGTGATGTGAGCATCCACTGTCTATGATCCATCTGTCATTCTTGTTTATACATGTCACCAGTGCTGTGGCTTCTTCTTCATCAAATTGGTCCTTCATGGCTACATAAACAACTTCATCATCATTGTCATCAGAATTTTCTTCAACAATATAACACTTCTTACCTTTTTCTTTGTAATATCTTTTGTCGTCATCTCTTCTATTCTTGTATTTATTGCTTTCCTTGGAATCCTTTTTCTGTGGACATCTTGCAGCAATATGACCTACTTCATTGCAATTGAAACAGATGATAGGCATCTTACCTTTGAATTTTCCTTTGCCCCTGTGAAATCTTCTAGCGAGAAATGCTTCCAATTGTTCCACATCTTCCTCATCAGTGCTACTGTCACTAGATACATACTTCATTTTTCTTCCTTTCTTTGATTTTACCTATTCGGCATCTTTCAGTGATAACTTTACCTTAAAAGCAGATTCAACATTTTCAAGTTTGTAGTTGTCAAAGTTAGATAACTCAAATGCTGTGAGTCTACCTATTATACCTTCAAAGCTTAGATTATTTCCTGGTATACATCTTAGTTCTTGTATTGCTGATACTCTAATAGCATAGATAGGGAACAGGGTCCTTAAGAACTTACTATTAACAGTATCCTCATCTAGTTGACCATTCAGGCATCTTATTGCACTTACCACTTCCTTTATTCTTGCACCATACTGAGCAGCATTCTCATTTTCCTCCGTTTTCATGTCGTTAAACTTTCCTCTGAGACTTTCTCTTTTTGCTCTTTGTACATTTTGATCTCCTCCATAGATGTCTGATAGTGCTTTCCACATTTTGAATGCAGTGTCACATCCTTTGATATCATCAAATTCAGCATAGCTGAGTGCAGATGCAATTTCCAACATTGTCTGATTGTGTTCTTGTTTGTTTTTCATGTCTTTTGCAGTAGGAGCACCTATTGGATCTACATGTTCAGTGACAATTGAATTTTGGGCATAATCTCCTATGGATCCAAGATGTAGCTTCATCAAACTTTGCCATGCAACAAAGTTGTCTTTGTTGAGCTTGGGAACTTCTCTTTTTGGCATTTTGATCTTTTCTGCTAGTAGTCCCTTTAAACTGAATCAGCAGTCAGGCTCTGATACCAATTGTTAAAATTCTTTAGAATAACTGAGAGGGGGGGTGAATCAGTTATTCAAGGTCCAAATTCCCTAGTAATACCTTTTTACTACTTTTAATGAATCCATACTTAAATCAATCATATAAGCAAGTTACAGTAAATCAGCATGCAAAGATAAAACACTCAAGATCAACACATGACACAATGATTTACGTGGAAACCCAATTTGGGAAAAACCACCAGTAACGTACTACTTGATTCTCACTCTTCTGAAGTGATGCCCTGTTAAAAGCCTGCCCTATTAAAGGCTTACAACACACTGTTAAATGTGACCTTGTTAGAGGATTTCACCAAACTGTTAGGAATGGGCCTGGTTAAAGGTCTTTAGAACATTCACTTGGAATGTCACCCTGTTAAAGGATTTTTCTAATGGTTGTTAAACCAACCTAATTCCATAGGATTTAGACTTACAGTTACAATTGCTAGAAAGTAACAATAATGGTCTTTTGATCTGATATAACTTACAACATACTTTGCAGATTTCAGATCACACTTTTAGTTCAATCCTTATGCTTGTCTTTAATCTCTTTAGCTCTGACTGATTGTCTTCCTCTCAAGCTTCATCTCCTTGAGTCTTCTCATTCATTTTGCCAATGCAATCATCTTTGTGGTCATCTATACAAATATAATTTTTGCGCTATCTTCTCTTAGGCACATTCTTCAGCATTTCATGCTTTTATGCTTGACCACTGTCTCTTTTCCTTCTATCCCCTCTCGCTCTCTTTTCTTTCATTAACTTATGTCTTCTTATATAGAAGTCTGATTTTCCTTTACCGCTCAATTCTCCCTCTTCGATTTTAGGGTTTCAAAATTGATTAGGTAGGATACAATGTATCTACCTCATATCTTGTTTTCTTCTTGAAACTTTGCCAGTTGTATCTTGAAAACATTCTACATGGTGTTCTGTGCCACCAACTCATCATTCTTATCTTCCTTTTAATTCACAGATTTCTAGATAACAACCTTATCGGCTTAGATCTAGCGAATCTTCGATTTCCTAAATAATGCAGCAACTCGGCATTATTGAGCTACTGGTGCTTGGCACCTCTGTGTTACTTGGAACCTATACCAGCTCGGCACTTGAACTTGCTCGGCACTTGAACTTACTCGGCACCACTCAGCATCTGAAGTTTACTCGGCATTAACGAGAACTTGCTCGGCTCTTACTAGCTTGCCCGGCTCCTTCTCTCTAATGAACTTAGTTTGAGCTTTACAAAAGACTTAGTTAAAACCTTAAATCTTTGATATGTTTCAATGTGCCCATTCTTTGTAGTGTGTCATCAAATACATTCTTTCATCAAACCTTAAATCTTTGATATGTTTCAGTGTGCCCATTCTTTGTAGTGTGTCATCAAATACATTATTTCATCAATGGCTTATCTGATCCTTGTACTTCATTCCAACATCATAACTTCAACCTTTCTCTAGGTATTTTGGTTACATCTTATTAATTGCCTCCACCTTGACAATCAACTAATTGATAGTATTTGGATCACTAAAGCAGTTGTCATCCCTGCAAGTAGCAAGTTTGACATCAATGACAAAATAATGATTGAGGACATTCTTTACTAGTTCCATATTCTATTCCAGCAATCTCCCTCAACTTTTCTTATAATTATTTACATCATTTCCAATAGTGGGTGTATTTTCAGGAAATCTGAAACCAAATCAGTTGATTGACTAGATCAATGAACTGGAAGAATACTTTGAGTATGAGGATATCAAGGACCTAGATAGGGTTAATTTTGCAAAGGCCAAACTGAAAGGCCATGCCAAAATTTGGTGGCAAGAGTTTCAATTGGAAAGAAACAAAAGAGGAAAGGAGAAGATCACAAGGTGGGATCGCATGGTGGACAAATTAAAGAAGCAGTTCATTCCTATGGACTACGCGCTTGATTTGTTTAAGAAGATGCATGGGCTAAAGCAAGCAGGAAGATCAGTCCAAGAATATACAGAGGAGTTTTATCGACTTTTGATTAGAGCAAGGCATGCAAAAGCAAATAAGGAGAAGGTTGCTCGTTATATCAGTGGGATGCGACCTAGCACCCAGGAGGAATTAAGTTTAGTAAGAATGACCAGTGTTGAAGAGGCATACCAATTTTCCCTACGAGTTGAAGAGAAGCTAAATAAGAGGTTTGAAGGGAGACAAAGAGGGTGTGGTCAAGGAGGAAGGGGAAGCGGTAGGTCATCTAGAGGTTGAAATGAAACCCAAAAGAAAAATGAAGATGTGGGTACTAGCAGGAACCAGAGGAATGAGGGTTTCAACCACTCCCATGATCAAGACTTTGGAAATCAAAGAGGAAGAGGTAGAGGACGTGGACAAGGAAGAGGAGGCTTCCATGGTACCTATTTCCATTGCATTGAAGAAGGTCATCGTGCCTTTGAATGCCCTCAACAACAAGAAAGGAAAGATAGGAGAGCTAAGGGCCAACCTAGGGTTGCTCATGTGGATGAGGATGCACAATCATCACATTCAGAGGATGCAGAAAGAGGAGAGACCTTGGTGAATGAAAGGGTCCTACTAAGTGGTGAGATTGAACCAGGACAAAGGAGGAGTTTTTTCTGTACTAGATGCAAGTGTGAGGATAAATGTTGTGACATGATCATTGATGGTGGTAGCACTGATAACTTGGTATCAGAAGAGATGGTCTCTAAGCTAAAGCTCAAGAAGGAGAGACATCCTCAGCCCTATCGGATTGCTTGGGTAAAAGATGATCATAAGGCCCTGGTAAGTGAACAATGTTTAGTGAAATTTAAAATTGGGAGTTACCATGATGAAGTTCTCTGTGATGTTATTCCAATGGATGTTTGCCATCTATTGTTGGGTAGACCATGGCAGTTTGATAGACATGCAGTACATGATGGTCATGCAAACACATATTCTCTAACAAAGGATGGAGTTCGCCACAAACTAAAGCCCATGAGAAAGGAAGGTGAAAAGGTATGTAGCAGTGCTAGGATTTGTCTTGTTGATGGAAGGAAGTTTTTAGATGGAATGAAACATCAACGTATGTGCTATGCTTTGATTCCTAGGAAAGATAAAGAAGGTAGTAGTGAAATACCACTTGAAGTTTCAGATTTACTAGGTGAATTTGGAGATATTATCTCTGATAATGTTCCAGAAGGATTGCTGCCAGTAAGGCAAATCAGTCATCAGATAGATCTAATTCTACGAGCAAGTTTTCCTAACAAGGCTGCTCACAGGATGACTCCTACTGAAACAGAGGAGCTAAACAGACAGGTTCAGGAGCTTTTGAGGAAGGGTTTGATTCGGGAGAGCCTAAGTCCATGTGTAGTACCAGTAGTACTCGCACCAAAGAAGGATGGAGAGTGGAGGATGTGTATAGATTCTCAAGCTATAAATAGGATAACCATCAAGTACCAATTTCCTTTGCCAAGAATGGATGATCTTATGGACTACTTGAGTAGAGCTCAGTACAGTTTCACAAAGATAGATCTCAAGAGTGGCTATCATCAGATATGGATTCGAGAAGGAGATGAGTGGAAAATGGCCTTCAAGACCAAAGAGGGTCTTTATGAGTGGTTAGTCATGCCCTTTGGATTGACAAACGCCCCAAGCACCTTCATGCGGCTCATGAATGAGGTATTTAAGAAGTTCTTGGAAAAATTTGTTATTGTTTATTTGGATGATATTTTAATTTTCAGCAAGACTTTGGAAGAACATTTATTGCATATTCGTAGTGTCCTTGAAAGGTTAAGGGAAGAGAAACTGTTAATTAATTTGAAGAAGTGTATCTTTGCAAAAAGGGAGTTAGTCTATTTGGGATTTGTTATATCACCTGAAGGTCTCAAAATGGATCCAGAGAAGGTAAAAGCCATCTTGGAATGGCCTACTCCAAGGTCTGCTACTGAGGTAAGATCATTTCATGGTATGGTTAGTTTTTACAGGAAGTTTATTAAGAATTTTAGTGGCATATGTGCACCCCTAACTGACACAATAAGAGGGGATAGAAAAGAGTTCAAATGGACTGTAGCAGCTGTGAGAAGTTTTGAATTGCTGAAGAAGAAGGTGATAGAACAACCTATGTTGGCACTTCCAAATTTTAGAAAGGTGTTCCAGGTGGATTGTGATGCTAGTGGCAATGCTATTGGGGCTGTATTAAGCCAAGAAGGTAAGCCTATTGCATATTTTAGTGAAAAATAGAATGATGAAAAGAAGAAGTATTATGTTTATGATCAAGAGTTCTATGCAATAGTTCAGGCCTTAAAGAAATGGAGGCATTATTTTTTGCCAAAGGAATTTGTTTTGTATACTGATCATCAGGCATTATAGTACCTAAATAGCCAAGGTAAATTGAATTAGAGGCATATGAAGTGGGTAGAGTTCTTGCAGAGTTATACATTTGTGTTGAAGCATAGAAGTGGAAAATCTAACATGGTTGCAAATGCACTAAGTAGGAGATAGTTGTTGCTTAAAGTAATGCAGGTTGAAGTAGTTGGGTTTGATGAACTCAAGAATTTGTACCCTAAGGATCCTGATTTTGCTAAAGCATGGAAAGCTTGTAAAGAGCCTGTTGCTGTAGATAGAACCAAGTGGTTAGACTATTTGATTCAAGATGGCATGTTGTTCAAGGGTAGTCAATTGTGCATTCCAAGGAGTTCCATGAGGGAAAATTTGATTAAGGAGAAACATAGCGGAGGGATGGCAAGACATTTTGGTCGAGATAAGACAATTGCCATTCTTAGAGAACATTATTTTTGGCCTCAGATTTCACAAGATGTGAAGAAGTTTGTACAGAGTTGCCAGGTTTGTCAAGTTGCCAAGGGATTTAGTCACAATATTGGACTATATCAGCCATTGCATGTTCCATCAAGGCCATGGGAGGACATAAGTATGGATTTTGTTCTTGGATTGCCAAGGACACAACGCGGTAATGACTCAGTATTTGTGGTGGTTGATAGGTTCTCCAAAATGACACATTTCATTCCATGCCACAAGACTCATGATGTTGTCCATATTGCAGACTTGTTTTCCAGAGAGGTGGTAAGACTACATGGTCTTCCAAGGAGTATAGTTTCTGACAGAGATACTAAATTTGTGGGGTATTTCTGGAGGACATTGTGAAAGAAGTTGAGAACAGACTTGAAATTCAATTCCATGCATCACCCACAAACTGACGGCCAAATAGAAGTGGTAAATAGAAGTTTGGGCAATTTGCTGAGATGTTTAGTTGGGGATAAGCCCAAGGGATGGGATTTGATTCTACCACAAGTAGAGTTTTCTTACAATAACCCTATAAATAGGAGTAGTGAAAAATCACCATTCCAAATTGTATATGGAAGTAGCCCAAGGACTGCACTAGAATTGAGGAAGATAGAGCAAGGGGAAAGGACAAGTGCTGAAGCTGAAGAATTTGCCAAACATATCAAACGTCTACATGAGGAGGTTCAAGCACACATTACCAAGATGAATCAAGAGTATAAAGCTCGGGCTGATCAAAGGAGAAGACATAAGGAATTCCAAGTAGGGGATCTAGTCATGGTGCACTTACGAAAAGAAAGATTTCCAGCTGGTACTTACAACAAGCTAAAAATGAAGAAATTTGGCCCCTGCAAAATTATGAAGAAACATGACTCAGGAAATGCATATGAGGTGGAGCTACCAGATGGTGTTCACATTTCTCCTATTTTCAACATTGCAGACTTAACAGAGTATCATGATGATGGTGCAGATGAGGAGCTGGTGTTAGAGCAATGTCCAATTCCTACTTCTAAGAAGGAGGAGATAGAAGACATTCTAGATCATCATGTGGGTAGAAGTACTAGAAACAGGCAGTATGAAGAGTACTTGGTCAAGTGGAAAGGACGACCGATCGAGGACTCAACTTGGATTTCAGCAGATGAGGTTTCCCATTTGGGATTTCCTCTACCATTCATAAAGTGACAGGGTCACTTTTCAATCTACCCTGGGTGTCTGATGCAGGAGCATCCAGAGGTATAAGGGCAATCCTGTGTCACCCAAAAAAAAAAGTACTTAGACTTAGTTTTTGTTTCATGTGTTTTCATTTCTGGATACCCATTTGGGTCAAACAAAGGTTCCAACTCTCACAGTTCCACTATCAGTGTTCTAGGATAGAGTATTTGAACACCTTGGGATACGTATAAATGTCAAAAAAATAGGAGTATGTAATTGAGCCATCATTTTGGTGAACTAGGAGGTGTAAACTGGCCAGATGAATGTAATTGTAATTTAGAGCATTCTGGAAAAAAAATCAAGTCAAAAGGCCCCATGGTTTGAAAGTTATTGCAGTTTTTCGAGTTTTGGAGACCTCCTAAGAATGCTTCAAAGTCAGGGTAGGGGCATTAAATGACCTCAAAAAGGGCCAAAAAATGGGGGACAAGCAAAGCTAGTCTATAGGGCTATAGAGCACTTCGAGAGCTTTTCGAAAATGTAAACGGTTCATCAATCGAAGCTACGATTCAAAAGATATGCCTCCCGAAAGTTTGGTTACCATTTATGGATTCTTCTAGATTTGCGTCGACTTCTAACGCAACTTCTAGAGCCTTCTATTTGGTCGGTGGATGCCTACTAGCACTTTCTAGAATGTATTCCTAGTCCTTAACCCTCCGGGGTCTATTTAAGGACATTTCTGGCATTGTAAAAGGCAGTTCGGAGTGGAGTTTGAGAGGAGGTACTAAAAGGAGAAATTATCTCCAGATTTATGTTATTGTAAGCCCATAGGGCATGTTATGAAGTCTATTTTCTCTGTACTAAATGTACTAGCTTATTTTCACAGTTAATACAATTTCCCTTTTCCTGTTGTGTCCATTATGTGTTTGGGTTGTGTCCCCATCACCAGTTAAGAGTAGGAAAAACAAAACCCTAGTTTTATTGTCAGCTGCCAATAAAAAAGTTAAAACTAAAAAGAGGTTCAAGGTGGAGATTGGGGACTCAGACGATGAATGTCATGGGAATAGAAGAATATCGAGTAAGCTTGCTAAGACCAAGAGTAGATTTAAACAAATGACCTGATGCTCTTAGGAGGAGGAGGAGGAGGAGGAAGAGACTAATTTGGATGAGATTGATAAGACCTTGAGGGATGATAAGGAGAAGTTTAAGGAGGATACTGATAACAAAGAGGAGTAGAAGTGGGATGAAATTGTTAATGGCACCTATGATTTTGAGGCAGAGAACCCTAGCAAGGACCCTTCCCAAGGCCCCACCCATATTTCTACCACTTTTACCATGTTATCTGTTGCTAACTAGACAGACCCCAAGTCTGAAAAAGCTTCTCCTGACACTATATCTTCCCCTATAAGGATTGGTGGTCTAGAAATCTTAAGGGCTCCTAGTAACACTCTAGATGTGCAAGATAAGAGGAGATCTCCTATGAATTGCAACAAAGAACTAAAGATAGGTACTAAAGAGGAGGTGGTTGTTTTCCCCAAAGACCTCCAAGAACTAAAGGATCAGTGTCATGCACTGAAGGGTCTTCTCCAAATTCACTCTGAAGGTCACCCATGTGGTGGTGACTACCCTCCAACTACTAGCTTACAAGAAGGAGGAGGAAGGCCTTGGAAAATATTATTTGAAGCTACTCTACAATTTCCTTGAAGAGGACTAGGATAAAGTTCTATTGGCTAGGAAAGGAAAGAACAAAGATGTCAGTTAGTGGCCTTTCTCATGCCTAGCATTTTTTTTAAAGTGATCTATCATTTGTTTCTTTGCATCTAGTTTAGATGGTTTTGATTTTTCTATGGAACTTGGGTTTGGGATGTGGGTGGTACAAAGGCCTTGGAAAATATTATTTGAAGCTACTCTACAATTTCCTTGAAGAGGACTAGGATAAAGTTCTATTGGCTAGGAAAGGAAAGAACAAAGATGTCAATTAGTGGCCTTTCTCATGCCTAGTGTTTTTTTTTTAGTGATCTATCATTTGTTTCTTTGCATCTAGTTTAGATGGTTTTGATTTTTCTATGGAACTTGGGTTTGGGATGTGGGTGGTACGATGTGCTAACAACCTACATTCTTTTGTTTAATTTATTAAATTTGGTTAGTTTTAAGAGCATGAAATCTAGTACCTTTATTTTACTTCTACTTTTTATGTAATTTTGTAAGGACTCTGTTTGGTTATCTGGTAGTTTTTTTATGGTAGTTTCACCACGGTTGTATAGGGCCAACCCCCTTGTTTTTGCTGCTTTTGTATCAAAAACAAATTTTTCTTCAAGTTTCCCTAACAAACGTATTTCCATCAAAAAAAAATATTGTCCCTTCATGCCCCTTATGTAAATCCATCTATGCATAAATATGATCCCTATCGTGCCACAAAATTTAAAATAAATCACTTTTTTATTGGTTTTATATGCACTTATCCTCATCTTACAATGATTGACCCCATGTAAATCCTAGTTCCAAAAACTATAGTTGCAATGATATGTCCACCTTGCACTTTTCTACTTTGAGTGACTTCATAAAAAACAATTGCAACACTTATATTATCATGATCAACTAATTTTTATATTACACAATTAGGTTCAATATGTAACCATTCAAATATAGTGAAAACAATCCTTAGGTTTTCCTAGTAAAGTAGTAACCAATATAAATTGATCCATTCAACCCAGATTATTCCATACTAATTTTAATTGTCTATGACATACTAAAAATTGGAAACCTTTTTTTTAGTTCATTTAAATACAAGGATAAGATAAAGTGCTTAGGTGTACAAGTTTTGCATCATTTGAACTAGTTGCATCCTTCACTAGACCATTTGGATTGACAATAACACTCAAATGGTTTAGCCATACCCATCACCATGTAGGTATATAGTCAAGAAAGGTCACATAACTCAATGAAAGGCTACAATTGATAAGTTAGTGCCAAGGAAACCTTACAATTAGAATTTTTTCATGGTGTGCACAATAATCAGTGAGACTCATAAAAGAGGCCTTTTGATATTGTTCTTGTCATGATTCCTAATAACAAGAAAATCATCCCTATAGTTCCTTAGGGATTTATGTAGATTCTCTCTTACATCTCCTCCAATTCGATTGAACATGTACTACAAATTTTCCTTAACTTCTTCATAACCAATTTTGTACTTGTAGTCATTGTACTCCAAGAAATGGCATACATTTTTGTGAAGCAATATAGTTTTTCTAGAAATATGTGGTTACAAAAAGTGAAAATGGAGAAATTTAAACAATGTTCAAAAAAAGGAACTGTTCCACAACTGATATGAGGCTCTAACGACTATTTTAGAACCAACAAATTATCCTACCAAAATTTTCTTTGACTATGCAATGAGTTCAACATGAACTATCAAGATTTGAAAATGAATTTAGAAATCTTTGAGGGTTTCATGCCTTCTTTGAGTTGCCTTGTGTACAACTCTTTGTCTAAGCTCTCCTTTTGTGTTTTCTACCTATCAAACCACATTTAGTGTGGGAAATTTTAGGCTAGTTTATAATGGTATTGACTAGCAGTGACCCAGTTGTTGATACTAGTGCTCACACTACTACTCCAAAAAGCCATGGCACCTCCATTAAACAAATGTACTTGCAAATTCATCTTGAAGGTCTTTCATGAGGTAATCCTAATATTATCCTTCCTTTACAAGAATTTGATGTTGCTTTTGATTGATTAGTACAACAGACCTTGATAGGGTATTTTGTGGGTAGGACTCCTCCTGAAGTTATGCTCTAAGAATGGGTTAACAAGAGCTAGACTCCTCATGGAATCCACCTTGACACTATGTAAATCCTTACCAAAGGTTTTTTTTGTTTTGCCAACCAGTCTTAGGCAAATGTGGTTTTTAACAATGGCCCTTGGTTAGTGTGTTCCTCCCTGCTTGTTTTTTAAAGATGGTCGAGAGACTTCACTATCTCTGATGACAAAAAGCTTAGGGTTCCTATGTGGGTTGAGTTCTTGGGTTTACCCTTGCCATGTTGGCCTTTTGTTGAGTCCATTTCTAATACTCTTGGAAAAATTATTACAAAGGAACATCAAATTTTTTTCAATGCTCATCCTCAGAAATGCATGTGCATTGAGGTTGATCTCTCCAAGGATCTCAAGGATTCTATGGAGATACATATTGGTTCTAAAATTTTCTCTTAGAAGGTGCTCTATTTGAACCTACCCAACACCTATTATAGGTGCTAGTCAATGGAAGACAAGATTAGGGATTACCCTTTGGTTGTGCCCATGGTTAAACCCCCACCTAAGGAGGCCCCTGTCAAGCATGTAGAAGGAAAACAAAAAGATGAATAGACTACTATTGGACGCAAGGGCAAGATTCTCTCTGCTCCTAAACAATCATATGTGACTATGATTTTGGTTCCTCCTATTTTATCAAGAGCGTAAACTCCAACCATTATTGGGTTGACGACAATTTTCCAGAATCAAACCCTGGTATTTCTCAAGTTTCAAACCCTAGTAGTTTACAGGGGATCAAGGTAGCCGCAAGGGCTACCACTTTTGTTGTGATTCACACTACTTTTTCTACCTCCTCCATTTCACCTCAAAATGTGCAACATTCTAGCAGTCCTCTTGGACATGCTAAGAAACCAAAATAGGAAACGACAATCTATCAATCCAAAGGAGTTTCCTTCCAGCTTTAACCAAGTTTAACCTTTTTTGCAAAATAGTTATTCCTCTCTCGAGGACGAGGAAGATATGGAAGAGGTTTTATGAATTTTTTATCATGGAATGTGTGAGGTCTTACAGACCTCTCCAAAAAGTACTATGTCAAGGATACCCATCATAGACTTTGTAATTTAGATTTTCCTTGCATGTAAGAGCTTAAAATTTCTTGTTTCATGCTTTCCTCTGCATGTCGTGTCATTTGGTCAGATGGCATTATCTTTTCCTCTCAATACAAAATTGGTAGAGGTGGTGTAGTTACTCTTCTATCACCTCATCTTTATTCTACTATTATTTTGCATAGTTTTGACCCCACGCACAAATTAATTTGGCTTTTTCTTTCTATCAACAATCATTCCTTTAGAGTAGTTAATGTTTGTACTTCCAATGATGCTGTGGAAAAATCTCAATTGTGGGGCTAGGTAGCTGACAACTTGCCTCCAACAACTTGGGTTATATGTGGTGACTTCAATATGATTGATTTGGCCTTTGACAAAGATGACATTTTTCCTCTTCGTTGGACAACTGGGGAAAGGGAAGCCTAGTACTACATGCATAATAAATTGGGCCTTTATGATCCCAATACTAACTCTCGCCAACATAGTGGGGTCTGGCACACTTGGTCTAACTTTCAAGCTAGCTCTGACCACATTTTAAAACATCTCGATTATGCTATGATTACTACACAATATTTTTTCTCCTTTTCTGAGGATTGATATTTACCTATCATTCCTTTGCGAGATGTGATGTTATCAGACCACTATTCCATCTATTTTTCCATTTCTTCACATATAGCTTTCCAATGTATTGTTAGGACTCAATTTTTTCTCAATACATTAGTGTTGATGCATGCTTCCACTATTTCTCATATCCTACATGTCTAGAATTTGGAGCCACATCCGCATTCTTAAACAAGTTGGATTCAGTGCTGGAATGACATTGTTACCAAAACAACTAGATTTCTATGCATCTATGGGCAACAATTGGTGATTTTTAGACAACAGTCTTTTGAATCCACTACCATGACTCTCAAAAGAGCTTCTAAAGCTCTCACCCTTAACCCTTTTGATGTTGATTTGCAAATTTAGCTTGCCAAGCTTCATCATGACAAGCATATTGTAGATAATTATGCTAATTGAGAGGACCAAATCAAAGCTTGCCTCCATTGGTTAGAGGTTGGAAATAATGCTTCTAAAGAATTCTTCTAGGTTCTTAGAGCCCATCATGCTAATTTTGGGATTAAAAAGATCAAACAAGGCAATTTTGTTCTCTCTAGTCTCCCTGACATCCTGCAAGCTTTTGTTCACCACTACAAAAATATGTTTTCTTCACAAGGGAATTTGATTGCTTGGGATGAAGCCCTTTGAAAGTGTGTTATTGTTACTCCAAACCACCTAGTGGTTGAGCAACGTGCTTTCTGTGAGTAGCTTCTCACCATTTGAGACCTCAAGGAGGTAGTCTTTTCCATGGCTGATGACAAATCCCTTGAGTTTGATGGGTTACCTTGTGAATTTTGCAAACACCTTTGGGAGTCTATTGGCCCCAACCTACACAAATTTTATCTTGAAGCCTATCATTCCAAGAGTGTAGGAGCTATTACTAACAAAGGAAATATCAAATTCATACCTAAAGATGAAGATCCTAAGGATATTTGTAATTGGTGGCTCATTACTTTTCTTAATGTGTCCTATAAGATCATTGTTAAGGAAAATTCTCTTAAAATCCATCATCTCCTTCCTCTAATTGTGCAACCAGAACAAACTGGCTTTATTAGATCTAGCTATATTCTTAAAAACATCATTGTTGTCTGGGAAGGCATGGAATGGGCTCACAAATCCAATCAGTTGTTTGTGTTTTTGAGAATTTATTTTGCTAAAGCTTATGACTAGATTGAATGGCCTTTCATCTTAGCTATGCTTTAAGCTCTTGGTTTCAGTCCTAATTGTCTTCAGTCTATAGAGATGCATTTTGGAGATGCTAATCCTTGTATTACTATCAATAACTCTCAATCTGAAGCCTTTGGGCTTGTTTGCTCCATCCGACAAGGTTGCCCTCTAGCTCCAACTTTATATGTTCTCACTGTTGAAGGATTTGGTTACTTGCTAGCCCACTCCATTTCTTCTAGTTTGGATCATGGCATTTCCTTGCCAGATTCCTCCTCTCAGTTGGTCAATGGGCATTTTTTTGATGATTCCTTTCTCACTCTTTTGGAGGATGAGGAAAACATCACTAATGCCTTGCAATGCTTGGACACCTTTTGTCAACCCTTTGGCTCTGCTATTCAATGGTACAAAATGCTCTATTATCAACAATCTTTTCTTCTAGCTCCACCATGGCTTGACTAGTTCAAATGGTAATGGGTCACACATAGGGAGATCTTTCACTTTTTGGGCATCCCATTTTCATTTCAAGCTTCACTAGTTGATTTGTGGAACATTGTACTTATCAAGATTGAAAAGAATCTTGACTATTGGCTTACTAAACCCCTTTCACTTGTAAGGAAATTTCAGATTTTCTTAAAGGTCTTGGTGGCTACGCATGTTTATTATTCTTCTTGTTGAGCCCCTTCCAAAGCCTCTTATCTAAAATTAGAGCGATTGCTCTGTGACTTTCTTTGGGCTTCTAATTCTGACCATCATGGCTTTCACAAAGTAGCTTGGGATTTTTGTTGTCTCCCCAAGAGTTTAGAGGCCTTGGCCTTCTTTCCATGTAGAAGAAAGGCTTTTCTCTTTGTGCCAAATGGATTATACATGCCATTATTAGAGCTAAAGCTTCGAAAGTTTTGGTTTGGCATTGCATTTCTTTTGGGTTTCCTATTAATAGGCCTGCATGGAAGGGGATCAGCTTATAAACTCTTCTTATCATGTAGGAACTTGTGCACATACAAGGCACTTTTTTATCAAGAGCATCTAGAAAGCTTGAGAAGCTATCAAGCCTTGGCTTCACTGGTTTAGTGATGGGTTCTATGATGGGCTCTCTTTGGATCAATAGAACATTTGGTGGTCTCCACTATTTGCCATCCAGGGTGTTGCTCTGACCAAGACTCAAGGTGCTAGTGCTCTGCATTTTTTCAAAGATGGCATCAAGACACCTAAGGACCTCTTTCTAGGGTCTCTATGAGTCTTAGATCCTAGGAAGATATGCAAGTCTAGTTATGTCTTGCCTGTTCAAATTGACAGACTTTTGAATTATTGCTTTCTACAATTCTAGATCACTTAATTCACAAGGTGAATATCCAGTCTGTTCGACCTTGGCGGACAAACTAGAAGTGGTATCCTACCACTCCCTTCACCAGTTACAAGAAAAGTTTGGGATATTGGTGTCTTTCTCCCCATTTTTCGATGGTGGATACCCTCAACTAGTGTTCGCATTTGCACTCTTCCCTTTCTTAGCGGAGAAAGTGTTTCAACACTATTTGGAGTGCATTACAGAGCCCAAGATTTCTCACTTTTCTTGGTGCCTAGATTTTCAAGGTCTTCCCCTTGGGCCTCAACTCAAGCATATTGGGGTTATGGATCCTCAATGTCTTTTTTGCGGGTAGTCAGAGACTTTTTTGCATAATTTTTGGTTCTGTAGATGTGCTCAAAACTATTGGCACTAGATTCATGATTTCTTTAAGCCATTTCGACCTGAACCTTTTTCCTGGCATATGGTTATTTTGGGAGACTCCCCCAGGTTCCCTAGACAATTTACCCAGATCTAGCATACTTCCAAGATGGAGATTTTGTTTACTCTATGAAAAAATCAGAATGATGTTCTTTGCACTCATAGTTTTCTTGACATAAATATTGCTATGTACACTAAAGCATGCATTTGTAACAATGTAATGATGCAAATTCAAGTATAAGCCAATAAGGTGGCTCTAGAGGTGGCCCACCTTTAGGAGCTACTCGATCATTGGGATAATGCTCCCTGTATGGTTGCTAGAGTGCCTCCTGATGCTTCGGCTGATACTACTCCACTTAGGGGGCCACTGTCAGGGACACAACATTGCCGGCCATCACTTGCACATGTCACGCTTGTAGGCTTCCCACTACCACTCTCCTAGTGGTGGTGATGGCGTCGTTCCTTGGCTTCCCTACCCTGTAGTGGCACAGGTTAGTCCCCAAGCTTGGTAGCTCCCCCCCTAGTGCTTGGTGTGTTGTTTCTAGTAAATGGCCCTTTAGCTTGGAGTTGGCTATTTCACCTCTGCAGACTGATACCAAAGATGAAGACCAAGCCCTTGACAATATTGTTGATTGTTGGATTGTTCCCAACCTACCTGCCAATCCCAAGGATGATTCAGGATTTCATGATCAGGATGAACCACTCCCTTGAGTTGGCACTACATTGGTAGCCTAAGGATTGTTTCTTATATATATTTGTTATGAGTAGTTGTTGACTCTGGCTATGACCGTGTGAACTTTGCGATCTTGTATCGCCCGGCCCCTTTTTTGTGAATTGTAACTAAGTATATTATTTATTAATAGAAAATGACTATTCATCAAAAAAAAATTAGAAATCTTTGATATTCTCATTTTTAGTTCAGAATACAGTATTGAGTTCAGATACGAGTTATAAAACTAAACATCAATCTTCTCAAGAACTAATGAAATTTCTTATAAGTGTTATCAATTATCCTTATTAGACTTTTGAGATGGTTCAAGAACTAATACACACTATCAACAAGTTTTAAATCTCCTTAGTAATTAGTTGAGATGAGACATTAAACTCTAATAAAGAAAAATAACCACAATGTCTTCCCTTTGATGAGTTCAATGGAACTTGGTGACACTTGACACTCATGATGGAACTGTCTGTGCTTTTTACATTAAGTTTTGACATCAAATTTAGGAAAGAGTGTTTGGAAGTGACACCAAAAGTGAGAGTCAAATTGATTAGAGATTTTCACAAAATTAAATAGATGACTAAGTTTGGAAATGCTTTTTAGGTTTTGATAGGTTTTCAGGAAGATTTTCAAAACTAAGACCAAACATAAGGAGAGACATGAACGAATTCATGTAAACTAAAAGGAAAGACAAAGCATTGACAAATAGGCATGAAAGTGTAATGGTGAGAATAAATTTTAAGAGTTAAAATATATGTAACTTTCAAATAACTTTATTTTTGAATTTAATTAGTGAAAATTTTATTTGTATCAATATTCAATTTAATGTGTCACGAATTGTGGGAATCTAACTTCTCTCTATGAACATAACTTTTCAAACCAAAAATAATTAAATCAATTGAAAAATTAAAAAATGCAGTAAATAATATTTATCAATTGAAAGCAAAGTCAAAAAAGAGCAAAAAAAAAAAAAAAAAAAAACTTATAAATAGAAATAAGCAATAATAAAAATAAAAACTCAAGGCTCTAGATGCTCTCCCAAAAAATATTATAAAAATATAAATATAAAATATGAAAAACCCACATAATTTTTTTTAATACTTTTGAAATTAAAAACAAAATATAAAATCCAATATGATTTATAAATTTATTATTATTTTATTTACATATTATTGGCTAAAAATGACATATATAGTCATTACATAACGTCTAAATACTGATACCCTGTGATTGGAATATAAACAATTTTCCACCACAATTTACATTGAAAGCCCTTAGTTTGCTCTATTCAAGAATAACAATGGAGGCTTTAAAAGGACAGAAACACTTATCCAAAATATAAATAATATAAATCGGTTTGCAGTGCAAAATATCGCTAGAGGTCTATGAATGAAGTATGAATCAAATGTACTTCTCATTGTAAGAAGAGGAGAATGGATTCTAATTTGCATTTTGTACATGTAGAGGGGCCCAACAATATAATTTCGAAAGTCCAACGATATAACTGTGCACAGTAATTGGTGTGAAACCAGTGATATCTTTTCTAGAATTAACGAATGAATTCTTTACTAAGGAAATTATTCGGTCGAAGAGATGCATAGGGAACTATTTGTAAAATCCAGTCGTGAGCTCAGAAACAGAAGAATTTATGCAGTAGAGCAAAACTATATTATACATCTAACATATTTCCCAGTCAGGTGGGGACCAAAATATATAGAAGAAAGCTATTAAGTAAAGCTGATCAACGCCTGGTGTAAAGCTAATGGACTGATGCTTATATAGCACACAATACATGAGAGGTATTAGCTGTCTCGTTTTAATAAAAGCGTGTTGGATACTTGTCCCTCTTACAACTCATGATAACTTACTTTACAACCAGACGTAGACAAAATTTCTCTGACATGGCAATCGTTAACATGGAAATCTGAATGAAACATCTGTGCATCTCACTTTTTATTCCAATCGCCTGCTCTGGAATGAAAACAAAACAGTGATTATCTTGTAGACCGTAAGTCCTGGCCATGAGAGCTGATATATTACTTTGGAAAAACTTTAAGTGCCAAAACGGTTCGGATTTTAAGTCTGGATCAATATTGTTTTTGTGATATTGTTATTAGGATTTGATTTATTTATTAAATTGTTTAGTGTTAAAAAGAGATCAGATCTGAATTCCCATAAAGCGCTCACTGTCTTATCAATTTATTTATGTACAAAACTTCTGTTTGTGAAGCATTCATTGTCTAAATGTACTTAATATTATTCCTCCTCCAAAATAATACATTTTTAAAGTTTATCAAGGTTGCACTGAAGAAGCTTCACTTTTACTTTACTAGTAATTGTATTTTTAAGGGGTGTAAGGGTTAGGCTGGTAGTATTATGTATATTGCATGATGCTACTATATTGCTTCTATATTTTTGTTATATGGTAGAACTTTTAATAGAATAAATTGATTTTTAATGTTACATATGCATATAATAATTAAATTATGTCTAGAGTGTCAATTGCTTTAAGGTTCCTCTATTTTTTAGTATAATTGTGTTTTGTATTTTGCATCTTGAAGTACCTTTTGAAAGAGAAAGCGAGATAAAAACAAAAACTATTTAATGATTTCTCTTTAGAGATACAGGTGTAAATCTTACTCCTTACCTCCCATTTTTGCCAATGTTGATTGTTCCCTTTTGTAGTGTGAGTCCTTCATATTTATGAATAGTATTAGCCCACAAAATGGTGAGTGGGATTTGTCTCCTACTATCTTGGTTGCACATTTTGAATCTTATATATTCCGTGCTAGCCTATTATAATTATCAAAACATGCTAAACATACATGTGGACATCTAGTGGCTTACAACCTAGTTCATAGATAATATCAACAACTGCACCAAGTTCTCTATTCACAAGTCCTCCTTCTATCCATATGTCCATTATAAGCATAATTTGTTGCCCTTTAAAAAGGACTGCATGTTTTATAGTTGTTCATCATCCATTATATTATTATTTCTACTCATAGAGTTTGTTGTTGTGCTAATTGGACCAAGCGGTTCAATAATTTCAATATCTTTCTATTACATATTCTTATTAAATGATAAGTAGTGAATAGATGTGTAGGATTGTCAAATTTTTTGTTCTCAACTATTGTAAGATATTTTTCAGTGTGAGTTATTAAGATCTTCCAACTAACCTATGTTGGGTTTGCATCTTGTATATTCTATATTAATTGGCAAAAACTTTGTTTATATGTTATTTTCACCTTCTTGTCAAAATATTGTTTGTAAACTAATGACTTTGGTAAACTAATCTCGTAGAAATTTAGCATTTGAGTGTGATGTGCAAATCAATTATTTTTGTATCAGGTGGAAGAAGCACTATATAGCCAAACAATATTATTGACACTCCACCAAAGTGCACATGTTGTTGATGTGGGGAGGCCTCATGTAATCGACTGTCAAAACTATGGAGTATATTTGGCCCTATGAAGTGAATTTCATCAATAAGGAGATAATTGACATGTTTCCATTATTATTGGAATATTTTGAATGTTTGAACTTGTAATGGTTGAAATTCTTTAGTAGAGGATATTAGAATTGAGTACCATGCATTGTTTATGCATGTATGTTAATTGCAATAACCCATGTGGGAGCTAGTATAAGTACCTTCCCTTTTTATTTGGGTATTTTATTCCAGAGTGCTTCTTTGATGCAAGCAAATAAAATGAGATTTCAATGCACTTGATGTTCCTTCAACATTCATGTGCAATGGTTTATGGGAGTGGGACTTGTTATGATCCTCAATTACTTGAAGTGTCAACTTTTGCTTTGATGATAAAGTGTAGCTAAGATGTATGAAGCTTGTTGATATGGTTTTATTATAGCTACACATTTCATTTTTATTTATAAATTATCTGGTGACATCATCTAAATATTGTGGAGTTGTAATGTTTTCTCATTTGTTACTCATATCAACTCACATTTCCCAATTTTATCAAGTGCATCTAATGCTACATTATTTAAAAGTCTCGTCAATGAAAATAGCTCCCACTCATTTATATCCATTAACTCGATTGCGCTATTATCCATATTAGTCTCCTCTTTGTTCTCTTCTTCTTCATCATGCATGACATTTCCTTATCTAACACACAATTAGTGTGTCATACATCGTGTATGCATCTGCATTCATTTGCCTTCAATTTGTAACTATAATTCTTTTGGGAGTGATATTCTTGTTTTTTCTATTATAGAAATGTATGTATAATAATAGTTTCATCAAAGTGTTATGAATTAGGTTCTAAGGTGTTGTCAAAATTTGGGTAAACATTAAAATTTGCCTTTATTTTCCACTCTTCTGATTTACAACATACAAATAGGACATTGCATATTCAAGTAGTGTTATTGTTTCTATCTCAAAAGAACACTCCACATAACAATGCAGGTAGATATGCTAGATTTGGTTATCTTATATGTTTTTTATTATTTAGTGGAGCATTTTTTTGTCCAAAATTCAAGGAGTTAAAAGATCAACTGCAAACAAAATGAGGTAATTTTTGCAACATACGACATGTTTCCTACACTCCTATATTGCATTGAACAATAATTGTATATACAAATTTTTGATATGTTGTGAGTGTTGGGTCATCTTTTGTTTGTGTTGCAGATATTCTTCTTAGCATATGATAACATGTTTCTATTCATCTCTCTTCTTTTTCTAAATACTTGGCAATGTATTTCAAAATAAGTGCTCAAGAGATCACCAGATGACAATCTATATTGGATCTCTATATCAAAATAAATTTTGGGTTTATACATATTTATCATGTTGATGTATCATTCCTTTAAGGGTCATAATATTTCTTCTCGACATTGTCACATGACAATGTAGATGGATTTTTTTCTTTGCATAGCTCGTTGTGTATCTGCATGTTAACTTGTTCCACTTTTTACATAGACATGTACAGTTGGTACATTTGATGTGTCTTTGAACTCAATTTACCAACTCTTCAAACTAATGAGAAATTTTTGTAGTGAATATTTTGTGTGTGTCTAGAAAGCCAGGATCATCTAATAGAGATTAATACATCGTGTTACCCTTACAACATGAATTATAGGGATTCCAAGCACTAAAATTCTTATCAAAGAACTTCCTAGCATATTTGACCTTTTTGTTATTCTTCTAGTTGAGTTTGTCCATATTTGGTGCATTTTGGGAGACAAATGAATCCATGTATATGCACACTTCCTCAATGTTTCCATTCAGTTATATACTATGAATTCTCTGCACCAAGGAGCTTCTCAATTACTTCATAAAATATTGTGAATCATTGATGAAGATATAATGATTTAGTATGGGGATTATTAATCACATTATCCAAGTGTTCTTTATTTTTTAGCATTCCTATTAGTGCATCTTTTGTTAATAATCATTGTAGATCTATCAATTTCATATCTGGTCTATGTAATGTAACGAACATGTTAGGTGATTCAATTTGGGTGATCATGTATGTGAGTTAAAAATGCTTCTTACTCTAATATTTTCTTATGTCTCACATTGAAATTCCAGAATATATAATCTCTTCACCTAATTGTATATCCAGTGGCTATCTTAAATTCATATGGAGGTTTTCAATATTTGTTTGTATTTTTTCTTCTACATTCATTTTTAATAAAATTTAGATGCAAGATCGTGACTATAGTGTCACATCATAAGAGTGTAAATAAAATATGGAAATGTTGAATGTCTTCCAAATATTTAATCATGGAAATTCATCAAATGTAGTGCATCCTCAATAATTTTCACTTGTCACACTCACGGTTGCATGTGTAATGAAATTACATTGGGAAAGAGTGTCAAATATAATATTTTGAGAAGCACTTCAATGTTATACTCATTTATAGGGGATAGGTATATCTTAGACCAATCCATAAGTTTTTTGTATAGTCCTCAAGCTCTATTGTTTTCTTAATGATGTTTAGATCATGTTCCCTACTTGGAAATTTAGGCACTAGTGATGCAATTTGTACCAACCTCACATTGTCTTTACATTTATGCACATTATATCCTTAGTTCACACTAAAATTTGAGAAATGTTTCCTTTACATTGGGAAAAGGGGCAACATGGATAAATTAGGGAACAAACCATTTGGTATATCTTTGGGTTTTTTTGTCCATACCTTACCTAGGACTTTAAACACTTGTCATGTGTGTTTATTTGTTGCATTTCACTCCAAGATTCTAAAGTATATAATGGCTCTAGGGTTACTATCTTTGTTCCTTCATGTCCCACTAGGTGTCTCATAAAAGGGTACTATTGAAACTTAAAAAATCTCTCAAATGTAACTGCCCTATGGGAAGCTTTAGTGATCATAGTACTCTAGTGCTTTCACTAGAAATATTTAGGGTTTTAGAAGTTGGCCCTTTGTAAATATATTTTGGAAGAAAATGAAGAAAATGTGCATAAAAGTAAAGGTGAGTAACAAAACTAAAATATTGAATGAAATTTCCCACACATACTAGTTTGACATAGGAATCTCAAGGTAGATTATGAAATGAACCAAATAAATCTTAAAAGCACATATTAGGGGATCAGCCTTGAGAATACAGATGCTAAGATAAAGCTAGAAATAGTATAGATCCCCTAGTACAGATCATCATAAGAGCTTAGTCTACTTCAAAATCAAATACAGATGCTAAGATAAAGCTAGAAATAGTACATACATTTATATACATGTAATAAAATTTACAAATGCTTCAAAGGGTGAAGGAATGATTAATTTTCCTTGATAAACGTACATATGCAAAGCTTAAGACAAAAAGAGTAGTCATCCAATATGTGATATAAATCAAAAGTTTGTTGAACCCTCCTTTCAAAAGAAATATAGAATGGGCATTTTATAGTGTTGGAAAGGAGAAACCCTAAAAGTAAGAGTCAGAATGGTAGTTGGAAGGAAATGACACAATGAGATGGACTTTGTAGGGGAACTACTTTTAATACCGACATAGGCAGTGTGCATATGTCAATGACCTAGGGAATCAAAACACTAGATTAATTTTTCCTATGAGAATTAATTGTGGCTAACTCTGAAGGTCCCATCATACTTTTTTGGGGAGAACCCAAGAATGCATATGCCTCGACAGGTGGAAGTGTTTATTTCATATGTATAAGAAAGTATATAGATCTGTTTAAATCACTCATGCATAGAATAATGTGTCAAGGTTCACAACAATCTTCATGCAATACATAAGTGTATAGTTATTAGGAAAAGGCTCTTTAGTAAAGAGAGCTACAAATAGTCTAGGATGCACACCCAGTATTAGAAAGGAGAATTTAATCTGGTAAAAAGAAACTCCAATCAAAATTATCACATCTTTATCATGTTGCATCAACATGATGCTTCTGAGAGAGACTTTGAAGACAGAGTAGAGGGGGTGAATGAGAACAACTCCATGCTCATGAAAATCACTTCATACCTCTAGTGACTCTTTGGGGAATCATGCCTATGAAACTAAGAAGCATGTGTGATCCACACATGCTTCTTAGTTTGAATGTTAGTAATGTTTGAATGGTTTATAAAATGAATCTTTCAAATTTAAATGGCAGTGCTTAATTATGTTATCTTGGTGATAAAAATATTAATTTACTTTTTTTTTGGAAAGGTTTCAAATTGTGAATTTAGTAGAATGGATATCTATCAATCCTTAGTTCTTACAGTTGCATTAAATGGCCATCAAGGGATTATAGTTGCAATAAGAACAACAAAACAAGAAATTACGGAATTGAGGATAACAATGAAAATTTTCTTATTGGTAATTCATGTAAAGAAGTGGTTGATCCACTTTGTGAAGTACTCAATGGTAGTGATGGTTAATTTGTGGCCATTGAATCTTACTCACAAGGTCAAGCCCCCATTGACAAAAGGGTTGAGGTGTTGCACTTAGTTATAACTCTTGAACAAGTGCATGTATCAACTCTTTATGCATCTTACATTGTTAACACATCTTTACATAATAGTTTGTATTGTTTTCCATAGTCAGCCAATAATGACCAATTTTGATGAGCTTCCTAGCTAGGGTTGAACCACTAGAGTGAGCTCCACAGATAGGTTGATCTGCCTTTTTTAGAAATTTGGACTTCATCAAGCTCAAGGAAACTAAGAGTACCATCTAAACCTTGATGATATATAGTTTATTGACCATGGTGACATATCGAGTGGCTTGGGGAATAAGGGTTATGTGGTCCTACTTGGAGATATTAGGGGGAAGTATGTTATTGTGAAGATAGGTGTCGAATTTACCATTACAAGGGGAATTAGGACCAAGTATTTGCGCACAAGTTCAAAATGAGGGACATCATAGGCAGGGAACAAGAGATGTTCCATGAAGGCCTAACAAAATGTAGAATCATGTGTGATATCTACAAGAGATGCAATAGTATCCATGATATTGACAACTCTAATATTTTCCCTCAAGGAATTTGCTCAAAATATCATAGTAAAGTATGGTTTGAAGTCATCAACCATCTCTTTGTAAGGAGTAAGCTTGTGATATTGCTATTATGATTTGCCTATGTAATTTTTTGAGTCAAACTCATTGACCCATGATTCATGAGTAGTGGGTCACAAGATCCCATCTAGCATGAGAATGAATGGAACACTTACCATTCATTGCATATAGGTGATGCTCTTTGAGGTGAAGTATCAAGACTTCCTTGGAGTTCACCCATCCCAGTACTACTCCAATTCAAGTGTGCTTAACTACAAACTTTCCTCCATTATTAAGCCCACACTCTCATTTATGACAAGAGGTAGTTTAATAGGTGCAAGTAGAAAGACTAAAGAGCTCAAAAAGGGTAGTAAGGCAAGTATAAAAAAATTTACCTAACAAGATTCTATATTCAAGATTAGAATGAATTGTAACTTTTACTACCATTTAAAATTTTGAAAACATTTATCATCATTATAATGTAAATATTTATTTATACTTTTTTTTATTCATATAAAGAAATACAATCCAAAAAATTAAATATAAATTAAAAAGATTTACATTTAAATTAGTAGAAAATTAGTTTTCTATTCATATCAACTTACGCATAAACTAAACTATATTAATTGAAAATAATAACACCAACATGAATATTCAACAATAGAATTAAAAAAAACAAAAGTTTAAACTTTAGTCTTTAGATTTAACTAATAAAAATATTAGTTACACCTACCAGATCGATGGTTCTGTAATTCCAAAGTAGGTAATTGTTTGTATCAATAGAGTTGACTTAGAGTAGACGGGCCATGTGGGCCGAGGTTAAAAGAGACGAGGAATGAAAATCATATGAAAGTAGTCGGATATGGTAACATTTCTACCACTTTTAATTATTATACAAGTAACAGTTCAAACATGGAAAGGAAGTGCTTTCAGTCAAGTTTTGGAGTTGTTAGGTGCCTGCAAGAAAGAATCTCCAAGTATTTATTAAGAATATACTTTGAGCCAATATTTGTGAAAACTTTTACAACTAGTTTGAAATGATCAAGTTCTCTAATAATTCTGAGTTTGTAAACAACCATCCAAAGCAGATTCACCAACTTTTTGGTGGGCTTACTTATGTAACAATAAAATCATAGCAAATAATGAGTAATTAAAACAAAAGTAAACAACCCCATCATGATAATGTAAATAGGTATTGAAGTCAAATGATTTGGAATTAATTTTGATATCTTATTAACATAAAATAAAAGAGTAGTTAGTTATTTTGAAAGGGAGAATTTCTTAAAAATAAAGAATTTTCATATTATTTTATAATTAGTTGACTTATAATATGTTTAAAAAAAAAAAATTATAAATATTTTAAAGGTTAAATGGTGAAGATCAATATTGTTAGTTAGAGGTTTTAAAATGTTGTAAATGTTAAAATTATTATTTTAGTTTATTTTTTGTAAGATTCTGAATGGTGAATTTGGCAAATGGATACTCCTTACTTTTTAGAAGTCTTAAAATGTTAAAAATATCAAAATGAGTTAAAACTATTATTTATAGATTATTTTAAAAGATTTTGAATGGTGAATTTGACAAATGAATACTCCTTACTCTTTAGTTCTTAGTAGAATAGGTTCATCCTAAAGCTTGTGTTCTAATATGAAGTAGTTAAAAATGACTTTTGAATGAAAAAAAATCCTCTAAATTCAAATGATGAGATTTAATGATGCCAACTATAGTTTAGATCTTTAATAGAGTTTTGAATTGTATAAAGTTTTTACTTCATTTTCAAAAGAAAAAACACTACCTTGTAAATAAAAGGACTAAAGCTAAATTCGAAAAATGAGGTAGTTTAGTTTTTATTAAGCTTGTGCTCCAATGATGATTTTTTTAAATGTGATAAAGTTCAATAATATCAATTTAAAAATTATAACTTAGATCTTTAGTAAGATTTTGAACTGTATAAAGTTTTTAGTTTTTAAAACAAAATATATATACTACATTGTGAACAAAAGGACTAAAAGCTAGATCGGAAAAAAAAAAAAAAGAGGTGAAATTGAGTCGATAACAGGCATAGATCACCTAAGTGGCCGAATTAAATAAATTGGAATTAATGGCGACGTAAAATTACAACATGGCACCTCACACTCTACCGTGTGACCACCGTATCGCTGCCCCTCAACGGCTGTTTTGGGGCAACGTTGCTCATCATACACAAGATTACAAGAGCAGAGATTTTCTCGAGCAGTATTACATTCGGACAGAATTTGTGTTCTGTCATTAACAACGGTGTGCTGTACAGAATTTTCACACAACTCTTGAGACCGACCAATCAAAGGCTCTGCTTGAGCTAGATTACATTCCGGCATCCCCTGTTCTGCAGATACCTCTTCAACTAAGCTTCCATTAATAGATTCTGCCTTTTCCTCAGCAACTAAGCTTCTATTAATGGACTCTGCTTTTTCCCGATCGCTGTCTTGCAATCTGGAATTGGATTCTACTGGAATTGGTTCAGGAACATTTGAAACCGGGGACTTGGCTCTAACTACAATCCAGTCGCCATTGACGGAGCTTGAAACCCAATTAGGCTTCTCACAACCAGCAGCCAAGGCCGCAATTCTGTCCCTGGGAGAGGGCTTTTTAAGAGGAGCGTGCGCAGAAGATCTAGGAATGTCAAGGGCCAAAATAGGAACAGTGTGAGAAAGGCTAGAAGAACAAGAATCCCAATCCAGCCTCTCAAATTCCAAAGTACTGGTCGGAGACAGGGGAGCCCTTTTCACCTCGGAGCAACACTCAATCTCATGGAGAAAAGGATGATTCAACAGCTGCTCAGCAGTCCACCTCTGCTTCGGATCTCTCCGCAAGCATTTCTCAAGAAAATCCCGGCATTGAGGCGAAACACAGGCGGGCAAGTCCGGTACTTCGTCCGTGCATGCGATCCGGTAAATGGCCGCCAGAGGATTCGAACCCTCGCTCCAAGGCAACCTTCCAGTGGCCATTTCCACAACTGTGCAGCCCAGGGACCAGATATCAGAAGCCGGCCCCTGTTCCACCCGATTCAAAACCTCCGGAGCCATCCACAATGGCGTCCCCATCAAATCTTTAAACCCCCTTTCATCTCCCCTCATGGCAGATCCAAAATCCCCAATTTTCACTTCCCCCCCGGCTCCCAAAAGAACATTCTTGCCCTTAATATCACAATGAACAATCCCCTTCTTGTGGAGGTAGTCCAATCCGAGGAGAATTCCACAGGTGAATCCTCTGATCGCCGATTCCTCCATCTTTCCCCCGGAACTCAGAAGATCCGCCAAGCTTCCGCCTGGCATGTACTCCATCATCAAATTACAGACCTCTGCTCCATTCTGAAATCCATGATCTTTCCCCAAGCATCGCACAATGTATGGAGAATCCAAACCATTGAGAAGATTGTACTCATTTTCCAAACAAGAAACAGAATCTGCCGCCATGGATTTCACAGCAAAGAGCTCGCCATTAGACCTGCTTATGCCGAGACTAACTGTCCCGAAAGCTCCAGACCCAATAATGGCGCCCCTTACCCAGAGCTCCCTCTCACTTAAAACTCCCCCCATTCTGAGCAATTGAATCCGAAAAAACAAGAAAAGTGAATTGGTTTTGTGAGTTGTGGAATTGTGGGTTATATAAGAAATTGAATGGCTTTATGAGTTGTGGAATTGTGGGTTATATAAGAAATTGAATGGGTTTATGAGTTTTGGAATTGTGGGTTATATACGAGCCGTTGGTGTTGGCGTTGGTGTTTGCATTGCTGTCAATAGAAAGATTTGAAAGGCAAGGAACATGTTCGTTAGTGACCCGCCCAAGGTAGATATGGTGGCCGTCCGCTACAGCTGTTGTTGTTGTTTCTCGTGCAATTTCAATCACAATGCTGCTCAACAAACAATTGTTATTCCTTACAATCACTCCACTGGAAATTCGATTGCTGCCGCCACTCCAGCCGGCCGACTTCTCTCCGTGCGCCACATGGCAGATCCGGCTCTGTTGGAACATCACGAGTTTTTTGGACACGTCAGACCCCACTCGTGTGGTGCATCTGTGTTTTTGGTTTTACAATGCCACCAAAACCTCTGCCTCGTTGACATTTTAGTTGGCAAAAAGATAACTGAGAAAAGTTGACCGCCACCTGCCCCTTGCAGTTCAAGTTTGGTAGATGGTTTGGATACTTAACGGCATTGACATTGCAGTTGCTGACTTGGATTTTAAAAAATGTTTTAGCTTGATAGCTATTTTGTTTTCTTGGCGCGCACGCTCTGAAGAAATAATATGTTAACAATGTCGGATAAAAAAAAGGAAATCTTGTATTATGGGCCACGTCATGTAATTCAGTACATTTTCATCTCTAGATATTTTGTTGCTTTCTATCTGTATTCCCTCCACTTTTGAAAATTCTTCCAGTTAATCCCGACAAAATTGTCAATCTGTTGTTTTCCTAGTTAGAATCGAGGGAAATCGATTAGGTCTTATCGCCCCCGCCCGCCCTCATATAAATAAAGTAATGCTAATGCTTGTATTTGTTATGCTTGGATTTGTTGTGCTTGTAGCCATGTAATCTTTATTATATTATTGATGTTTTATCCTTTTTCGTTTTTCCTTCAATAGTTTATGTGATCTTTTTTCCAGTTTCAGTAAGAGATATTAAAGCAGTGACAGATATTGCTGTATTGGAATTGTAAATGGCTCATGTTTGTTTGTGATTTTCTCACTATGTAGTTAATTATAAAGATTTCAAAGCTTTGTAATAAACAGTGGATGTTATTTGTTTATTAGTTATTTTTGAAATAATTGAGATTTTTTTGTTAATTTGAATTTAAGAATTTTATTAGAAATGATTTTAATAGTTTTGGCGATATGTTCTCAACTTGTTAAGTTATTATTATTTTAAAGTTTTGTTATGTATAGTTGGCATATATGTTGATGTCATTTGTATGTTAGATATTTTTATTGTTTTTATTTATTTTATTTTAAGAATTGTATATTTAATCATTTGTATTTGGGCTTTGGCTTTGGTTGTTAAACTTTTTGGATTTAAAGTTTTGTCACTAATTAGTTGGCATGATATTTTGATGTCATTTGTTTATTATTATTTTTAATTGTAATTGTTGGTTTTTATTAATTTAAATTTAAGAGTCGTCTTATTTATAGTTTTCTTTCTTTTGGCTACATCATGTTAGATTACTATGACTTTAAAGTTTTAATAGTAGTGATATTTTGAATTTGTCATTCATTTGTTAGTTATCTTTTTAAAATTAGTATTTTTACTACTTTTAATATTATTTTAAAATGTGGATTATGCTTATTAAAAAATGATATTTCTCATAAATTATGAATATTTTTATTTTAAAATATTTTTATTATTAATAATAAAAATTGGATAGATAATTGGTTGTAGCCAAATTTTTTATATTGATAAAGTAAATTTCTATAAAAGTCTTGGTTTAAATGGGGCATACAGATGGGAAAGAACTCAAGAAGAAAATATCTTGTTGTAGCCCATCAAAAAAGTAAAAATCCTAACTTCTAACAATGTTTACATTGAGGTGTTAGATTTCCATAATAAATTATAAAAGTCAGAACATAAGAAAAAATTATTTTATGCTTCTTGAACCATCTGACCAACCCTCTCATAGCTTCATTTTGAAAGAGGAGGCTTCAATTTCTCTATCATTAGCAACTATTATTTCCATTGGTGACATATGGGATACTGATCCTATACCATAAAGCTTAACATGTGCATGTATATTACTAAAAGCACCATCCAATATATCTTAACATAATTGTTAGTGATCAAAGTCAAATAGTAATGCATAATATTAACCATATGAAGACACATATCATTAGTAGTAACACACTATATGTTATGATACAATATCATTTACATATTAATCCCTTTATTACCACCTCCTTTAGAGATAAAATCGTATTATTCTCATGTTGTAACCGCACTTGCCCTTGCTATTATGATATCTAGTATCAACTATAAATTTAGGAGCTTAAATGATTCCAAGGACATCAAAGAAAAATTAACCTTCCAAACGTCAATGTTATGCATAACAAATGCACTACTTAAATCATATTATTTGATATGAAAGTAGTCCATATATTTATTGATATATAAATGGATAATAGAACCTTAATTACTTTGACCAAATGACGAGAAGGAAAACTTTCCAAACAACTTTTTCTTGCTCGCATTCTAGCTCAAATACCAAACCTTTATTCTACATCTATATCTTAATAAAGAAGGATTATTTTTCTAGCTTTAATTTAATATATTGGAATTAAATGATTCTCCTTGTGATTTAGATCTTTGACCACTCTGCATAGATTGTCATTGTTATGGGTATGCGCAAGAATATGGTGTGCGAAAGGGGTATAAGTGGACACCTTTTTCCTGAACTCAAGTAAACCTAATCGTGGAAGACTCATTTGAGGGTTATGAACACAAAGTGAGAAAATGTGTAAAACACAAAACTTGTACTACTTTGAATCTAGTTTCTAAAATACTATGTTTTTATTAAAAATGGATAAGATTAAGAGGGTCAAACCCCACACGCACAAAAAAATTGCTCTTATTTTTTGCTGTGTAAAACACAAAACATGTACTACTTTGAATCTAGTTTCTAAAATACTATGTTTTTATTAAAAATGGATAAGATTAAGAGGGTCAAACCCCACGCGCACAAAAAAAATTGCTCTTATTTTTTGCTGAAATACATAACATGGTTGTTTCCATGCTCTCAAAAAAAAAAAATAGTTACATTTAGTATTTTGCAAAACCCTTTGGTGGGATGATATGTAAGAGTGAGATCTATAATTTGTGTATTTTTTCATAATTTTGGACATGTATTTTTTTCTATGATTTTTTGAAGTGACTCCATCATGAAATTCTAGTACCTCTTTATGCATTGGGCATAACTTGCATCATCATAATATAAAATTAACACTTTTTTAAAAAAGTGTATAGAATCAAGTGTAGAACAATAATATGTAATTTATTTTCCATGTGGTTAAGTAGATCAAAAGTTATTAAAAAAATGGTAGACATATGTTTGAGAGGATTGTCAAGACAACGATATAGAGGTTATTTGTTTGATCCTTCATATCCCATTTTTCTAAACTTATTCATTTCCAATATCTTATTTTGTAGTGTTCTGCACAAAAACATGTCAGCGTTTGGTAAATAAGATTTATCCCAAAATAACGTGTTTGGTAATTCCAACTCTGAAAAAAATTCTTTATATTGAGGTACTCATATCCATCTCTAATGTTATATTCACCACATTTCACACCACTCCATATGATTTTATCTACCCTACTTGCCATAGCTATTATGATATCTTTTAGGGTTATTCTTAAAGCTTCTATTTCATGTACTAGAAGATCCCAATTGTCTAAATCCTTCCACATCCATTTCAACACTAAGGATTTGGGGTCATATTCGATATAATCCTTAACGTTTTCCCCTAATTATTTAGTATGAGCTCTTTCATTTCTTGGAAGTTTCCAAGGTTGAGCTAATTAGTCACCTAACCACAACCCACCACCCCCCCCCCCCCCCCCCCCCCCAATGAGTCAACTTAGAAGATTTTTCTTCTTCCATCATTAACATCCTTCATTAATTATTTTTTTATAATCAGTCTCATCTTAGTAGGTGAGGCAATTTCATATTTTGGACCCTTTAGGTGGATTAGCTATTCTAAATAGGCTCATCTAATAGTGATTATCCCTATACTTGTGGTTAAAAATCATGACCCATTTGAAAGTAGGATTCTTGGAAAAAGTCAACATCAATTTTTTTGGGGAGAGCCCTATTTTATCAATCTTGAATTCTAAACCCTGTGCCACCCTCCTCTTTTGTTTCTAAAATATTCTCTCAATCCACTAGGGAAAACTTCTTTGTATTTGTGACTCCTTGCCAATAAAATGTTCTAAGCTTAGTGTCTAGTTTGGTGTGTATCTTAGCAAGGAGAGGAAGACATGATAGATCATATTGTAGACACCTAAAAACCTTTAGAAAATAAAGTATTTTATTTTCTGAAAAATTCCTGATGACATCATCATTTATTAATTAATCATTTATTTAATTAATTAATTTATTTTTATGCCATTAAATCCCTTTATCTTAATTAAAAATATTTAATTAAGGAATCCCTCCCAAAAATGTTTAAATCTTATTTAAACATTATTTCCTTATTTATTAATTATTTAATTAATAAATTGACCAAAAATCCTAAAATTAAAAAAAAATTATTTTTTGCCCAAAACTTGGCCAATTTCCTTATGACCAATAACCTCTTCCAAAATCTTCTAATCCTTCTTTAATTTCGATTAAAGGCTAATCCCATCATTTCCTACCCCTAATCCCAACTCAAAATATTTAATTAAGATTAAATATTAATCCTCATGTTTATTAAAAAAGTTTTAATAAATATCTCCTCAACCCAAACCCTTGAAATAAATAAAACTTTATTTATTTCCTAAAAATCTAATTTATCCTCATCCTAAGAAGTTCTAGACTCTTCTAGAAAGTCTTCATCCTCATCCTAGGAAATTCTAGACTATTCTAGAAAGTCTTTATCCTCATCCAAATTCTAGACTCTTCTAGAAGATGTCTTTAAACCTAATCCTAATCCCCTCCTAACCTTGTCACATTCCCTAAAAATGGGTTAAGACTTACTAACCCAAGCCAAAGTTAACAAATATCTCCTCCTTCACCCACCCTCATTAAATGCCATCCACTTGCCTATCCCTAAGCTAATCCTAAACCATCCTAATCCATCCTCTAATCATTTGCACAAGCCTAAGCAAGCTTAAAACCTCCCTAATCAAGTCCAAGTCGAAATTGCTCTCATCACCCTCAAAATATCTCAACCATAAAACTTTATGAAGTCCACTAGGTCATAAATGACTCTTACAAGCCCTTTTATTGCTCTTACAAGTCATTATGAGGGTCTTTATGAAGATTTTATCCCTTGAGCCTCTTTTGTTGACTCATCCTTCCCCTTTCCTCCATCCTCTCACCATGTGACATGTGTCACTCCTTGATTGGCTATAAGGAAGCACAATCCATGTGCTCTCTTCTCATGCAATCTGAGCCCTCCATGAGCTTTTTCCCATCCTTGCATCTTAGCCCTCAATCCCTCAAGCCTCTTTCCTATAAATTGGATCCTTCCCTTTTGCAAAATAACACAATCCATGAAGTAAAGTCATAATGCCATTTTGAGAAGCCATTTTACATCAAAACCATACACTCACATCCAAATTCCAACTCCATTTGAAGCCCTTTTTGAAGCATAAGCTTGAGCATACATCCTATCTATTTAGACAAAGCCACTCAACAAGAGAGCTTCTCATTGAGAGAGTCCATTAATGGCTCATATTCTCAATTGAGAGTTCATCTTAGTCTATCTTGAAGTTTATGAATTTTGTTTAGTTTGTAGAAGCTTTATTTAAATTTGGTTTCTATTAGCATACTAACATTGCTCATATACACATATATCATATAACATGTTATAGTTGATAGTATTGATTTGATTGTATTTTCTTTTTGCTCTTGTAATAACCATGTTCCTTTCCATCTTCAAAGTTTATTATCTAGTTTGGAAAGGACAAAATCTCATAGCTTACTAGATTGGTTACCACTACCTACTAGAATCCCTAAATATTTACTAGGCAAGCCTTTCTTCCTAAATCACAATGTATTAATTATTTCCCTTTCAACTGCATCACTACAATTGAAGAAGAATATTTCTAACTTGTACTGGCTAAGTGCTTGCCCTAGTGCTTTAGAGTACCAATGAAGTACATGTGTTTTATATGTATTTATTATTGTCTCTTTCCTTCCCCAAATAGTAGTGCATTAGTAGAAAATTGTGGATTTATTACTAATTGGAGATTGCTTGTGACTTTGAACCCTTTGATATAGTCATTTAACCGATAATTTTATATCCCTCCCAAGGGTCTCAACCATGTTATTATGAATAAAAATGGGGATATGGGATATCGTTGTCTTTAACTAATCAAATAATTTATTATATTCTTTTTTGATATTTAATTTTATTTGTGTGCTTGGTTTTGCATTATATTGTACCGAATGAATTACTTCTTGAGCTATGATTATTTCATCAAAAATTGACCTTTTAGGAACAAATCTAATCTTCTCTACAACAATAATTATATGTAAGAATACTTTTAACCTATATTCTAATGTGTTTGCCAACACTTTGTGTGCCATACTATATAATGATATGGGTTTATACTCATCTAAGCTTTCATATTTTTCCCTCTTGGGGGTAAGTGTTACAATGAAAGGTATTATTGATCTCTCTCAAAACCCTTTCAGTTTATTGCACATTCTAAGGCCTCTCCCATCTCTTACACTGTTAAGTACCATCATTTTTAGAAGAAGACTAGAAAAATGTTTGGACTTGTACCCTTATTTGGGTGAAAAATGTCAACTCCCAAAGTTTCCCTTAGGATGGATATCAACCTCTATGAGAAGTCTAGTGAGTGTGGAACAATTATTGTGCCTTGCTAGATGACCTCTGGGATTTTAGAAGCTTTGTGGAGGAGGGAGAGGTGTAGAAAGAGATTGATGAAAACTAAGGTGATGTGCCAAAACTTTTGACTATGTGCACATGATACCCCAATGTGGGATATTGAGGCACAAAAATGAATCTCTTCGACCATAAATAATTACTAATCTCTAAAGGATGGAACTCAAGACATAGAAAAAATCATATGATAATAAACATAAACATAAAAGAATGATGCATAGTCTTATCAATATTTATTCACATATGCATATTAAAGTCAAAGTTTTGTATAGAAGACATTCACAAAGAGGATGTGATTACAACAAAGATCAAGGGTCCCAAGAAACGATTGATTATATAGAGAATCTTCAAAACTTAGTTACAATCTTAAGGTATACAGAAAGAAATCCTCTCTATCTCACTAACAATTCCCAATTTGATCTCCTTTATAATGTTTCTCGTTTCCCCATTTTGAAGATCTTGAAATATGCCTTATAAGGAAGGGATATACTACTTAAACTTATAATTTCATTTCTAATAATTCCATGGAGGAATCCAAACAAGATGACATGTAAGAAACCATGATTCACTCCATGTGTTTGATAAAGAGAAGTAAGAAGGAACATAAGAACATAGGCTATTGCACACCAATCCAACTTAGAAAGTTTTGTAATGTAATCTATATATAGAACAACTGTGCTAGATCACAAACATAGATATACAAATGTATAGATTTTAACAATATGATGTAAATCCATACAAAATATGTCTCAATAATATCTAACACCTAAATCAGAATAAAATTGTAATGAGTTGGTCTCACCAAAACCAAAATGTATAGGGGAAAATGATGAGAAATACTAAGAAGATTAGTAAATTATGTGGAGTTCACTACACATTGGAATACAGACCCTCTCTTAAGCAAGTATGATTAACCAAAAGAATGAATGGGTGCTACTCTAGAATCTATATGAAAAAATATTTAGATTCCTAAAAAAATTGTTTTTTATTTAGCTAATCCTAACATATGCATTCAATTTCACAATATCTTAGTCATCCATTCATAATTATTAATATTGATTACAAAATGAATGCATATCTTATATATACATTTAATTAATTATCCTAAGCTAATAGTAAGTTCAATCATTATTCTATTTTAAAGAGACCCTCTAGAGTAGGGTTAACTTTAGGTGGTGTTAAAACGGTGGCCGACATTGATAAACACATGCTATTGTTGGATGCCTTGTAAACAAAGAAACAATTACGTAGAGGATGAAAAGTTAGTAAACTCCTTATTAGGTTGAAACGTTGCCTTCCAAGGATTCGTTATAATGATTTGAAGGTATGCTTTTCTTTGTAATTGGGGTTTCCAATCCTCATTTCTTTGGAAAGCTTAAAATTTTCAACTATTTTTATTTTAATATCAATATAATAACAAACTCATGCAAAACCTCCTTCAAAAACAAATCTATTTAAATGCATACCGTGAGTTTTACATGACAATAATTATCAATTGTTCTTTCAACATCATAATTGTGTTGGTGACATTCAATTTAATTCGTAGCGTGTTGCTTTCCTTGTGAATTATTACAAAAAGTAGCTTAGCCACAAATTATAGTTTACATTTGATTGCTTTGCACATAACATTTCATCTACTTACACGTTTCAATTAGAGTGTTATTCGTCTAGCCACATACTTCAAGAAATATGCACGTGTTCATAGTTAAGACATATAATTTGTTTTAATACATCTAATTTATGTATGGATTTGGAAGCCTACCTAAATAAGTGACATAAAGAGAATAAATTATTGAGGAGAGTGTTCTCTTGTATTACAATCTTTCATAGATATGAAACCAATCTCAAGCCTAAACTTGTCACCTAACTCCAATTCCAATGAAATAGCACCTTTAAAATCCATTTCAAAATTGACTTTGCTTCCACTTAGGAAATGAAATATTCGTTAGAAGATCACCTCGAATATTTTGTACTACATCAAATCTATCATGGTGGATAAACAAACAAACGTAGTCCACAAGTCCCTCCAATATTTCGGTTTCACAAATGAGGAGTCTGATTAATGTCGATTGAGTGGAAATTGATTTGGCCTACATATATCCACTACTCTTGTTTTTTTTTTTTCATAAATACCAAAATACGCATTCTCGTGCAATACGAGTTAAGTTGGCGTTGTCGTGTGTACATTCCCTAGGCCAAGAAAAACAGACGTGGAGAAAGGAGAAGAATATACCGACGTAACACATAGAAGAGGGGAATCTGATAGTTAGAATATTAGGATTCCCAAAAGAGGGCGATTGAAAGGAAAGGAAAGGAAAGGAAAGGAGGTTTTATAGTCCACGACACTATGCCATAGTTTTTGGGTTTACATATGGTGACAGTGATATGAGACTACCTCGTACTCTTTTTCGAGAGGCGCTTGGCGCTACAAATGAGGCATACATACCCTACCCCCCAGTGGGATTTGAACTTGTGACCTCTCTTTCAAGAGTACAAGTTCTCCACCGCTAGGCCAACTCAGGCTATATTGAAGAAAATAATTGAGTTAGAACAGGTAGTCTACGTCGGTATCATCCACCCATTTGACATTTAGTAGGCCAGCCATTTCCTAAAGTTTCGATTTATGAACGGCATTGGTTTGGATAAGAATGTAAGAATATAAGAATATGATTGCAGATACCATAAGATAAAAGATAAACTATTTAATAGATATTTGGAAAACTATTTAAGGCATAGGTTTGAATCAATTGCAATTGTGGACAATAAAATAATGGGTGAAATCAAATACTAATTTCTACATTTGCATAAGGGGAAGGTCAAATGTTCTACATAGCGTTAAAAGTTTTTCTTGAAATTTTCAATTTAATTGTTGTTTTCTTTCTTTTTTAAAGGTAATCGGTCAAAGTTTAGATTATTTATTATTCATTTTATTATTATTGTTAGATTAATTGTTAATATGTGTTAATCTTGAGTAGATTCGAATCTAAAGCCTCTTCGATGAGAGACCCACAATTTAGTCCTCTGTCTTGAATTGTTATTCTTGTGATGTAATTCTTCCGTGATATCAGTTAATTCAATATTACTAGTAATTGTATCAGAAGGAAATATAATAACTAAGCGATAGGAAAAAAACTTGCAATAAATATAGTTAATTCGAGAAGAGAATTGCCTCCAAAAGTGTATAATTAGTTATTTGATAAGGATAATCTATGAGACAAAAACTAGTGTCAAATGAAAACTATCGTGTTCTAGTATTTGCAACTTTAAAATGCTATTACAAGAAAAATGTGGATCAATTTTTTTTCCACAAACTAGATATTGATATTATGTACTTGATAAATAGATGTTTGGAGAAAAAACTTATATGCATTTTTTTGACAATGCTAAGTAGACCTTTTTCTAAAAAAAAATTCAGCAATAAAAAATTGCATACAAAATATGTTTAAAATATATTAAATTATCTTAAAACAAAAGTAACAAGGATAAACATCATGAAAATTTGTACATTTTATTAGTTTATAGTATTTTAAAATTGACATCAGAAATGACACTTATATGCAACTTAAGTTGAATAGTTTTTATTGTGTTGGTCATTTCCTTTATAAAAATGTGACACAAGTTTGTATATAGAATTTTTAAAAACTCTACTCCAATTAATTTCAAAAGAGAAGACAAGGTTTGTGTCAAGTAGCTCCACATTTGATTGGAGAATAATAGCATAGGAAGTCATACATTCAATTCCAAGTGATAAAAAATCAAGCATGATAATTAAATTAGACATTAAAAAGTATATGACACTTTGATTGGAGGTTTCTTTACAAATGTTCAAAAGCATTTGGATTTAATTAAAGAAATACAAAAAATTGATATATTATTGAATTTCAAGTCACTAATTCTTAGTTTTTGTTAATGAATCTTCATATATTTTATTTTTGAAATATCTCAAGGTTTAAAGAAAGGAGATCTAATATCACCATTCCTCTATATAATAATGGTAGAATCTCTAGGAAGATCTGTAAGAAAAAGAGAAAATTAGAAGAATTAGAATCACCAATAAAAATTTCCAACCATATCGCACCAACAATTTGCAAATGTCATGACATGCTCTTTGATTTTGGAGAAAACAAGACATAAGACAATTCAAAAACATCCTAAATATGTATTCTAAAGCATCAAGACAACGTATTAGTCATGAAAAACTTAGAAGCATTATTTTTTGTGAATCCTAGAAAAGCAACAAAGATAATTAACAGTTTAGGGTTCAAAGGGGAAATTTTTTCTTGCAAATATTTGGATATATCATTAGTAAAAGGCATTAGATCCACAAAACTATGCAAACCAATTGGTAAAAAAAAACATGGAATCGTGAAAAAACAAGATGTCTAGCATTGGTAAGAAGAGCCACCATGTTAAAATTAGTATTATTTTCACTACCTATTTATTAAATATCTTGCATACCCCTATCAACTACATTATAAAATAAAATGAGATCATTTGATTGATTGGGAATGGTTGAAAAGAGATATAAATGATAATGATTATACAAGAAAAAATATGCAAACCAAAAGAATTAGGGGACATATGTTTAAGAAACCAAATTATGAAAAAAGATAGCATTAAGGGATAAATTAGTATGTAACATGTTTAAATAACCACACTTAAAATTCATTGAAATATAATATAAATACTTAAATAGAATAAGTCTTTGTGAAAATTTGAGAGCACCAAATTCACTAAAAGGATATAAGGCATCAAACTTCATGATGAAATGTAAAGATTTGTTCATAGAGTAGCTCACATGGGACATTGGAAATGGACATAATATATCATTTTAGAGTTCTTCTTGGATAGGATACAAGACAATAGACAATATCATGATTTTATGTGTTATGCTTCTAGATAAGATTGTGTGAGTTTTTTTTATCATGAACATTTTGGATCATACTCAATGATCCATCATCAGGATGAGAGAGCTTATTAATAGGGCCAAAGTATTATTGGAACAAGTGTGGAGAGTGCATGTAAGTGGTTATGTATAAATACCTAGTAGAGTCCATCCTTGGAATGAAAATAGAAATCACTTGAAAATATCCCACTTCCAAGAGAAGATATAAAACCATTGGAATACATTCTACAAAATAAAAAGGTAGTAAATTCAAAAATAGTGAAGATAAATTGGTGTGGCATGGGACTAAACTAGGAGAAAGTAACTTTTGAGATTGATATACTTTTGCAATTAAGAAAAAAGAATCTGAAAGATAGATATACTGATACAACATTTTGGGGATAATATGTGCCTTCCAAAGATAGAATATTGACATGGGCAACATTATAGACTTGTAGCTTCATTGTAGAACAGTTTATAAAACTTAGGTTTGTTGTATGTAATCTAGGAGTGTCCTCTATAAAAATTCCATGTCTTTCTTAATTCCCTTTTAGCTTAAAAGTGTTGGACATGGTTGTACGATAAATTAGGGTGGATAAATTTCTTACCCAATTACATCACGAGTCTTAAATTTTTGTGTAACATACCCTACTAATTCTACCTTGAATTTGTTAGTTTTGATTCAACAACATTTTGTCAAACAGTTGGTGTACAAAGTCTGATTTATAATTTCTGAGTTCTTGTTCAGATGTTATAATACTTCTCTGCCAAACAATGACCATATGATCTGAAGAATAGCAAGGACAAATATCTTGGCACTTGAACACTACTACAAATATGCAATGTAAAGAGTTCTTATGGACTGATCGTAAATGTTCCGTACACTTATTCCTCTATTCAAGATATACAAACTTCATATAGCTGTGTACAAAAGTGACTGAGTTTGTAGTGCAAAGACTGTTACACAGTGACTGAATATGCAAAACTCTTTATAATTATGACACCTATACATTCATTGAACTATTATAATCGGGTGTAGAAGAACCTGGAAATAATATGATCGCTGCTGTTCGAAATTTGAGGATGGATGTCCAGTTTAGCAACCCATCTAATAGCTGCTCGGTTAGGGTATGAAATATGACCTCCAAGTACACAGAATGAGGATTGTTCATGCGCACTATTCACATGCACTGTAGCAGCACTGTTTACCCACAAACCTGCTCCAAATCTCACCTCCAAATCTGCTGTCCATGCTGTTCAATGTCTGCAATGATATGCCTTTGGAAATGGAACAATTTCAATCTTACCTGTAGCTGAAAAATTGAAGCTGAATGCACACAGTATGAAGCTAATAGATCTTAAATCCCTTGACTCTGTCTTCCAAGAGCGAAAGGATTGTCACCAATGGAGGATTTCGTCTCCAAAAGCCAGCAACCAAACCAACCAAACTAAGCTTGAATTCATCAATCTCTTCATATCTCCACACCCCATTCATGGCTGTATATAAAGTCCTCTTAGAGGGTCGACCCCCACTCCACAAGCAATGTGGGATTAAATCTCATATTTGCATTTTAATATATTGTTTCCATTTATCACTTTAAAGTCCCAAGGAGATCATTTGGTGTCCCACTCTTGGGCACACATATAAATACAAAATATAATAAAGTAACCTTATAATATTAATTTAATTGAAGTTACTTTATTAAATAACTTCCGGCATTAAAATTCCATAGCAAATGATCTCGAAACACCACAAATGATAGCTTGTTAGAAAGAGCTAAGAAAAACACATCCAACCCCATCATCAAAATTATCATCCGGCTAGCCTGGCTGACTTACTAAAAATAGTAAGTCACATTGTAAATGCCTCCAAACGAACTTAGTTGGCCCCAGAACAAAATCGACTAGGCCAAAACACCACAAGATCCCGTCCATGTCCTTGTTAGCCCCCGAGACCACATAGAAGTAGGCTAACGACAACATATATCCAAACTGGTTAAACAGGGGACATTACAGTCCGCCCCTCTTGAAATTGCTTGTCCCCAAGCAATCTCAACTCTGGATGTTGAAGAACCTGCTCTGCCTCCCATGTTGCATCCTCAATAGGTAGGTTCCTCCACTTCACTAGGTACTCCCTGATAGTCCTCCTGCGAAGCACCCTCTCCCGGGTGTCAAGTATAGCTTCAGGAACCAAGATAAGCTTTCCCTCATCATCGAGAGGTGGCAATACTACTGAAGGCACCACATTGTGCCCCAATGCCTTTTTAAGGCGTGACACATGGAACACATTATGCACTTTACTGTCTGCAGGCAGTTCCAACTCATAAGCTACCTCGCCCACTCTCCTGATTACTCTGAATGGTCCATAGTAGCGCGGTTTCAATTTCTCTGTTCCACTCCTCTTGAGAGAGGACTGCCTATACGGCTGTAACATGAGGTACACCATGTCTCCCACCTCAAAAGACCTCTCAACCCTGTGCTGATCAGCATATTGCTTCTGCTGATTTTGTGCCTTTTGCAAGTTTTCCTTCAAGGATCGCATAATGTCCTGACACTCTTGCAAAAGATCCTTGGCCTTAGGCACCCTACTGTCCCCAAATAACAAATCCAAGAAATTAGGAGCATCATACCCGTATAGTGCCATAAAAGGGGACATTTGAATAGACATATGGTAAGAGGTATTATAGCAGTACTCCCCTAGATGTAGCCACTTCACCCAAGCCCTCTGCTGCCCTGCAATATAGTTTCGGAGATATCCCTCAACCCACTTGTTCACTATCTCTGTTTGCCCATCAGTTTGGGGGTGGTAATTGGTACTCGGAGTGAGCTCTGTTCCACATAACTTGAACAACTCCTGCCAAAAGTGGCTCATAAATCTGCTGTCTCTGTCACTGACTATGCTTCTTGGTATCCCATGTAGTCTGAATACCTCTCGAAAAAAAAGTTCTGCTGTTTGTGTTGCTGAATACGTAGACGAAATTGCAAAGAAATGTGCAAATTTCGTCAATCTGTCTACCACAACAAAGATACAATCCCGACCCTGTGCCTTGGGGAGGCCTGTGATGAAATCCATGGAAATGCTATCCCACTTCTTCTCTGGTATGGGTAGGGGCTGTAGTAAACCACCTAGAAAGGAATGTTCCTGTTTGTTCTGCTGACATACTTGGCACTCTCTAACAAATTGAAGCACCTCTGTTTTGAGTCCTTTCCAAGTGAAGCGCTCTCTCACCTGCCGATATGTCTTAAAGAATCCAGGATGTCCTGCCAATGGTGAATCATGAAACGCCCTCAAAATCTTCTGCTTCATAGCAGACCCGGGTACTAAATAAATCCTTTCCTTGTAGATGATCAGATCATTTACAACAGTGTATCGGCTATCCTGAATAGTTCCTTCAATAATACTAGATGCCCAACTATCCTTGGCATACTCTGCCAAGATCAACTCTCTCCAATCATCCATGACTATCCCAACAGCAAGCAAATGAGGCCTTCTGGATAAAGCATCTGCGACAATATTTTTCTTCCCTTTGACATAGACTATGTCGAAATCATAAGCTTGTAACTTACTCACCCATTTCTGTTGCCTGTCATTAAGATCCTTCTGCCCAAGGAAATGTTTCAAGCTGTTATGATCTGTTTTTACTGTGAATCGGCTCCCTGCTAAATATTGCCTGAACTTAGCTAGCGCGTGCATGATTGCTAGCATTTCTTTGTCATAGATGCTGTAAGTTCTCTCAACACCTCGTAATTTCCTGCTCTCATATGCGATGGGATGTTTGTCCTGCATGAGGACAGCTCCTACGCCCTCTCCCGAGGCATCACACTGCAGCTCAAAAGGCCTGGTGAAATCTGGAATGGCTAAAACAGGACACGTACTCATCAGCTCCTTGAACCTGTCAAAACAATCCTGAGCCCTCTCTGACCACTTGAAACTGTCTCTCCATGTCAAATCTGTAAGTGGTGCTGCTATTTGTGAAAATCCCTTCACAAATCTGCGGTAGAACCCACAAAGCCCGAGAAATCCCTTGAGTTGTGAAGTGTTCCTCGGCGGTGGCCAATCCAGAATGGCCCTGATCTTGTCTGGGTCAACCCGAACACTTCCTGCACTAATAATATGCCCTAGATAGAGCAACTCTGTCATCCCGAACTCGCATTTACTCATCTTGGCATATAATGACTCCCTCTCTAGAATACTGAGCACTGTATCAATATGCTTCAAATGTTCCTCCCAAGTATGGCTGTATATCAGTATATCATCAAAGAATATCAACACAAAATTCCTCAGCTGATCTCTGAACACTCTATTCATACAGGACTGGAAAGTGGCGGGAGCATTAGTCAACCCGAAAGGCATGACTAAGAACTCAAAATGTCCGTAGTGGCATCTAAAAGCTGTCTTCTCCACATCCCCCTCTCTAACCCGTATCTGGTGGTAGCCAGATCTCAAATCAATCTTAGAGAAGTAGCATGCACCGTGCAATTCATCAATAAGCTCATCGATGCGCGGGATAGGGTATCGGTTCTTGATTGTCTTCTTGTTTAGCTCCCTATAATCAATGCACATCCTCATTGTACCATCCTTCTTCTTCACCAATACTACTGAAGAAGCAAAAGGACTCTTGCTTGACCGTATGTGCCCCATGTCAATCAACTCCTTGATTGCCTTTTCTATTTCATCCTTATATCTCTTGGGGTGGCGGTAAGGTGTGATGATAACTGGCTTAGCCCCTTCCTCTAACTCAATAACATGCTCGATTCCCCTATCTGGGGGTCTTCCTGGAGGTATCTCATCAAACACCTTAGTATGTTTGGTTATTATTTTTTGTACATCAGGTGGATACTCCTGTTTATGCTGCTCTGTCACCTCAGGCATTACTTTGAACTCTATTGCCCACTGCACCTGATCATGTCTAAAGAAACTCTGCATTCGTTTGAGTGAGACCACTCGAAGTCTCCCATCTGACAAACCTCTGAGCACTATCTTCTTACCATTTGCCTCAAACCTCATTTCCATTTTCTGGAGGTTAAACGTAAACTCTTCCAGAGACTTCATCCAGTTCATTCCAAGCACCATATCCTGATCACCAATGTTGACCACAAAGAAATCTCCTGTCATGTCATAATCTCCCAAACGAAGCTGCAAGTTGGAGATTTTCTTGGTACAGTCAATTTTGAAGCCATCGGCAACCATCACCTTAAATCCCCTATGCTCCTCTGTATGTAGCCCTCTGCGTGTCACAAACTTCTCATCAATGAAGTTATGTGTTGCCCCTGTATCAATGAGTGCCACAAATCTCTGTCCATCCAAAGTTCCCCTAACTCTGAAAGTGACGGCCTCCTGTATACTAGACAACTGAGCTATCGTGCCATCACTACGTGCTTCCTCATGTGAAGAATTATCATCATCTCCATCTGATTCTGATGACTGCTCTGAATCTCCATCCACTGACTCTTCAGCTGAAAAGTACTCCATCTGCTTAGCTTTTGCTTTCAATGGACACTTATGTGACAAATCCCAAGGCTCCCTGCAATGAAAACAAAGCTTCTTCTTCCTGAGATCATTAAGTGTTTCATTGTCCAACCTCTTACTTTCCTCCTTAGGTGGCGGAGGCTCTCTATGAAAAGGTTTCCTGTCCTTATCTTTCCTTGAAGGGAAACTCTTTGCCAGGAATTTATTTTTAGAAGCTGAAGAGGAATCCATGTCACGAGCTTTCTTAATGGCTTCCTGCAAAGTGGGAGGGTTGAGAGCTTTAATCCACCCTCTCAACGGATCAGCTAACCCATCCATAAATAGAACCAGTATCCTCCGTTCAGATACATCTGTTACTAACACTGCAAGTTTCTGAAACTCTGAAATGTATGTCTCCAATGATCCCCATTGTTTAAGCTGAGCTAACTCATTGAAATGGAGTTCTGGATCCTTCCTATCAAAACGTTCAATCAGTCTTTCCGTGAACTCCACATATGAGGTAATGTGTGCATGACCCATAGTGACCATACCATGATGCCACCACTCGTGTGCTAACCCCTCCAGATGAATTGCTGCGTACTTAATAGCTTCTTCCTCAGGCATAGGGTTCAATTGAAAGTATGTGTCAAGCTTTTGAACCCAAGCTCTTGCTGAAGACTTCCCCGAGCCATCATAATATGGTAACTGAAGTTTCCCTACTTTCTTCCGTAGCTCATAGTTCTGGTTCCTGTCATGTCCACGTGGCATATGTTTCATCCGCACATCCATATACTCCCTAAAGGTAATTGCAGCAGTAAAATCTGGACCTCCGGCTTCCCAATCTCTCCTCAACTGGTCCTGTATATCAATGATCTGGGGTTCTGGTACGGGCTGCTCTGGAGCTCTAGGAGGGAATGTGGGAATCATGGGCCTCGAACTCACGGTCCTAGCTTGCTGAGGTGCATGACCGAAATTGTTCCCAACTTGTTCACCTCCATTATGTGTCCCATCCTGATTATTCCCATTCTGATTGTTACCATTCTGATTATTACCTCCACCCATGTTAGCATTCAACCCCATTTGACGAGCCATCATCTGCATCATAAGCTCCAATCTCTGATTCTGTTCCTGTGCCCTTTGTTCTGCTAATCGCTGTCCCTGTGCCAAGGTCTCTAATAATTGTAAAAATCTTTCCTCTCCAGGCTCTGGACCGGCATTCCCGCCTCCACCTAATCTTGTATTCCTGTCATCTCGGTCACCCATATTGCTGTCTTGATCAAAAAATACCTCCGCTGTGTCTGTATGACTGGATTCTATACCCCCCTGTACGGATGAACTAGACTGTTTGCTTTGCAGGTCTGAACTCCTACTTTGTCTTGCTCTGGTATTGCGAAAATTATAAGGCCCCTGTCGCATGCTCAAACATAAATGCTCTGATTTTAGTGTTTTGACAAAAACACTTTCCCCTCTATCCGCCAGTTCCAAATTTCCTATAAGACCTCCACAGGATGGCAGGACTTATAGCTCTGATACCACTGTAACATACCCTACTAATTCTACCTTGAATTTGTTAGTTTTGATTCAACAACATTTTGTCAAACAGTTGGTGTACAAAGTCTGATTTATAATTTCTGAGTTCTTGTTCAGATGTTATAATACTTCTCTGCCAAACAATGACCATATGATCTGAAGAATAGCAAGGACAAATATCTTGGCACTTGAACACTACTACAAATATGCAATGTAAAGAGTTCTTATGGACTGATCGTAAATGTTCCGTACACTTATTCCTCTATTCAAGATATACAAACTTCATATAGTTGTGTACAAAAGTGACTGAGTTTGTAGTGCAAAGACTGTTACACAGTGACTGAATATGCAAAACTCTTTATAATTATGACACCTATACATTCATTGAACTATTATAATCGGGTGTAGAAGAACCTGGAAATAATATGATCGCTGCTGTTCGAAATTTGAGGATGGATGTCCAGTTTAGCAACCCATCTAATAGCTGCTCGGTTAGGGTATGAAATATGACCTCCAAGTACACAGAATGAGGATTGTTCATGCGCACTATTCACATGCACTGTAGCAGCACTGTTTACCCACAAACCTGCTCCAAATCTCACCTCCAAATCTGCTGTCCATGCTGTTCAATGTCTGCAATGATATGCCTTTGGAAATGGAACAATTTCAATCTTACCTGTAGCTGAAAAATTGAAGCTGAATGCACACAGTATGAAGCTAATAGATCTTAAATCCCTTGACTCTGTCTTCCAAGAGCGAAAGGATTGTCACCAATGGAGGATTTCGTCTCCAAAAGCCAGCAACCAAACCAACCAAACTAAGCTTGAATTCATCAATCTCTTCATATCTCCACACCCCATTCATGGCTGTATATAAAGTCCTCTTAGAGGGTCGACCCCCACTCCACAAGCAATGTGGGATTAAATCTCATATTTGCATTTTAATATATTGTTTCCATTTATCACTTTAAAGTCCCAAGGAGATCATTTGGTGTCCCACTCTTGGGCACACATATAAATACAAAATATAATAAAGTAACCTTATAATATTAATTTAATTGAAGTTACTTTATTAAATAACTTCCGGCATTAAAATTCCATAGCAAATGATCTCGAAACACCACAAATGATAGCTTGTTAGAAAGAGCTAAGAAAAACACATCCAACCCCATCATCAAAATTATCATCCGGCTAGCCTGGCTGACTTACTAAAAATAGTAAGTCACATTGTAAATGCCTCCAAACGAACTTAGTTGGCCCCAGAACAAAATCGACTAGGCCAAAACACCACAAGATCCCGTCCATGTCCTTGTTAGCCCCCGAGACCACATAGAAGTAGGCTAACGACAACATATATCCAAACTGGTTAAACAGGGGACATTACATTTTGGCCCAATTTAAACAAGAACAATCCATATTGAATAATGTGGATTGCTTCACTCTTATCATTAATGTGGGAATTATGAAAAGAAAGGAATTGATTTTTTTTTGAAAAAAATGGTATTGAGATCTCTAATCAACAAGATACAAGAAACAATATTAAAATTCATCAACCAAAAAATTGCAACATATCACCCAAAGATGCTCAATTCACCAATTGGGATGGGTAAATCAGGATTAGATGATACAAGCTCGTGATTTCTACATTCTATGGAAATGGGGGAATAACAAGAAAAAATGATATAACCCAAAGTGTATGAACTCCACCAAAACTAGGATGGTTTGTACTAAATTTTTATGGAGCCTCTCAAGGTAACTATAGAGCCTCATGAATTGGGTGTGGGATTCATCTTAAGAGTGGATTAGCTTTAGTTAGATTGTTCAAGACTCTAGAACAGTAAACAAGCAATATGGAAAAATGAAGGCATTATCTGGAGGTTTACATCCATGGAATGATTTAGGTATTTAGAAGATAGAGATTGAAGAAGATTTATTCACAACAATAAATTATCTTAGAACATGATCAACCCCAAACTGGAAATTGAATGCCTTATTCAGAAGATCATTAGATTTATTATAAAAAAATGAAGCAACAAAAATCAACCATACATATCGAGAGGCTAATATGGAGGTTAATCGAATATATTGAAGTTGATAGAGTGGAGCTTGAAAAATTTGAGGCAACGGATTAGAATATTTACAACTTAAATTTAGTTTGGAAAGAGACTGGGCACCATATAATAGATTAAGAATCACTTTGAAAAAATGAATAGACAAAATAAAAAGAGGCCAGACTATAAAAACAAAATAAACTAAAGCTTGGAGCAAGCTACATGAATGACAATGTTAGCACTTATTGGGGTACAACAAGGACAAAAAGAATGGTATTAATAAATTGATTAATCACAATGCAAGAGGGGGGAATAATCATTGAAATGTATTACCACATGATCAAGACAAAATACCTAATGATATGACCACATCACAATTAAGCACATCATTCCTACCTTTTCCTCAAACTTAGTGGGGATTGACTTGTTATTGATTTATACAATAATTTGTAGACCAAGAAACACATGGTTGGTATTGTGGACTATAAAAGGACCTTTCCATTTTCCATCTTAGTATTTAAAGACATTCATTTGAGCATATATTATTTTCTAGAAACCATTTAAAACCCTATCAAATAAAAAAATTAATCTACAAAAATTTAGTTTGGAGCACTAACAATTATCTAAGATGTATGTGTGTTTGATTACTATTAACCATTATTGTTAAATGTTATAAAGCTATTAAAATAAGATGTTCACTATATAAATTGTTAAACATTATTAACAACAAACATAAAAATAAAATTATATTTTTTGTAATATCAAAAAAAAGAAAAGTGGACACTTTATTTATTTATAGCAAATGCTTTAGGCTAAAGTTAGCCCTAGGTGGCATTGGCTATTAAACAAAGAATTTTTTTTTGTAGATAAACAATATCTTTATCTTTATTTTTTTTATTAATCATTTTGAAAAATTAAAATAAACAATAATATTGTATAAAATAAAATAAAAATAGATCAAATTAATTGTACAAAACTTAAAACTTATGTTTTCTTGAGTAAACCGATATGTATTAATCAAATAAAGTATTAAAATTCTAATATATTATAATTGCAAAAAAAAAATCTCATTCTAATTAAAATAATATCCTTAAATTAAAAAATATAGAAAAATCTAAATACAAATATAATGGTAATATCTTCACATTAAAAAAAAAATTATAATAATATTTGAAAAACTTTATAAACTAAATTTTAGATTACTTTTATATGAACAATTAAATAAATAGTTTCTCAATATTTTATTTTCACAAAAAAATAACTCATCTATTTATTTAATTTAAATAAACAAAATTAAAAAATATTTTCTCAACATACATTTTTTTGTCTATTTGTCAATGAATAAAATAAATAAATAAAATAATCAAAATAAAACATCTTTTATGAAATAAAAATAAACATTAATAAGATATCTAAATCTCTAGAATACTAAATAAAATAGATTTGTATTAATTGCAAAATTTATATTTAATTTTAATTTTGGTAATAAAACTTTAAAACAATATTAATAATTAAAATAATCAATATAAATTGTCTATTTTATTAAATAAAAATACAAAAATTATATTAAATAATATGACTCGTAAATCTTTAAAACAATAAATAAATAAATCATTAATTTTTTATTATTATTTTAAATTTTCCTAAAACCTATGCATAAATCTTGTCATGTGTTGAACTTTTGCCTATAAACATAGGGTCAAGAGTATTTCAAATAATCAAAAATTTGAGAAGACTCATATACTAAAAAGTATTTGATATTTCATATGAAAGAAGTTCAAACTAGATTTTTAATTGTCAATATTTTGGTAGTTGTCTATTTTGTAGAGTGTTAAGTATCAATTGTCCATTCAATATACCGATTATCGTTAAAATGGAATAGCTGTTGCAAGCACTGATATTCAAGATTTATGGGTTTGTGTTTCAAGGCCATTTGAATAGACCCAAAGTATTTTTTCAGAGACAACTTGTCACCTGGTAATATATTATAGAATGTAATAATTTTTTTGGTTTATTGAATGGTATGATTTTAGGTTCAAACTAGTCCTCTGAAGAATATTGCAAATGTTTTCAATTCACTTTTAGTAAGTAATTATTACATGGATGTTATTTTTTTGGGTATACTAACCTTCACTTTCCTTACTTTTTGAACATTTTGATCAAGATTTAATGGCTTCGGATGCAAAATGTTTCATTAGTATCTCTATAATTGATATGAAAAGTAGAGTGTGATAGACACTTGGTTTATTTGAGCTAACTTTGATAAGAACAATTTTTCCTAAAAATAAGTCTTTAAGTAGTGTTACTATATTTTTTCCTTCTTATTGCATCTATAGGTTTGCAATTAAGTGGAGAGATTCTGGCAGTTGGTCATCAAAATGTTTTTCATACCTCCTTTGGGATGAAGGGGAGTTTTATGTCCAAGATTGGATATCAACATGTGGGAAGGGTCCACTCGACAATTCTCAAAATATTAAACCATCAAGCAGACAACTACAAAACATGAAAAGACAATTGGGAATATGCTCTCAAACATTTTTTTTAACCTGATAGTTTGTCAATTCCAATCATTTAGTTTCCTATGAACAAAGTAAAGAGTGTTGAAGCTTTGAAAGGAAAATCACACTTGCCTTGATACAACCATGACAAATGACAAGGGAGACAAGAAGGCTTTGTCTTAGAGGCATCCTTCAATGTCACAATGAAGGAGAATGGACTTGATGCTCTCTATAAATTTGAGAGTCAAGATAGTGCATGGTGCTTTTCCCTAGAATTTTCCACGGTTGAGTAGGCTGAGATACCTTTCCTTTTCTTGTTTCTTGAGTTATTGGGTTCATCTTACATGACAAGAATTTGTGGCAAAGAAACCTATCTATTGAGAAACTTTGTTTTTCATGCCATGACTACAAGAACCAAAAAAACTCTTTGATTGGGGCAAATGATGAACACAAAAAGAATTACCTTGATAATTTGTACAATTTTACATAGTTGAATATATAAGTAATTAAGTTAAAACATACAAAATTACCTATAGACTATTCCCCACAAGTTATAGTTATTAATACTAACTATTCATACTAATGAACACTTTATTTATTTATAGCAAATGCTTTAGGCTAAAGATAACCCTAGGTGGCGTTGGCTATTAAACAAAGCAACAACTTCGTAGAAGATGGAAAACTCGTATAAACCTTACATAGGTTGAGACATCGCACTCAATGGATTCGTTATAATCATAGAAAGCTCTCTTTTTCTTCATACAAATGGGGCTTTCAATCCTCGTTCCCTTCAAATGCATTTTTCAGAACTTGCTTATCTGTTAGCATTATATTAACGAAATCAACTAAAACCTACTTTTTAGAAAATCTATTAAAATGTATAGCGTGAGATCCAAGCTTGAAGACTTTTCATGACAATAATTCTTATTTCTTCTCTCACATCTTGAATGTGTAGGTGACGTTTAATCTAATTTGTGGCGTGTTGTTTTCCTGGTGAATTATTATTACAAAAAGTAGCTTGGTCAAGCGCCTTTGCCCACGTCCATTTGATTGCTTTGCACATATTTTTTTATCTACTTACACGTTTCAATTACCGTGCTACTCATATAGCCACATATTTAAAATATATGAACGTGTCCATGGTTAGTCCATACAATTTCTTTTTTAATACTTCTCATTTATTTATGCACGGATTGGGAGGCTACCTAAACAAAAGGCATAAAGATAAGAAATAATTTGGTGAAAGTGTGTACATTACAATCTTTTCTAACGATGTACCCAATCTCAAGCTTAAACTTGTCACCCAACTCCAATGAAAGACAATTGATCTTCCTTCCACCTAGGAATTGAAGTACTGGTTACAAGATTACACGGATAACATGAAATCTAGAGCGGATAAATGGAGTCCACGAGCCCCTCCAATATTTCGGTTTCACAACTGAGAACTCGATGAATGTCGTCCGTGCACAAAAACAAAAGGATTTTAAACTAGGAATATGCCGTAGTGGTGTACGTTAAGAAATAATAATTAGGGCCCCCCCTTGAATTTAATTTTAATGTATGGGGTCAATTTTGTCAAAGTAAAATCATAGGGCGAGCTTTGTTTGTACGAAAAGATTATTAAACAACGGTTGTCCACGATGCACGTATTTAAAATCAATATTGGAATGGGGTCTCACCCGTTTGTTTTTGTCAGCAAGCAATAGTTTTGTTTTGCCACGAGGATGATCGAAGAAAAGAATTGAGTTGGGATAGGTACTCAGTGTTATATGTCGGCATCTCCCACCAATCTGACATTGAGTAGACACTCAGTCCCTTGTTTAGATGCAACTTCGATGTAGGTTGTTCTCGTTTCAGCTGAGATTTCCCTATTGCGAAGAGTAAAAAAGTGAAGAATATCAAAAATATTTGTTCTTTTAAATTTATTCTTCTTATTTGGATGTCCATTCGTACACTTAATAAGACTTGATTTTTGGTTGGCTCATTAAGAATCACCATTAGAACAATGGCATGTTGATATTTTTCATATCGTCTTTTCTCTTTTTCAAAATGGAAGGAGATGAGGTTAAGAAAGACAAACTAACAACTTAGGAAATATAAATAATAGTATTTACAACCAACAAAAATTTAGTTCTTTTTTTCAAAATGGATTGTAAAGGAGATAAGCTTAAGAAAGACAAACTAACAACTTAGGAAATATAAATAATAGTATTTACATCCAACAAAAAATTAGTTAGATCTAATCTGGATTTAACCAAAAAAAATGAAGCGTTCATTCTATCTTGGTAGATCTGGCTCCACCTCCTACTAGTCTGGTCCCCTCTAACAAATTAGACCCTTCTTTGACTGTTATTGCTCTTGATTTGCCACAACCTTCGATTTTTGAAGTTCAACATTGTCAACACTCTATTTCTGGTGTTGTTTGTGATTCTTCGTCTTTAGGGATTCATTTGCCCTCTTCTTGTGGTGAGACACTTTCAATAGTATCACCTGGATGATTGCCCTATGGTGAAGGAAAAATGATTTTGTAGTCTCTCATTCTCCTCCCCATGTTGGAGGTGAGATACATACCCACTTTTGGTATGGGTTACTAGCTATGCTACTAGTATATTGTCAGTGATCTCCTTTGACCTCATTGTAAATAATTGCTTTTCTCTATAATTTTAGCACCTTGTAGCTATATTGGTCTAAATGAAATCACCCTTGGTTTGTTGCTTTTAATATAAAAAATAACTCATTTCAATGGATGTAATACCACTAGTTGATTTAATGCTCAATATTCTAGGCAATATAACACTAATATTTGTGACTTTAAAATTGTTATTAATGATGCAACTAGACTTAGTTGAATGAAATGTATCCCTTAGTTCTAAAAAGAATCAAATAATACTATGACACATCAACACACCAATAAAGTATGACTAAATGCACAAGTGTCATTCTCATTTTTTATTGAGTTGTTCTAGACACCTTGACAAAAAACATGTTGAAGTATCATATTTGATAATGTGGTTGTGAAGCCTTAGTAATAAGTAGCGCACTTGCTAGATAAGTAGTTGTAAAAAATTGAGACTAGTTTGAAAATTCCACATAAGATTTTGATAAGTGAGAAGTTAGAATGTTTAATGGATGCGTTCTCTCCCTTAAGTAGTATAAAGAAACCCTATAACAATTGTAACCATCTTATTTTAACAAAAATGCCATCACATCCATGAGAATAACAAGCAGTCAATCTTTTCTGTCTTTTGTGTTGTCCTTTTGCTTTCCTAGTGCTATTTCTTTGCTATTTTTTTCAGCAGTTTTGTTTGTGACCTCTTGTGTTTCTTTTTGGAGGTCTGTTTTCTTTTTGTTCCTAAATGATCTATCTTTTCTGAGATTGTCTTTTTGTAATAAGGTTTCGGGTCCTTAAAACCTATTTTTACTTAATCAAAACAAGCAATCAATCTTGAAAGGATGTTAATTCCTTTATCGTGATAACCCTCTTTTGTAGCATATTTTGATGATACTTCCCATGTTATTTCTATTGTTGTCACAAAGTATGGTAATTTATTCATGATCCATTTAATGGTTTGTGCATTGCATGTTAAGTTTGTGTTATTATAGTAATAGAAAATTGCTTTCTCCATCTTCTCCTTGTCATTTGATCTATGGTTTGGGTAATTAATGTTCTATACAAATTATGAAAAAAGTTTTCTTTCTATTAAATTTCATGAAAAAGTCCAAATTCAAAATAGATTTGTCAAGTATTCATCATAGGGATTTCACTTACTATACCTAAATCATATCACGTGGATTCATATCATACTAAAGCCCTAGTTTCAAAAACTATTGGCCCAACTACTTTTTTGTCACCCTCTACAATACCCACTAAATACCCTTTACACATATTTTCCTATATGAATCCCCATCCCATGTCCCAAAACCCCCCTCACCCTATTTAGGCAATATATTTCTCCCCTTATTTGTTCATTCTAAACCCCCCAATATGAATGTATGCGGCATTGTATTGCCTCTTCAATGAAGACTACCCCATGGTATTCATTATGTTAAAGGTTGAAGAGTTCATTTACTCCAAGAACTGTAGCTAGTTTTAAGAAGGAAACATTATTCATGATGATGGATCACAAAGTATGATATGAAATATTAAAGTTAACCAAGTTCATCGATCTAATCTAATGATTTTTTGGTAGAAATAAATAAAGCTATTGGTCCATATGGTGCTTTCTAGTTGTAGGACCTATTGACCTACTAACTTTGATGATTTGTTGAACCAAGAATGGGAGAAGTAATGGTTTTCTTGCGTGATTTGATCTCCATGATCGATCCCAACCACTCCTAAGTTATGGTCATGCTAGAAAATCATGAAAGGCACATTGCTTGCCTCTTAGTTATCCATTTAAGGGATTTTTGCATTAATGGCACCATTTCATGTCAAGATTAGGGTTTCTTCCATTAGGGTTTTGATGATTTCCATGCCTCTAAAGATGTACTAGATTAGATCGATCATCAAATTTCATCCAATCACCCTCTGACAGTCTTAAATGCATGAATGAAATTGTGAAGCAGCGGGGGAATTATACTTAAACTATAAAAGCAAGTTTTGTTGTCTTCTCAAGGGTCTCTCTTTTTTTATCTTCACAACTCTTCTGTAATTTAGCCTATGCTCAATAGAGATCTTCTCTGATGTATCCATTCTCTGTCAGCCAAGTGTGTGTATACTCTTGTGGCCTCACTCGCTCAATGTATTTTGACAGTTGAAATATCATATGATCATGTTCATATTTGGTGACTGATTAGATCAAGTGAATCCATTGCATTTGTTCTCTGATTGTGTTATCTTTTGGCTTATCTAAGATATTGAGATTGAAAAGGTGTAGATAATGGGATATTTTGAGAAATCTATTAAGTTTTAGTACATTAATTGGAAAAGAAGTAGACCTACATACTATTTGGTGCAGATGTCACCCTTTAGATTAGATTAGGTAGTTTTTCTTGCATGCATTCCTTCCCCTTTTCCTCTCAAGAATCAGTTAGGTACACCTTGATAGTAAAGAAAGTTAACCTTCTCTAGAGACTCAATCTCAAGTTGCAAAGTCCCACACTTTCAAGATTGTTTCCATGTTATATGAGGTTGCCTAAGAAGTATTCCCTCAGGCTAGGGTGCAAGCTTTTGTGTCAAAAACTAGCATGATAGGAGTGTAAATTAAGGCCTAGATTAGATAAGTATCAATTAAGTGCCACGTCATGGGTATATGAGTGATTGACACTGCAATTACATAAGTAAGCATTATATCCTAATTAGGTAAAAATTTCCAGTGTCTCCAAATGTGAAACTCGAGAAGAGATAATGTAATATATGAATAAGGAATCAAATCCATTGACTAAAACCCATCCATTTCAAGCTACCTATCCCTAAGTTTTTCTTACAAAAGTGTTGATGCATGTTATTTGATTGAATTAATTAGCCGATAGGCTATTATAGGTGGGAACTTCAACAAAACCTGTCTATTCATGGAAAACCAAAACTAGTAGTTGTATTTGGAAATTGCTCATCAAGCAATAAATGAAAATCTTATCTAAATCTCCAACACCAACCATATCAATTCATTTAATTTATTTGGATAGATTTTTTGCCAAAGAGATCGAGAAGACACTCCTAGGGGAAATTGAGCAGCAAATTTCAACACTCAGACGCTGACTGGAGGAGCTTTATCAATAGAGGAAATTTGATGTTCTTGTGAAGAAGCCAAGTTTAACAAAAAGTGTTCTTTTTTTCGTAAAAACATATGATCAATGGTGGCAAGGAAAGGAAAAAGAAATTCCAGTGGGAGAACAATCTGAGATCAAGCTCATGTGAAAGTGGGTCAATGAGGAGACATCCATGGAATGATCAAGTATCAAATTCCTCACCTTGGAAATAACCAATGGTTAGTAATGGTAAGGAAATTGCAAGAAGAATGGTTTATTGGGCACCATTGTTTGTCACAAATGAAAGCTCTAAGCAGAGTTTTGTGATGTTGAGGAGAAAGTAAACGCAGATTTAGTAATGAGGGAAGTATAGTTGTTAATGGGAAGAAGGGAATTAAAGGGTATTTTCTTTCACCATTTTCATGGGTCTGTCTACTTTGTTAAACATGATTCAAAGTCCTTTTTCCTTACATAGGTCTAAACTCAAGGTTCCTCCCCCAAGAAGAAAATAAGATGGAGGGTGAAGTGCAACATACTTTATTTACTATTAATACTAATGCTCATCTTGTAGATGAGATTTACAAATTGGAAATGATTTTATATAATACCAATCAGTCATGGGCAAAGAATGTGAGAGATGTTGTTTTATTGGAATCCAAGAAATTATGGCAACTTGTTGTACCCATAGTAATAGTTTATACAATAAATTATGTAATGAGTATGTCCACACAGATGTTTTGTGGACATTTGGGCAACCTGCAAATTTTTGTATCCTCTCTTGGAAATATAGGGATCCGAGTATTTGCCTATGGTCTCTTGGTATGTTTTTAAGTTTCATAAGTTGTCTTTATATATCCTATAGGTCTTCTTTATTTGAATAATCAGATGTATTTTATACTTAGAAAAGTTCTTTATTAAATAAATTATGTCTGTGTTGATTCTTATAGTTTACTAATGGGGAATGTATATGACGTGTAAAAATCTATGATATCTTATTAATCTCAATATTCTATTTAATATTATTTTTTATTCAATTTTCTTATATGTTTTGTGGACCTTCCACCACAATAATTTAAAATATCACAACATTTTAAAATTTTTTTATGGTTTTTCTATTTCTATATTAAATTATAAACCTAGTGATAATTAAAAAGTGTTGTTGTCAATCAACTTTATAATGTTAAACTAAATATGACTAAAAATATTTGGTTTTGTTATTCTATAATAAACACTGAAACAATTTGTGTTCTTGATTGAGAAATAGGGGAGATGACCTAATAGTTGCCCTGGCTAATAGAGTGCGACGTGGTTTAAAAGTGTCATTTTAAAATGTTGGCCAGGAATGTTATGTTCACCCCCAATAGCCACTCACAAAAAAAGTAGTACTTTTTACACAAATGGACCAATCAGCAACCAAGAAAGAAAAATAATATCAACTATTGGTACATGTCCTATCATTTTTTGAAACTTTTTATAAATGATAATTAGAGGAGATCTACTATAATATAACGTAACGATCATTAGACCCTAATAGCTACTAGATCATCTCTCCAATTGACACTCATAGGGGAGGGATTAAAGAAAACTCAGAATTTATGTGATAGAGAAATGAGCACGCAATGGTAGGTTGACAATTATTTTAATAAATTATAAGAAAATTGGTGAAAGCTTTGAAGTCATCCTATGTGATAGAGAAAAGGTTTGAGATCATCTTATCTGATAGAAAAAAGCTTGGCAAGGATTTGAATTGGGTCCATTCGTACTAGGCTAACAAAGTAGAACTTTTGTTTTTAGTCTATGTTTCACTTCATTTGTGAGATCAGTTGATGATATTATTAATCACTGATCCCCATTACAAAAGAATTGTGGTCATTAAGATCTTTGAAAAGTCAAATAAAGGATTATGTTATTAATTCTGTTATGCAATCATAGCAATATGTAATCAAGGTTGTCAGTTATTTGTTGTGTTTACAGTATTTATAATGATAGCAATTTTTAGAATTATTTAAATTTGTTTCTAGATTAATGTTTTTAAACATACTCTTTAATTATAGTATGATTCATTATTCAGATGAGAAAGAATGTAAGAAATAGAAAAATGATAGATCATAGACCATTAGAAAACATAGGAATCAATTATGAGAATTCACCATCTCTATTCTATGCATGTAGTTGTATGCACGTCAAGCCTTCTATACATTTCTGCATATCTATAATGATAGGCAGATTGATGTATGTATGCCTCCTCTGTAATGGAGTAGAATGGAAAAGATCAACTGGAATACTCAATTTCAAGAAACCAAAGCAACCACCGAGGGCACCATGGGAAGATTTCTAGGTCAAATCTTACCACTCTCAACATAAGAAATTTGTCAAATGCATAACCAGTTGCTTAACCAATTGAATAAGCTGCCAGCAATCAATGGTGGCTACTAAAGCATAAACTGCTAGTCACTCCTTCCACGTGAGTCCTAAATACCAAAGGCTGAAAAAGCTACAAAGAATCACAAAAAGAGAACAACACTTCTAAATAAAGTAGCTCTGAAGAAGAAAGAAGAAAATTTGATCTACAATTGTTGGTGCCGAGTGAGATTAGTTAGACTAGAGATTGTGCAGGAGGATGTTCACAAGATGATGATTGAGGTGGAGAACTTTGATTGCTTTGGAGAAGATGATGTTGGATATGTTACAATTAGAGTTGATCTTGGATGCATGGCTTTTGACAAGGGTGAAAAGGTCTTGCATAAAAAGCCCCCTTCCCCACCATTGAAGAGAAATTGCCAGAATTGCCCCTCGAGACTTGATATTCTCCACCCATTGTTTATTATGAGAAAATAAAGCTTCATGAATTCTTTAGAAACTTTCATGCAAAGGCAACTGCCAGGTGTAAAGGCAAAGGAAAATCCTTTGCCACAACCCTTAGTACATGTGCCCAAATGTAGGCTTCAAACAATGTGTGCACATCCAATTATTTTTTAGATATTATAATTATTGCAATAATTGGAAATGTTATCAATGGGGAAACATAGACAGAGAATTTTAAAAGATTAAATTTAATTTAAAACAAAATTATATTAATATAATTACTTTCTTAATTCTTAAAATGTTAGACAATTGCATATGTAAACATCTATCTGCATGTATAAATTGATTTGATAGCTTACAAGATTAAAAAATTATCAATTTGTAATAAATTTTAATTTGTATATTATAAACTATTTAAAAATAAATAAATAAATTTATCTATAATTTTAATCTTTATCTCAAATGAACTTAAGTTAAAAAAAATAAAATTAATTAAATTAAATATACAAAAAAATTATTCTATTTATCATTCTTATTTATCTATTTACAAATCATCTTTAATGAAACTAAATTTATCAATTCAGATTTGATTTATTTTCGTATAAACCTGCTTTACGTTTTTCAAGAGGCAGCGACACAAGCTTGAATAGAGCTCTTATTAATTTGTGTTTTCTCAAAGATTTTTTCTTCGTTCTATTTTCCTTTTAAAGTTGTGTTGGAATGTTTCTTTTAATCTTTATAAAATGTTTTTTACACTTTGTCTAAAGTTCTTTTGTACTATTTATTTTGAAGGTCATAGTTTTTAAACTAATTTGAAATTAGAATTTAAATAATAAATTGAATACTTTTTTTTATAAAAATCTAATTTTATAATAATTTTAAATATATATTATAGTTTACTAATTTTAGAAATATACAGGTTAAAGGAAAAATAAGCATGTACAAATTTTAAATTTAATTCAAATAAATTTTATATCATTAAAAAATAAGTATTATAAATTTTAATTTTGGTATTATCATACAAAATAGTTAAAAATTCGATTAAAAAGGATTTACCAAATTTGTTTATGACATGGTTGGAATTCAATATTTAGTTTAAATGTTGAATTCACCAAAACAATATAGTAAATATGTTATTATCCATTTAACTCTACCGAAAATTTAAGAAATGGTTTAGCATTGATTATAATTATTATTTTTATATCTGTATATTTTAAAATATTAATTTAATCAAATAGATTGTTAAACAAGCATTTGCTTTTCTCCTAACATATTGGCATGAGATTAGTTTTTCTTTTCCTTGTTTCATTTGTTTTAAAATGCTTATTCCCCATTGTCCTTTATGAGATTTAAATAATTTATTGAAATTTTTTCAGTTAGTTGTGGAAAAACATCAAATTCTATGGATATTATTGCGATAAACAGTAGCAATGTGCCCCCCCCATGTTACTAAATGAGTCACCACCATCGATCAATTGGGGAGGTGGTAGATATTGTGTACACACCTAGTTGTAAACCTCTAGAACTACCTCTATATGTGGTTGTTTGATTTGGGAATTCCAACGACCCACCTTGGAACCAAGATCACCAAAAGCATTAACCTATATAATACATATATCCCTAGGTAATCTTAGAAACATACTACTATCCATGTCATCAACACTCACCATACAAAAATCCCAAGGATTCGCACTTCAGAAAACAACAATTGATATTGGTTCAAGAGTTAAATCAATAGAAAACCTTCCTAGAAGGCAACCAATCTCCTTTGATTGATATTTAAGAATGAAAAACAATCCATATACAATTATCAAGGAAAAGGAAGATTACTCGTCACTTTTTTTATTGGTTACGTTTATGCATTTCAATATCCTCTTTCCCTAATGAGCAAAGTTGTTGTGGTATAGGTATGGTGAGAAAATGCCCCCTACGATGCAGATTGTGTTTTTTTAAAAGCATTTGTACTACCGATTCAAACTTCTACTTTTTGAAATCCATTTGTTCTTGCAATTAAAGTATCTTTATTTTTTTCCCTCTTCTACATTTCTTTTAAAGTTTTATGATGAATATTATGAATTGAAGAACAATCAAATTTAACTATTTCAAATTAACAACGTTTAATTTATTTATTTGAATGTTAAGTTTCCTTTTATATTAATTAAATGTCTATAAAAAACAAATATATGTGTGCAATCATCTTATAGACTTGTAACCTTTTCGACTATCGACGTACCCCTTGCTCCATCGGGTGCAAGTTCTAGTTTTATTATTTTATTAGCCTATATGCATCTACTTAGTTATGGCAAGCTTACTTGGTTTTTGGTATCAATTAGTCACATGCTTTCAAATTATGTACATAATAAACACTTGTGTACTTTTAATCATTTAATCGCCAATTCTTCTAGTCATCTTCATTTATTTTTCACATCTAGATTTAACTAGATCAACTATCATGAATTAATCCTTCATATATTACTTTATATTACCAACTATTAAACCTAATTCATAGATTATACAGTTACTTTACCACCACCACCACACCCTTAAATATTTGGAGTAAAAGTTTTATGGTGGGCATTCCAACAAGGTCCCATCTCCCACTTTTCCCACCTCCACCAGCATGTCAAAATACTGCTCCAACTCCCATGAATTCCAACTATTTGGAAGATATATAGCTCAAAAATACCCGTGTTCAACAACAGGTATCCACTGAAAAAGACTATTCTATTGAGATCCCATACGTCTGTGTGTGTCAGCAAGCAATGATACTCATTTGATTTCGCGAGGTTGAGAAGAAACTAGTTTGGCCTACATCTACTTTTATGAAATAAAATATAAATCTAATCATCGCCAGATTACCGAAAATTATATTATCATACCAAAAAGAAAGCTAGCGTGGCGTTGTCGTGTCCATTTTCATAAAGTGTAAAAGTAGACTTGGACAAAGTACAAGTATCGGTGTCCATCTCAACACAAAGGAAGGGAAGGATAACAGAGGGGGCACTTATAGTTTAATATTCGTGTTTGTCGGCATAGCCCATTGGACATTGAGCAGTAGGTCATCTCTTAAAGTTATGACGTGATTATGACGTAGGTTGTATGTATTATTATTTTCTTTTCTAAATTTGTAATTTTAAGATTTATTTTACATTAAAAAAAAAAAAACTTATGGAGTTCATTTAGGAAACTATTTTAGCCATTCAATACTCTTAAGAACACAACTCTTAGGCTAAACCTTTTAAAGTGAGAGTCAATGACGTTCCCATTCCACTAAATTTGGTCGAGGTACAATTATGACCTCATCTCTTATTTCTATGTCAAAACCTTACACTCATAAAGGCTTGATCCATGGTGGGTTTATTAAAAACCTTTCAACTTCGACAACAGACTAGGGCCTATTAGCATTTTCAAAGTTTTAAGATAAGGATTTGCTCTGTAGGGCTCACTTCGTGTATAAACAATTCTTATTAATATGTTTCTTTTATTAATTAAAAAATACATATTACAATGATTATATTGTTGCTACAAATTGCAAAAGAAGACTAAAGAGTACAAAAGAAACTAGTTGAACCTTACAAAATAGCAACTAACCATTACATGACAACAAAAAGGGCACTAAATACATAACAATATAAACGACATCTTCTACAACAACACCATTAAACACATTGTATAGCAATACATTCACTTGTCTCGTTTTTTTATTTTCAACAAAATACATATACTGTTTGTTGTTGTAATTTCATTCGCAATGATAATCCTTCCAAACAGGATCAAATAAAGACCAAAACATATCTTGAAACCATCATAATACCTTTGACTCTTAGCCATTACAACCATCTTCATTTTGTTGAGCAAATGCTTAACTTGAAGTTTGATTTGTTGGATTTGGAGATCAATCTTTAAGTTTTTTTCAACCTCAACCTATAGTTGAGAAAAGTTGAAGTCAAAGAATAAAAATGTCTAAGTAAAGCCCTAGGAATGCAACTTCTTAGTGAGCATCATTAAGATTAATGAATATAACTTTGCACTTTTTATCTTCATATATGAGACAAAAAAACATGCTTGACTTCATCAACGATACTATTACCATGTAAACCCACACCAAGAAGGGATTCTTTCAAATTTAGTTGTGTTAAAAAAAAAGATACTAAGTCAATATGCACAAGATTCCATTATTTTCTATCAAACTAACATCCCCAAAAGATAAGCCTTAATTTTCTTGTCTTAAAGAGAAATGACAGTTGAATGGTTGATCCATCATACATTTCAACATGTTCGCAACATGCAATTTGAAATGTAAAATATTTCTAAGTAATCAAGTGTGCATTTGCACTCCCTTTACATTTCCATATTTGAGATCTACAATCAATCCTCCCTTGGAACCAACCCCACACTAGTTCAAGCCATGACAAAGATGTCCACCAAACCACCTTGTCAGTCCTTATAGACCTATTCTTTAACAAGCCATTGAGCATCTCCAATCAAGCCCACCTGCAAATACCAGCATAGAAACAAAACGCTAACTCCACATTGGTTGTGTATCTCCTTTCCTCTGAGACATGATAATTTGCGAGCATGATCATAGCTTTATGTGAAATCTATTCATGTTCAAAGAAAAAGATGATCTTATATGTAGACACCTTAGCATGAAAGTTAGAACGTTGATATAAGATTGTTTTGAAGTGAAGAACCTATAATGGAACAATCATTATTTTGTCAATGATATCAAACCTACTACTTACTAGTGAGACAATTGCTTTTTGGTCTAAAAGCTATCATTTAGTTGATTGATCAAGAGGATTTGAGAAGAGGAGACAATAATAGCACCTAGAGAAAGGTTGAGTTATTTGGTATGTAAAAGCCTTAAGACCAAGTAAGAAATTGATACTATAGCGTATTGTTTTTCTACTTAAAGTTTGAAATGAAAGATTACTCAAGTTAAGATTGGAAGGAGATCAAGTATGAAAAGAGTCTGTCGAGCCTTGTCGAGCAGTCAATGCAAGCTGAGTAGAAATCAATGGAAGCCGAATGAAAAACAAGAGGTGCTGAGCAAAGATGAAAAATAGTGCAAGATGAGTGATCATCAATAAATGCTGAGTAAAGTTTAGTTGATGTTAAGCATCAGTAAAATTTAGTTTTCGCTAAGTAAACTAGTGAAAGCCAAGTGGAAGAACAATATAGAAGCCGAGTGACAACATATTGATGCCAAGTGCAAGTATTTGTGTTAAATCATAGATTTGACGAGTCTAAGCCAACTATTTTATTTTCTTGAATTATGTGAAGTGCATGGAAGATAACTATGATGAGATGGTGGCACAAAATTCAAGGTAAACTAATTTGTGGCAAATTCAAGGAGGATTGAAGAAGAAGTTTCTAGAGGAAGCAAATAGAAAAGTGGGTAGATTTATTTTATTTTCTTGAATTATGTGAAGTGCATGGAAGATAACTATGATGAGATGGTGGCACAAAATTCAAGGTAAACCATTTTGTGGCAAATTCAAGGAGGATTGAAGAAGAAGTTTCTAGAGGAAGCAAATAGAAAAGTGGGTAGATTCATTATATCCTACCTAATCCTACCGAACCCTAAAATGGATGATTGTAGTTAAGTGGCAAAAGATCATAATTCTCTATTTATAGAGAGAGTTGGTTAGAAGCAAAGGTTCTCATGTGCGAGAACCTAAGGAAGACAAGGAGTCTAGGTATTGCTTCATTCAATGGCTGAATAGAAGAGACTACAATTGGCATGCAAAGTAAGAAGGCTTAAGAGTATGAATGCTTGAAGGGTGAACAAGTTATCAGAGATGAAGTGTGTGAATGCCAAGCAGAATGGAGGACTGAAACAAGGATATGTAATCTACAAGTGAGTTGTAATTTACTATCCGATCAAGCCTTACTGCTACTTTCTAATCATTGTATCAGTCTAGGGTAAATCCTTTGGATTAACATTAACCTAACAGTCATTTGTAAATCCTTTAATTGGGTGACATTCTAATGGAATGGTCTAAAGTCCTCTAACAAGGCTCACTCCTAACAAGGTGATTGAAATCCTTTAACCGGGTCACATTTAACAGTGTGCATTGTAACCTTTAACAAAGTTGGCCTTTCCTAGGGCATCACTTCAGAAGAGTGAGAATTAGTAGCATGTTACTAGTGGTTTTCCCCAAATTGGGTTTCCACATAAAATCCTTGCGTCCAATGTGTTATTGAATGTGTTATTTTTCATGTTTACATTTATGCAAAGTTATTTTGACCTAGGATAGTAACCTACAAGTTTAAGTATTGTATGATCTAATGGATGCATGCATAATAAGGTTTTATGGATATGACTCTACTAAGCATTAAATTTTTTTATTTGTACATATGGACCTTGGATAACTGATTCACCCCCCTCTCAGTTATTCTAAATAATTCCAACAATTGGTATTAGAGCCATCATGCTTAAGGGGACTAGTTTGAAGGTACTAGAAGCAAAAGATAAAGATGTTGAAGAGAGAGGTACCCAAGCTTAATAAGGAGAACTTCCTTGCATGGAAAATTCTGATGAAGCTACACCGAGGAGGTCTTGGAGATCATGCACAATCTACCATCATCACTGAGCATGTCAACCTTGCTGGAGCCCTAACTACTGATGATCTAAAAAAGAAGAAAGAACATAATCAGGCAATGCTGGAGATTGTCTCTGCCCTAAGTTATTCTAAGTTCAATGACATCAAGGGTTGTGATTCTACACAAAAGATGCGGGATGCTCTTCACACCATTTATGAAGGTGATGCAAATGTTTTGAGAGCCAAATCTAAAAGTCTTAGAGGTAAGTTCGATGACATGAGGATGCAAGAAGGTGAGAATGTTGCTCAATATTGATCTAGATTAAACAATGTTATTAATGCTATAAGAGGAGCTACTAGTAAAATTGAATATGAGACTGTATTAGGCAAAGTATTGAGAACACTGCTGCCCATCTATGCTATTAGAGTTTCTACCATACAAGAATTAAGAAGTATACCAGGTTCTAATCTAACTCTTGAAGGTCTGGTAGGTAGGCTCACTGACTTTGAGCTCTCTAATTTTGATAATTTCAAATCTGAGAATATTGAATCTACTTTCAAAGCTAAACTATCATTAAAGAAACCTAAAGAGAAAAAGAAAAAGGTAAAATACGTTTCTAATGACAGTGATACAAATGAGGAACATAGAGGCAAAGGAAAATTTAAAGGTAAGTTACCTATCATGTGTTTTAATTGCAATGAGGTTGGTCATATTGTTGCTAGATGTCTGTTGTCACAAAAGTTTGCACCCTTGCCTAAGGAACTACTGTAGACACCTAAAAATCCTTTAGAAAATAAAGTATTTTTATTTTCTGAAAAAGTCCTGATGACATCATCATTTATTAATTAATTAATTAATTAATTAAATAATTTTTATGCCATTAAATCCCTTTATCTTAATTAAAAATATTTAATTAAGGAATCCCTCCCAAAAATGTTTAAATCTTATTTAAACATTATTTTCTTATTTATTAATTATTTAATTAATAAATTGACCAAAAATCCTAAAATAAATAAAAAATTTATTTTTTGCCCAAAACTTGGCCAATTTCCTTATGACCAATAACCTCTTCCAAAATCTTCTAATCCTTCTTTAATTTCGATTAAAGGCTAATCTCATCATTTCCTACCCCTAATCCCAACTCAAAATATTTAATTAAGATTAAATATTAATCCTCATGTTTATTAAAAAAGTTTTAATAAATATCTCCTCAACCCAAACCCTTGAAATAAATAAAACTTTATTTATTTCCTAAAAATCTAATTTATCCTCATCCTAGGAAATTCTAGACTATTCTAGAAAGTCTTTATCCTCATCCAAAGTCTAGACTCTTCTAGAAGATGTCTTTAAACCTAATCCTAATCCTTTCCTAACCTTGTCACATTCTCTAAACATGGGTTAAGACTTACTAACCCAAGCCAAAGTTAACAAATATCTCTTCCTTCACCCACCCTCATTAAATGCCATCCACTTGCCTATCCTTAAGCTAATCCTAAACCATCCTAATCCATCCTCTAATCATTTGCACAAGCCTAAGCAAGCTTAGAACCTTCCTAATCAAGCCCAAGTCAAAATTGCTCTCATCACCCTCAAAATATCTCAACCATAAAACTTTATGAAGTCCACTAGGTCATAAATGACTCTTACAAGCCCTTTTATTGCTCTTACAAGTCATTATGAGGGTCTTTATGAAGATTTTATCTCTTGAGCCTCCTTTGTTGACTCATCCTTGCCCTTTCCTCCATCCTCTCACCATGTCACATGTGTCATTCCTTGATTGGTTGTAAGGAAGCACAATCCATGTGCTCTCCTCTCATGCAATCTGAGCCCTCCATAAGCTTTTTCCCATCCTTGCATCTTAGCCCTCAATCCCTCAAGCCTCTTGCCTATAAATTGGATCCTTCCCCTTTGCAAAATAACACAATCCATGAAGTAAAGTTATAATGCTATTTTGAGAGCCAAATCCATACTAAAGCCATCTATCCACACCAAAAATCCACAATCATCCATTGAAGCCCTTTTTGAAGCATAAAGCTTGAGCATACATCCTATCTATTTAGACAAAGCTACTCAACAAGAGAGCTTCTTATTGAGAGAGCCCATTAATGGCTCATATTCTCAATTAAGAGCTCATCTTAGTCTATCTTGAAGTTTATGAATTTTGTTTAGTTTGTAGAAGCTTTATTTAAATTTGGTTTCTATTAGCATACTAACATTTTCTCATATACATTTTGGCACGCCCGGTGGAACCCCGCATGGGTCATCTTCATTAGCTTTTTTAGTCAAATTTTGTATGTTATTTGCTGATTTTGGCTAATTTTTCTTGTTTTTGTGATTGGTAGGATTGTATAAATTGGTTTTGTAGGTCCACATGAGCATGAAGAAGACAAAGGAACTCATAATCTATCTTATAGTGTTTGCAGATTTTTCAAGCTTATAGGTGGACAAAGAACTTGAAATTATTCTTCCTCTTCTTGTCTATATTCTTCTTATTCCATCTACTTCTTCTTCTTCTTCTTGTGGGAGATCTTGGCTATTTTTTTTTTAAGGAAGCAAAATCATACACACTTCTTTTTAGTGCTTAAAATGAACCCCCAAATCATACTTAAATCCATTGAAAAATTAAAAATTTGCAAAAAAGAAAAAATCTTTTAAAAAGTGAAAGTAAACCAATCTAATCATTTGCATCCTTGCAACATCAAGGTTTTAGATGCATTCATGCAAAATTAGGAACACTTCATTTTTGAGAATTTAAAAAGAACTTCAAGTTTCCATTTCAAAAGGTTCAAAATCAACACTAAGTGCACACTAAAGTTCTTTTAAAAAAATCTCATGAAAACTAAGAGTCCTAAATGGTTGCCAAAAATTGTCCTAAAAGCTTTGTTATTTGTTCCAAAAAAATTTCTTGTTGCAAAATCTTGAATGTTTCTTAGGTTTTTCATGCATCAAAACAATCTAGGAATATCTTTTTTGGGCTTAAAATATGCAAACTAGAACACAAAATCTTGAATGAAAACCAAAATCCAAAGAGTCATTTTCACTTTTGAGTCCAAAAACAATCTTGAATGATCTAAGGTTAAAACAAAGCACTTCAAAGTTCTTAAAACAACACACAAAATCTCAATCTTGAATGCTCAAAAGAAAAAACTTGAATGTTTAATCACTTGTCTTTGAATGCGTGTTGCTAAACACAATCTTGAATGCCTAACAATCAATGAACATTGCATGGTTTTGATGCATTTTAATGACGCTCGCATTTCTTATGCTGACGAATTCTCGATTTTCATTATGTTGACGACGCTGTCAAGTTGGAATGAACATTGTATGTCCTAATCACGAGTGTCTTCAATCATAGCTTACAAAATCTAAATCATCAATTGGAAAAGAACAAGCGTGTTTTTTAGCCCAAGATCATCCAAGTCTTCTCTCCCCTTGTCGTCTTTCGAGGCCATCTTGGGTGCATAAGATTAGGATCCAAAATCTTGTCTTAGCTTTTTAGGAGGCTTGCTTGGGGATTTCATCACCCCTTGGGACGACCTCAACTCCAGCGTTCCGGCGGAGTATAAAAATCGGGAGGTGAATCCAAAGACACCTCTCTTGGGATCAAAATTTTGTCACTCGGGCTAAGCCTCAAGGAACTTTATACCCTTGAAAAGTGAAAGAGGAGAAGTGGGTTACCGCTCCTCTCGGCTGTGTGACATCTTTTTGGTTTCATCTACGGATTTGGGCCTCACGTACCTTGCGTATATCGAGGACTCCCTAGCTAAACCAAATTTCATCCTTGTAGAAAGCTTCCTAGGATGTTGGTGTGTTTGACGTGCTTGCTGAAAACTTTTGTCTGCTTGTTTGTTCATAGCTTTTGAATGAATGTTTTCCAATTTTGGTCAAAATCCCAAAAAAGTAGAAATCTCCCAGCTCAAGGCATACTTAGCGTAGTCACTGCCTTATCAGAAAATTATCCAAGCTCCCCTGCTGCAACCGAATCTATCTAGTTCTTTGCCTTAGAACAATCCCAAATCCAAAGTCCATCCAAATCATCCCCCTAGCCAGCTAGCAACAGAATCCAAAATCACCCAAGCCTTTAAAGAGTTGTTGTCACTTTACCAAAATTTTCTATCCAATCAATCTATCCTACCAATCCACCAGCCTCACCAAGGTTATCCCTTTGACAGAGCTTTGTCTAGGGTAATCTAGCTTTGTCACTTGTTATCCCTCATCACCTTGAGCTAAAGGTTGGGATCCACAAGTGGTCAATCTCGTGTCATGCCCATAGGATCATTAGTCTATCCTTAAGTTGACACAATCTCCACCAATCCAGCGCATAGGAAACCAAAACTCTCACTTTTTGATAGCATTCCCTTGAAGTCTTCCATCCACACGAAAGCCAAAAATCTCCAGCCAATCCTCCTTAGGTCTGTCATACAGCTTTGACTCTCCCTAGGAAATCCTTCATCAACCAATCCAAAATCTGTGCTTAACCCAAATCCAACCATGAGCTTCCGTGTTCATCCATACGCAAGACCCCATCCCCATCAAACTCATCATCAAAGCATGAAGTACCAATCCTATCATGATGTGTTTGGTCGCATTGTCCTTGCTCCCGCCACCTCCTATTCCAATGATGATGAAAATCTTGTTGACTATGACGGGTATATTGAAAGCCTTAGAAACATTTCCCCAAGCATCCCCCAAAATCGAAGAGTTATTCCAAACTATCTAGTCATGCCATCTGATATTCCAGCTTCCCCTCCATCACCTCATCAACCAAGCTTCCAATCTTCCACCCCCATCACACTAGCTATTCCTGTCAATCCACCTCCACCTTCGACACACGAGTCTCCAAGGAATCTCCTAGAGGAAATACAAGAAAAGTTGCCTCCAACAGTCGTTAAGCCATGTCATCTAATCCAACCATGTGAAGTAGTCAGTGATGAAGCTTCCCCATCTATAATATCACCTCCATCTCCCATAGCTATCATCCCCATACCATCCATCAAATTGCTTAAAATCCTTCCACTTCCCGCAAGCATCAAAATCCCACCACCTATCAAATCCCTCCAAATTCTATCCACATCGCCTCCAAGCATTTCCCAAATCTCTCGTAATGACCCTTATGCATCCATCTTCTACTCACCCATCTCCACTACTGAATCTCCCATCTATCCATTCGCTGCCTTTGAAGAATCCATCCCTTCACCTCCTATCGCACCATCCACTCCAAACCAATCCTATCAAGATCCTGCCCAAAAGCATGTTGACATCCCCCAAAGCATAAATGAAGATATCATCATACCATGTCTTCCATCCATGGTGCAGTCACCATCTCCTCCATCTCCAAAACCTCGAGCCATATCTCCTCCACTACAAGATATCTTGTCATCCCACCAACTACATCAAGATCCTATCCTTCCATCTCCCCCACTCCATGCTTCCATCTTACCACCTATCCAAGCTATTCCACCATCTATAATCTACCCTCTTGGTTCACTTACATTCATCCACGGTGGCCCTCTCTTAGCAGAAGAATTAAGAACAGTATCTCCCCATTGCAATACACCTAATAAATCACTTCTACCATTTTCTGCAAGCAAAAAGTTTCCTCAGCTTGTTCAAATGCTCAATCGATGGCATTATCAAGGTCAAGGTTTAGGACCACAAGAGCAAGGAAACAAAGAGCCTATTATTGCACAAAAAAATCTAGGATTTCATGGTCTTGGATATGTATCCAAAGGCTCACCATCTAAAGGTGTTGGTACACCACACCCCCAAACCAAGCCTATCACCAAGCCCACCATGCCAGCCTCCCATAACTCCTTCAAGAAATCTTATGTCATCCCCCCTCCACCATCTTTGCAACCCAAAACAACCTACCATATCCCCCCTTCATCCACTAAATCCATTTTGGGTCCCTATGTCCCAAAATCTACCATCCTCCATCCTCCTATCAACCATCATAAAAATCCCATTCCATCCATTCCTATGCAAGATCAACAAAGGCACATATCAGGGCACATCATCCATCATCATCCCCCTACATGCTCTTTCATATCCTCTCCATCTCACAAAGCTTCTCCTAACCATCTTCCCAAAGCTTACCACAACAATGTGAATGCCAACTTCAAAATGCATAAAGCTAAAAATCCACATCCTAGGCAATCATATGTCTATTCTAAAAGACATACTCCAAAAAGGCAAAATCCAATCAAAGAATGCAAAACAATGCAAAAGCCTATGAAAAGAAAATCCAAAACCATGTGGATCCCCAAGAAAAAAGTTGAAACCCAATGCATAATGGCATCCACCATTGCTAATCCCCCATCTAGTGACTCATGTCCCCCATCTCCTAACTCCATCTTGGGTGCCTATATCCCCAAGCACTCTTCCACAAATCCTCCATCATGCCCGCATCTACCATCTATCCCCCATATGCTCTTTTCACACCCGTCCCAACATGTGCCAATGTTGCTCTTGCAAGCATCCCCATCTCATGCTCCTTTCTAGCATTTTCATCCCTCCATCTCCTATCATCAATTCCATCTAATCCGATCTATTGCATAAATCACACATCCGGTGTACCAACAGCTAGCAACAAAATTGAACATTCCAATAGCCAGTGAAAAATCCCAAAAAAGCCAAAAGAGCTGAAGAAAGCCAAAATCATTCCAGCTAAGTCCAAAGTCAAAAAGTCAAAAAATAAAAGAAAAATAAAGCGTCCACTGGTGAAAACTTGGCAATTCAAGCACCTTGGACAAGTACCATGATGAAAACTTGGCAAACAAGCGTCATGCGTAATCCCGCCATCCCCAGCTTAGCCTATCACCCTCATGCTTTTGGTCATCTCTTGACATCCAACTCCATCTTCCAATCTATCCACCTATCCTCCATCCTCTAGCTTCCATCTCACACCATCCACTAATCTTATGCAGCTTCAGCCAATCATCTCAGCTATCATCCATCTCCCTAGCCCCTTCAGCTTTTTCCATCCTAGCTTCAATCCTATCACATCCATCATAAGACCTCCTTCCGCATGTTATCTTCTGATTGGGGGCACTATATTCCTTGGAGATCTTGTCTTGTCCATCCTCCCTTGTCATTGGTATCTAGCTCTAGGCTATCCTCATGCAAACCCAATGTCATCTCTTTATATCCATCATAATCCTAGCTATCTACCATCCTATCCAGCCATCTCATCCTGCTCCTCTAGCTATCCTTGGTCACAAAATCTCTCATCATCATTGGATGCATCCTGCCAAATCCATATCTTTCGCTATCACCCCACCCTTAGCTTTCGCATCTTGCACCAAATTGAGCCATCCCGTATCCTCTCATCCTGAGCTTTTTATCCATCTGTATCATCCCTATCATTGGTATATTAGCTTGTACCATATCTTGATTAGCTCGCTTGTAAATATCTTGGTCCGTCAGCTTGTACATCCTCTTTAGCCTAGTACCATTGTATCTATCTAGCTTTTGAGTCAGTTCCTCCTTGATCAGCATCTTGCACACATCGCACAACCCTTGGTTAGCTATTCCAATGCATCCTTTAGCTAGATCTCCTGTCACCAAAGTGCTATCCTTCTTAGTTCAGCTTGCCAGACGCATCACCCATCCAAATCCATCAGCTTAGGTGCTCTCCGATAGGTCCTTGCAGGATATAGCTTTCCTCATGTCTGATCTTGGTCCGTTAGTACCTCGTCCTACCCATCTCGTTGGCAAACGGTTCTCTTTTGGATTTTCGCTTTCTTTTGATTTGGAATCTTCCCTTTTGGGTCTTGAAATATCTTTTCCAAGCAATCTTTTTGTTTCCTCCTCAAGGTTGCCACGATCTTCCATATTATGGTATGCTGCGAATGGGGCAATTAGAGCGTAAGGTCTTGATCAGGTCTTTTGTTTGTTTTTCTTTTCTGCTTGTGGGTTCTCCAGTGTCGTTTTCACGCTGCTTCCTCTAGGATTCATGTGTGATGCTGAGGCAATCCTTGCATGTTTGTTTTGAGTTAGTTTGTTAGTCCTTTGGACAGTTGGTGAAAAGGCCTTGATGTTCTTGGTAACCTTGGAAATTAACCAATAGTCCTATAGCAAATCTAGTGCTCAACTACATGGTGGTACTTCTCTTTGAAGTATCCCCCCGCTCAAAAAGCTTCAATGGGTTTCCTTCATCTCCATTATCCCCCATCCATATCCAGCATCCGTCTCTCCTACCCCAGCCTATGCATCAGTATCTCTTAGAATCACTCATCACTCTTAGCTTTATTGATCCACAATCCTAGTCTTAGGGATCCACCAATCCAAATCAACCCACCAAGCCTCATCTTTCGAGATCCACAATCCTAGTCCTAGGGATCTCCGAAACCCATCTTCCGCCAATCTAACTCTTTGAAATCCTGTTGCATCAGCTTTATAATCCCCTCATCCATCTCCCTATCCTGGATTCTTTTTTATAGCGCTTCGCTCCTTCATCCTCTACAATCCCTGAGGTCTTAAGCTTGCTTCCTCTTGTGCATCTGATTCTCCTTTATCATTCTCCCACAGTGAGAGTTTGAGCTAATTCAACCCCTTCTCTTTGCCAATCTGAGTTTCCTTGCTTATCCGAGATTCTTGTACTTTTCAAGAAGCCATCGAGCCTCGCTTTCTCTCCCCGCTGCCTTCTTGAGGGGGCATCTCACTGTCCATTCTCTCCTCTTCTGCTCTAGCCTTGGGCATCTTATTTTCTTATCTTTGATGCCATGCCACTTGCGGCATCACATCAAAGAGGGGCAAAATGTAGACACCTAAAAATCCTTTAGAAAATAAAGTATTTTTATTTTCTGAAAAAGTCCTGATGACATCATCATTAATTAATTAATTAATTAATTAATTAATTAATTTTTATGCCATTAAATCCCTTTATCTTAATTAAAAATATTTAATTAAGGAATCCCTCCCAAAAATGTTTAAATCTTATTTAAACATTATTTTCTTATTTATTAATTATTTAATTAATAAATTGACCAAAAATCCTAAAATAAATAAAAAATTTATTTTTTGCCCAAAACTTGGCCAATTTCCTTATGACCAATAACCTCTTCCAAAATCTTCTAATCCTTCTTTAATTTCGATTAAAGGCTAATCTCATCATTTCCTACCCCTAATCCCAACTCAAAATATTTAATTAAGATTAAATATTAATCCTCATGTTTATTAAAAAAGTTTTAATAAATATCTCCTCAACCCAAACCCTTGAAATAAATAAAACTTTATTTATTTCCTAAAAATCTAATTTATCCTCATCCTAGGAAATTCTAGACTATTCTAGAAAGTCTTTATCCTCATCCAAAGTCTAGACTCTTCTAGAAGATGTCTTTAAACCTAATCCTAATCCTTTCCTAACCTTGTCACATTCTCTAAACATGGGTTAAGACTTACTAACCCAAGCCAAAGTTAACAAATATCTCTTCCTTCACCCACCCTCATTAAATGCCATCCACTTGCCTATCCTTAAGCTAATCCTAAACCATCCTAATCCATCCTCTAATCATTTGCACAAGCCTAAGCAAGCTTAGAACCTTCCTAATCAAGCTCAAGTCAAAATTGCTCTCATCACCCTCAAAATATCTCAACCATAAAACTTTATGAAGTCCACTAGGTCATAAATGACTCTTACAAGCCCTTTTATTGCTCTTACAAGTCATTATGAGGGTCTTTATGAAGATTTTATCTCTTGAGCCTCCTTTGTTGACTCATCCTTGCCCTTTCCTCCATCCTCTCACCATGTCACATGTGTCATTCTTTGATTGGTTTTAAGGAAGCACAATCCATGTGCTCTCCTCTCATGCAATCTGAGCCCTCCATAAGCTTTTTCCCATCCTTGCATCTTAGCCCTCAATCCCTCAAGCCTCTTGCCTATAAATTGGATCCTTCCCCTTTGCAAAATAACACAATCCATGAAGTAAAGTTATAATGCTATTTTGAGAGCCAAATCCATACTAAAGCCATCTATCCACACCAAAAATCCACAATCATCCATTGAAGCCCTTTTTGAAGCATAAAGCTTGAGCATACATCCTATCTATTTAGACAAAGCTACTCAACAAGAGAGCTTCTTATTGAGAGAGCCCATTAATGGCTCATATTCTCAATTAAGAGCTCATCTTAGTCTATCTTGAAGTTTATGAATTTAGTTTAGTTTGTAGAAGCTTTATTTAAATTTGGTTTCTATTAGCATACTAACATTTTCTCATATACAACTACTTCTTAGGCAACCTTATGAAACATGGAAACAATCTTCAAGTTGTGGGACTTGAACTATGAGATTGAGTCTCTGGAGAAGGCCGGCTTCCTTACTATCAGGGTGTACCTAACTACTCTTTGGAAGGAAAAGGGAGAAGGAATGCATGAAAGCGAACTACTTAATCTAATCTAAAGTGGGTGATACACCAAAATAGTTTGTTTAGTCATATCTCTGCATAACAATGCACTATTTATGAATATGATCTTAGAAGACACTGATTCAACCTTTTTTTTTTTACTCAACAACCACATACAAATAAGAAAACCAAGTTGATATTATGTGGAAGGGACTTCACTCCATAAAATTCGATGGGGCAATAGTAGATACTCTTATGCATCTTGAAGAATGAAAACAAATACATCAACAAAGGTAAGAATATTTTACACTTATATTAATGGAGAATAAGGCATAGTAGATATTACATTCACTCATAGAAAAAAAGAAATATACCATAGAAGACTATAGAATACTGCTGTTACAGAATCAAAGAAGAATTCACTGACCCTAAGAAGGGTTACAAAATTTGCTTTTATAGTTCAAGCATAACTTTGATAGCTTCTACCCTAAGGCAAAGCACAACAATTATATTTAAGATGATAGAGAACAATCACTGCAAATATGGGGGAAGAATCTGATCATGGTACACATTTAGACATAGAAAAATAATATCTATTCATCGAATAGAATCCTGAGAAGACAAAAATGACAACCATTAATACTTCAAATGAGTAGATGGATAACCAGGTGATGAAAAGAATATCCTTTTCATTTATCAAGCATGAAGAACAATGAAGAGTGGTTTTGAATGATTGAGAAGATTAGATTTGCCATCAAAAGACTATATTTCTTTGTTATCAACACACCAATTCAGACAAGTCAGCAAGTTGGATGGGTTTGACTGCTGAATTTGCCATGTGGTCCAATTCCTTTTAAATATTCTGCCATCTTGTTTGGCTTCTAACTCCATGTTGACCTATTAACTATTTACACGGTATGATTTCACCACCTTTTATCTTATTACCTATTAACCTTTGCAAAACTATGAACCTAACCGTAATAGTTACTACTTTACTCTCCACCTAGGCTTGCTGAGACATGTGTCCACCTATCGTTATGTCACCATGGGTAATGACCTTGCATCTTTAGTTGGCAACATAACAATGATGCTCGATCTACTTTCAATCTAATAGTCCCAAAGATGCGTTGATTCTTGTCAGTACTTCGACCAATAAAAACCTTGCCTTGTGCCAACTCATCTGATACTCTTCCCTTTTCTTGTGGCAGAAATGGAAATAGGACCCACATGTCCATGTGTCACATCATCACTATCTTGCTAAGGAAAATGAATGTACATTTTCACATAGCAATATAGCAACAATCGTTGATCAATTCCAATCTGATGGTGGACAAGGCATATTAAGAAAATGGCCCACTTTCATGAAGCACCAATAAAATCTCACTTGTTGTACTTCATCTGACAACTCCACCAGTCACAGAGAAGGAAGGCTCACCTGGGATACATGGCATGTTTTTGCTATGTCATTATGACTTTTAGTCATGCAATTTATGAAAACAACAAAGCGACTGTAGATCTTGGAAGATTGGATGGATGAAAGGATGCGGGCCCACTAGAATTTTAATAACACATGATCACTTGGAGACTTAGGAAATAAAACATAACCTAAGGTGCTAAAATGTATTTTTTCATGACATTGGGCCATTTGAATATTTAAATAAATGTGATCCTTGGACATATTTGATAGACAAAACCTAATTTTGGTGGGATGGCAAAAATGACTAACAATTCTGGCAACTCAGAGGGGATGCAAGCCTGATATGCATACAACCATTGACTTTAAGTATCCATTGGGCTACAGAGTCATAAAAAACATGAAATTTTCTTTGCAAAACTAGAACACTGAAGAGCTATAAACTCTGTAACAATAAAACTCTGAAAAATCTGCCCCTATCTTTTCTGCAACCTTAAAATTTTCAAAACTTGGTTATCTCATAGAGAGATAACCTATGCCTAACAGTTATTGGAAAATTGGAACCAACCTAATATGTACAATAAACCCTAACTCTCACTAGAAACAAGGTTTTAGATAAATTCCATTGAATGGAATTGGTAGGATATCATCGTTGGGCCTAGATAGTTGGAAAGCATTAGCCTACTTGCAACTGGTGATCATATAAGGTCCACTCTTAGCATCAAATTTAGAGTGCCTTCTTGGTTTAGCTTTGTCTACATCCCACTTGAGAACAAGATCTCCCTCTTTGAAAGCCCTAGCTTTTGCCTCCTGTCAAAGCTCTTCTTGACCTATTACTGTTGTGTTCCAAGTGTATGCATAGCCTGTTGCCTCTGTTCCTCCAGCTCCATTAAAATTTTTCCAACCTCATAGTCATGGCATCATGGCTCCAATTGATGAGATAATTCTAGGGAAGGGAACTTTAGTGAGATAGGAAGTCTGGCCTCTCTTCTACAAACTAGCATAAAAGGTGAACTCCCAATAGCCCTCTTAGGTGTAATTTTGTTAACCCAAAGGGTAGTCCTTTATTTTGAATGCCAAAACCTCTGGTTGTCCTCAATGGTCCTCTTCATGATTCTGATCAGGTTCTTATAGGAGGACTTAGCTAAGCCATTACCATGGGGGTAGTAATTTAAGGAGGTTCTCAAATAGATACCATGGTTTACCCAATAAAAAATGTAGGTCCCAACAAAAGACTTAGCATTATCAGATATTATGGTTGAAGGAGTACCAAACTTGGTTACAATTCCATCAAGGAATTCTACCATTGAAGTCTTTGTGGCATCCTTCAAGGTTTCTACTTTTGTCCACCTTGTAAAGTCATCTATAGTAGCTAAGATCCACTTATGACTAGAGCTAGAAGGTGGATTAATAGGACCAATAAAATCTATGCCCCCATTGAGTAAATAGTTGATCAACCTAAAGAGGATGCAAGGGAAGGGCTGCTAACCTTTGTTTTCTTGAGAAGAAGGCACATTTCTCACATTTCCTTACATGTTTATAATAATCATGGAACCAAGTTGGTCAATAATAACCAACTCTTATGACCTTCACAATTATTGTTCTAGCTAAAAAATGGCCACCATTAGGACCATCATGGAACTCAATAATCATCCTATCAGTTTGATCAGTGCTGATGCTCAATAGGGCTCCATTGAATTCCTTTCTAAAAAGAATCCCGTCGAGTAAGATAAAGGGGATAGACTGTAATCCGAATTTCCTTCTTTTAGCTCTTCCTAACCCTTGTGGATATCCTCCTCCTAACAAGAAGGTTGTCATGTCATGTATCCAATCATTCAGATTTCCATCACCTATTGGTTCTACATTTTCTATAACTAGAGCAACCTTAATTGGCTCTTGGGATGAAATTGTCTATTCACATAGTCCTTTACCTCTAACCAAGTTGGTGATCTTGATATCTATGTCATACTCCATGACTTTAGTGATCCATCCAATCCTCTTCTCATTGGCATCCTTATTTAAAAGAAAGTCCTTCATAGCATGAGGAACTAGGAGTTGGATCTTATTATGTGACAAAAGATGTCTGAACTTCTTTAATGCTCTTATGATAGAGAGGACCTACTTTTCCACATAACTGTACTTATCTTCATAGTCCTTTAATCCTTCATTGGAAAAATCTATGGGTTGTTCTTCATTTTTATCATTTGATTGAGTCAAGATAGCTGATATAGTTGACTCACTAGGAAGGGTATAGACAATGAAATCCTTATGAAAATTGGGATTGATAAGGGTAGGAGATGATGCTATTTCTGCCTTCATTTCTTCAAAACAAACTCTCCCCTCCTTTGTCCATGAGAAGATCATATTCTTTTTTAGCATAGCTATAAGGGGCTTAACCATGGTAGTAAGACTACAAATAAATATTCTTACAAAATTAATTCTACCAAGGAAGCTTTGTAGCCCTTTCTTATGTGTAGGAAGTGGGAGAGCAAGAATTGCCTTTGTTCTCTCTGGACCAATAGTCAAACCCTCTTTAGACACAATATGTCCAAGTAATTTCCCTTGATTAGTAGAAAACACACACTTTCTTGGATATAGGGATACACCATATTCTCTACACTTAATAAATACTTGCCTCAAATGACCAAAATGATCTACCACAAATATTGGAGTAGACTGTTATATCATCAAGGTAGACCAAAAAAAAATTCTCAATCATATTCTTGAAAGATGTCTCCATTGCCTTTTGAAAAGTAGCACTTGCATTAGTTAGTCCAAAAGACATCTTTCTATAGGCATAATTACCCCATTTGGTAGTGGAAGTAGTCTTGTATCTATCAGATTCTTGGACCAACACTTGATTATAACCAAAAAACCCATCCAAGAAAGAGAATCTCTCTGAACCACTAACTTTAGACAAGATTTGCTCCATGGAAGGGAGAGGATGGTGATCTTTGAGAGAAGCCCTATTAAGGTCTCTAAAATCTACATAGAATCTAATTTCTCCACTCTTCTTCCTAACAAGAACAAGGTTAGCTACCCAAGAGGAATGCTTAATAGGAAAGATAACATTACCCTATATTAGCTTGGATAACTCATTTCTCATCATAGGCTCAATCTTAGGGTTGACTAGTCTCTGTTTTTGTCTAACAAGTTTGGAATTAACACTCAAATATATGGTATATTGAAACAAACTTGGGTTGAAATCCTTTAAATAATTATAGTTCCAAGCAAATACATCATTGAATTCTTGACATAGATGGACAAAATTTTCTAGCTCAATTTTAGAACATACCTTTCCCAAGCTAAGAGTCCTTCCATCAGCAATAGTGATAGGCATATGATCATCTTTTTTTGTAGCCAAGTTTGACCCTTTGCTATTTACTTGATCATCAGGGTTGAAGATACTTTCCAAAGTGATTAGGCCTTTTGGTAATTTTTTTGAACCAAGGTTCTCGATTTGGTCACCATACTGGCCCTGTACTTTAGATTCATTCCTTTTTGAGAATTCTAGCTCATTTTGTAGGAAGTTGACAATATGTACATTAGAATCAAAGACTTTCCAATTTGTGCAATTGTCTAGAACAACATGCCTTACCACCATTCTGATTTTTTGTTCCCTATTACCTTCAACAAGTTTTGGCACATCATAATGAGCACCAATGGCTTCATTTCTATCAACACATTTGTTTTCTCTTCTAGGAACACTTTGGACGTTGAATTCTAGAAAGCTCTCAAGTAGATCCCACACTCTATGTTTGTATGCCTTGAGGAGGTTGTTCTTGGTGATGTTCTCACTTCTTACTTGATTAAGAACCAACTCACTATCCCCAAATACCTTTAGAGCCTTGATTCCTCTTTTTTGTGCAAGTTAGAGACCTTGGATCAAAGCTTCATACTCTGCCACATTATTAGTCCAATTGAATTGGAGCCTATAAGAGAAATAGTACTCCTCTAATTTAGGAGAAATGAGCATGACACCAGCCCCTGAACCATTTTTATTTCTTGAGCCATCAAAAAACATACTCCACAACTCATCCATATTCTCTCCCTTTTTCATTAGATTAGGGATAGAATCATCCCTCTTTGATATGAAATATGTGCTAAGGCATGTCTCTAGAGCTTCTTGTATTAGATCAAACTGATAAGTAGTGGCTCATTCATCCGAGAGATAATCAGACACCTCTACTAAAGAAGTAGTATGACCCTTTGCTATATTTCCATCCTCATCTTCAAAAATAGTGCAATTCATGTTTATAGGGCTTGGTGTATAAATCTCTATGCAATTAAGAGCCAAAGGTTTTTTCTCTTAAGGAAGCTCTTGCCCCATATCTTGTTCTGAAAAGCATATAGGACCAATTTGCTACAATGTGGCCCCCTATTTGTGTAGTGAAATCTCTAGAAAGACAAATGGAAAAATAAAGTTCTACCTTTGCTATTGATATATCTTGGGTTACAGTGCAACCAGAGCAAGTATGCAATGCCATCTTTACATTTCTTAGGATTCTTACAATCTTGACAGAACTACCATCTAACTGAAGGAAATCCCTAACTATGGGCTCATATTTGATGTTAAGGAGATTAGCTACACATTTAGGTATTACAAAGCTACTAGCCCTTGAATTAACCATACAATTATGGACTATTTTATCTCCTATGATTAAGGAAACATATAAGCGAGGAGCCTTGATTTTCTTACTTGATTCTCCTCCTTCAATTGGTTGCATTGGGCTTGTTGCATTTCCTTCTCTAGGTAGTTGTTTCTTTACTTCTATTCATTCTAAATCCTGCTATAACAATTTCCTTTGGGATGTCATAGTAGTAATAAAATCCACATAGGGACATTGACATTAGTTTTCTTCATTCGGTCTACAATATTAAGAGCAGTATCAATTTTTTTTCTTGAGGCTTTGGGAGCTATAGTGACTGCTGATCAAAATTGAGCACTCTGAGGTTCAACAACACCCTTATTACTTCTGTTTTGCTCCTATTGAGGGGCAACATTAGATTGAGCATTCATCACTAGCACATGAGGAGCAACACCTAAAGTTGAAGCTTGATTAGGTGAGGGAAGTGTAGCATCATCAATATCTCTTCTCCTACTTTTGGTATTGTAGGCTACAACATCATAATTGGCATGACAATGCTCTTCTAATTGATGGTTCATAAAAGAAAAATCACTCTATTGTTTTGTATGTGAACTGTCAATAGGTTGATTGACATTATATTGCTATCTTTCTTCTTATGTAGTCAAAGCTAAGTAAGAATCTTCGTTTTGGCACATACAATATCCATATGAATAAGTGCAAGAACAGAAAAAGTCTTCATCTTGAGCAAGATTATTTTGAGGGACTAAAGACCTACTTGTATTTGTAGTAGGGGTATTTCCATTAGGTCTATTCTAATTATGTGAAGCATAACTCTATTTTTGATTTGGGGGCCTATTGTGCATAGTGGCTTGGTATTGAAGTTGGGGAGGCTTGTTGTCTTGAGCTTGTTGCCTTTCTAGAGTCCCCACCTTGTTGCTCATCTTTTGTGCCACTGAGAAACTATCCTCTAATTTCTTATCTTGAATCTGTAACTTCTTGTCAATATTTTGCATCAAGGCCATCAAATCACCCAATTCATTAGAAGATGTAGAGGCTTGAGGAGCTATAGCAAGGGGTTGACATGTAGAAGTAGTAGGAATAGGGGCTATTGTATGTTGATGATTGGGCATGTTAGGAAGGAAAGGCATTGGAGGTCTTGGAGCTAACTCCCCTCCTTGTATCAATATTTTTTTTGCTCTTATAGAAATTTCATTAGCATCTTGTAAAGTATCCCTCCCATAGTTTTCATTGTGATAGCTATATCACTATTGAAAGCTCTAAGGTAATGCAAGAAAACATTATTAGGTGAAGGCTTTACTATAGTAGGTATTCTATCCCATGTCTTTTGAAATCTATAATTAAAATTAGTCATATATTCATGGGGTTTTCTCTTTATAGTTGTTAGCTACTCTAAAAGTGATAGGTGATCATTTTTATTCTCAAAATACCTACAAAGCCCTACTCCTAACCCATCCCAATCAGTAATAGAGTTATGAGGCAGACCTCTATCCCATTGTAATGCTTTTCCTTTTAGGGATGAAGCTAGAAGCCTAATAGAAACACCATCTTTAGTAATACCATGTATATTGTAGATATTTGATATTTCTTGGATATGCTCTATAGGGGAAATAGAGGTTTCACCAGTAAAATAAAGTATGCTTTAGAGGGCTGATACTAGGATATCATGTCTTTGAGCCAAAAGGAGAGGACTTCCACCATTGAAGGTGGCAAAAACATGTGCTCTAGGCTCTACCATATGGAATAATAACCTATTCAAATGGAAGGATGGAACCCTAGGCTATGATCTATCAACACGAGGAGTGGAAAGAGATCTTGTAGGTGTATGAGTTACTATTGCACTCCTAACTAGTGATAGAGATAGTCTATTTATCTTTCTTCCAGGGTTTGAAAATGAGAGCTCGATGTATTGAAAATTACCTCTAGAAGATTCCCTTGTATGAGCTTTGGTCACGAATTACAACAACCTTGGTCTAAGAAACCGGAATGTAGAGTTGGATTTGCCAAGTACTTGAAAATGAGCCTCTTGAAGGCCTGAAATACTGAGAGTAGCACTATTTCCTTAGCATGTATTTTAAATTCTTGACTTTGACACCAGTGAGATTAGAATGTGTTGAATATGAGTGTCCCACTAGGCTTTCCAAAAACTATTGTCACAAAAGTTTTCACCCTTTCTTGAGGAACTACTTCTTAGGAAACCTTATGAAACATGGAAATAATCTCCAAGTTGAAGGACTTTAATTATGAGATTGAGTCTTTGGAGAAGGCCGACTTCCTTAATCTCAAGGTGCACCTAACTACTCTTTGGAAGGAAAAGGAAAAGGGAATGCATGAAAGAAAACTACCTAATCTAATCTAAAATGGGTGATAGAAAAAAATAGTTTGTTCAGTCATATCTTTGCCTAACAATACACTATTTATCAATATGATCTTAGAAGACATTGATTCAACCTTTGTTTTGACTAAAAAATACATACAGATCAAAAAACCAAGTTGATATTACGAGGAAGGGAATTCACTCCATTACATTTGAAGGGGCAATAGTAGATACTCTTATGTAGATTGAAGAATGAAAAAAAATTAATCAAAAAATATAAGAATGTTTTACACTTATATTAATGGAGAATAAGGCATAATATAGATTACATTCACTCATAGACAAAAGGAAATTACCATAGTAGAGTATAGAATACTGCTATTACAAAATTAGAGAGGAATTGACCAACCCTAAGAAGGGTTATAAAATCCACTTTTATAGTTAAAGCATAACTTTGATAGATTCTACACTAAGGAAAAGCACAACAGCTATATTTAAGATGGTAGAGAATAATCACTACAAATATGGGGGAAGAATTTGATCATGGTATGCATTCAGATGCAAAAAATTCATATCTGTTTATCGAACATAACTTTGAGAAGACAGAAACGATGACCATTAATACTTCAATCAAGCAGATAGATAACTAGACAATGAAAATAATCAAGCATGGAGAACTATGAAGAGTGGTTGCAAATGATCAAGAAGATAAGATTTTCCATTAAAAGACTATATTTCTTTGTTATTAGCATGCCAAGTTGGACAAGTAAGCAAGTCAAATGGGTTTGAGCACTAAATCCTCCATGTGACCAAATACCATTTAAATATTCTTCCACCTTGTCTAGCTTCTAAATCCATGTTGACCTATTGACCATTTATACGACACAAATTCACCACCTTTTATCTTATTAATTATAAACCTTTGCAAAATCATGAACTTAACCGTAACTGTTATTGCTTTACTCTCCACCCACACCCACTAAGACACATGTCCACCTGTCATTATGTCACCATGAATAATAACCTTTCATCTTTGGTTGGTGAAATAACAATGATTCTTGATCTACTTCCAATCTGACGATCCCAAAGATGTATTGATTCCTGTCAATACTTTAAGCAATGAAAACCCTGCCCTATGCCAACTTATTTGACAATCTTCCCTTTGCCTGTAGCCCACAACAGAAATTGGACCCACATGTCCACGTGTTACATTGTCTCTATCTTTCTAAGGGAAATGAATGTACATTTTTGCATAGCAATATAGTGATAATCGTTGATTGATTCCAATCTGACAGTGGAAAAGGCATGTTAAGAAACTAGCCCACTTTCATGAAGCACCAATAAAATCTCACCATTTGTACTTTATCTAACAACTCCGCTAGTCACAGAGAAGAAAGGCCCACCTGGGATATGTGGCATGTTGTCGCTATGTCGTTATGACTTTTGGTCATGCAATTTTTGAAAAAAAAAAAGCAACAATTGTAGATCTTGGAAGATCAGATGGATGAAAGGATGCAGGCCTGCTAGAATTTCAATAACACATGATTATTTGGAGACTTAGGAAATAAAATACAACCTAAGGTTTTAAAATGTATTTTTTCATGACATTGATCCATTTGAGTATTTAAATAAATGTGACCCTTGGGCATATTTGACAAAAAAATCATAATTTTGGCAGGAGGGCAAAAATGACTAACAATGTCCAGAGAAGAAGAACAATAGAAGTGAAGACAAATTTAGAAGTAAAAGAGATGAGGACAACAAAGATTACAAAGAACAAGGAAAGAAGTCTTTCTACATTGCAGGAGAGGATACTAGAGATGGATTTGATGACCATGATGATGAAGTGGTGTATGTTGTAATGAAGGATGATTCTAATGAGAATGATGCAACTACACTGGTATCTTATGTAAATAGGAGTAATAGATGGATAATTGATAATAGGTGTTCACATCACATGACTAGAGATAAAAGTAAGTTCATTACCATAAATTATTATGATAGAAATAGTGTAAGGTCTGGTAATGATGCACCCTATCTAATAAAAGGAAAAGGATCTATCAAACTCACATAAAAGATTATGTGTGAAAATGCTTATTATGTTGAATGAATTAACTATAATTTGTTGAGTGTGTCACAATTGAATAGTTCAAGTTGCAAGGTTGATTTTGAGAATAAGAGAGTTAAGATATATGACACTAATGGGAAACTAATTGGGAAAGGTGATTAGACTAGAGGTAATCTATTTTGTCCTGATATGAATGATGCTACTTGTCTTGTTGTAGAATTTGATGATGTGTGGTTATGACACAAGTGGTTATACAATGTTAACTTTGATAACTTGATAAGTATCAGTAACATGAAAAGAGTTAGAGGTTTTCCTAAATTGAAGAAACCTAACAATATAATTTGTATACAATGTCAGTTAGGCAAGATGACAAGATCCAATTTTAAGAGTAAGACTCTCACCTCAAAAGAAATTTTTGAGATTGTTCATACTGACTTATGTGGACCAATTAATATAAAAAGCTACAAGGGTGAGAAGTAAATTACCCTATTTTTTGATGATTGTTATATGATGATAACAATTATGTTTCTAAGACAAAAATCTGATGCTTTCAAAATGTTTAAGTGGTACTTAACGAGAGTTGAAAAGGACACAAGCAAAAGCCTAAAATGTCTAATATCTAACAACGGTGGAGAATTTACATCAAATGAGTTTGAGATGTTCTGTAATGACAGAGGAATCAAAAGATAGACATCTACACCTAGGACCCCTCCACAGAGATCTATAATTTGCAAGTGAGTTGTAATTTTTTATAAAATCAATCCTTATTGTTACTTTCTAATTATTGTATCATTCTAGGGTAAATCCTTTGGATTAAGGTTAACCTAAAAATCCTAGGTGATATTCTAATGGAATGGTCTAAAGTCCTTTAAGAAGGCTCACTCCTAATAGGGTGATTGAAATCCTTTAACCAGGTCATATTTAACAGTGTGCATTGTAAGCTTTAATAGGCTTAGCCTTTCACAGGGCAACACTTCAAAAGAGTGAGAATTAGGAGCATGTTACAAGTGGTTTTTCCAAAATTGGGTTTCCATGTAAAATCCTTGTGTCAAATGTGTTATTGAATCTATTATGTTTCATGTTTACATTTCTACAAAGTTGTATTGATCTAGGATAGTAACCTACAAAGTTTAAGCATCATAAGATCTAATGGATGCATGCATAATAATGCTTTATGGATATGGGTCTACTAAGCATTTAAATTTTTTATTTGTACATCTAGACCTTGGATAAATGATTCACCCTCCTCTCAATTATTCTAAAAAATTTCAAAAGAGGAGAATTTTGACCACATTTTCACAACATAGGTGGAAACAAGTAACTACCTCCTACAACACAATATTATCTTTAAAAATCTAGGAGTGATCAATGGAAGAAAAATGCATGCATCACTGAATTCATACCATTTCCAATTCATCACCTTTCAATCAACAAGGATTAAATGCAGAAAGATAAAAGAGACTATACTCAATCTATGTATCAACATGAAGGGTCATAATTCAAATGTATTGTCATTGCTTAGTTTCAAAAAGGCTATACCATCCACATCATGAGTCAATTAAACTACTACATTGGTTAAGTGATTAGCCTCCTTTTTACCTTCCTTCCTTACATAAGGTACTTTAAAAAAACCTAAATGTTGTCAACAAGTTTGAATCAACCTCATCATCTTATCAATTCTTTAATACTTTGATCTCTATTTGATTATTTTATTAGTTATTATGTGGAGATCACCTTCAAGATGCACATGAGGGATTGAGGGTGTGACCCTAACCGGTGTTGCTTTCCCCTCTCCAATGTTATTGTTACCACATTTTGTTACCACATTTTGTTTGCCCCGCCAAGTTTCAAAGTTTGAATGTTACCCCGCCCAACGGTCACCTCCCCAATTACTAATATTTTAATACCCATGAAGATATCAAAATTAGCTAAGTTCCGAACCTTATGATATTTTTACGCCTCGCAAGTTCTCCGCTGTTAGATCAGGGCTGATCAATGGTCATCGCCATCTCGCTATGATAAAGTTGTGCGAGGGTTACGATGGCGACATAGCGACTGGTCGATGCATGTCCGGTAGGTCCAGCTTGTAGGGCAGAGGATGGTGCAGGTCAAAAAAGTTTTATCGCGGGTCAAAAATGTTCTGTGGCATCGTAGGTGCTATGTCGCTACCACGCGTTGGCCCAAAAATTTCCATGGCAACATAGCTCCTGTCGAAAAAGGTGTGCCGACGACGGTGAGTCAACATGTTCGGTGGCAAGGTTTGGTGGGCCGGAGAAGATAGTGGCAAGGTTTCAGGCAAGCGGTTGGGTTACGTCAGGTACTTCATCTGCCCAGTTGGTAGAGTTTGGTGTCACGGTGGCAAATCAGAGGGAACCAAGTGCATCGGATCTTCAGTTCAGCCAGCACAGAGGCGAGTCTTCACGATCTTCAGATCTACAGAGATCTACGACTGACGCTATCTCACCATTAGAAACCACTTGAGAGATAACATCGGCGATGTAGCGATAGGTTGCCATGTGTCAGTGGGGCCAGGTCTCATTAGGGTGCGGTCACTGAGGTATTGCCAGGTGTCAGTTGGATACGACAAGGTTGTAGAGGTGGCACCAATTATGATGGGCCCGAGGTAGGGACAACATGGAGTATGATGAGTCTTCACAATCGTCGAATCTAGGCCGATCGATGGTCGTCGCCACCTCGCTATGGGTAAGTCGCTCAAGGTTTATGTTGGCGACATAGTGCCTTGTTGACACGTGTCTCGCTGGTTCGGTCAGAAAGGACGGTTGGTGGCTGGCGGTTAATGTAATCGTCACAGTTAATATGAATATCTGCAAGGGTGGCACGGTTAGTTCGATGACGGAAGGTCAACCACGAAAGACTTCCCCAAGTGGCAGAGCAAAGAAGGGTGATTGGCCCACATGACCTAGCTGGCTCGTATAGCCTGTTTGACTTGCTTCAACCCTGTTGATTCATGAACTAGGAAGCAAAAATGATCAAGGTTATCTTGCGATCTGATCTTTGCAATCAATTCTGATCTACCTGAAATGAATGCAAGGCATAGGGAAACACTCCACCGTCTCAATCGATCCATCTACTGTGTTAGGATCATTCATTGGCGCCACTTCTGTCTACTCAAGGTGTTCTTTCAGTTGAATATCTAATTTTGTACTTTAGAACCATGCTCGAGTGTGATCTTTGATTGGATATTTTGGGGTTCAATGGTAGTAGTTGAGCAGTTAATGCAAAATCATTTCCCTCAGTTATGCCTGAACTATAAAGGCAATTTTGTAATCTTTTCCAAGGGTCGACTCTTTCTGATTTCTCTGATATTGCTCTGCAACTCTCAATGTAACATTCCCTGTGCCTTTGAACTGAATGATTCTCTGTTTTATCTCCTTCAGCCATCAATGTGTATGTGCATCCTGTTTTGCCTCTCATTGGTGTATTGTCGAGATCTGTAGCCTACATATTGTATCTATTTTTTGCCTACTGGATAATATATGAGTGAGATTCCTCTTTCCTTGTGTTATTCAGTTTGGTTTCTTGATTTGCATTAGGTTATTAGATCAAAACAAGCCTGTATGTATATATCCTTAGTTTCATTCTGGTTCAATAGTGCATATATGGGTAGAAATGGGTCTGAACAATCTATTTTGGTGCATCACCTCCGTAGTTTAGGTAGGGTAGAGTTGTTTTCTGCATCTCCTTCTTCCCCTTTTCCTTTCGAGAGTAGTTAGGTGCACCCTGATAGTAAGAGGAAGCCGGCCTTCTTCGAAGACTCAACCTCGCAGTTCAAGTCCCATAGCTTGGAGGTTGTTTGCATGTTTCACTAGGTTGTCCTCACGCATAGGCCTTGGACAAGGGTGCAAACCTAAGTGACAATAGTTTTTGGCATGCCCAGTGGGACAATCCTATTGAAGATTTAAAGTCTACTGGTGTTAAAGAAGGAAGAATTTTAGAGATTAATAGTGAAGAGGTAGTGCTGTCTTTAGTATTCAAGCCTTCGAGAGGTTGGTCCTTCAAAGTACTTGGTGACTCTGAACATCAACAAACCTGGTTCCAGGCCAAAGTTGTAGTGATTCATGCCCAGAGCTGAAACAAGGGTGTCTTCTAGAGGTAAATTTCAATATCAAGAGCTTTCCCTTTCAAATCCTAGAAGAAGGAGGACTAGAATTTCATTATCACTAGTTAGGGGTGAAGAAACAGTTAATATACCTATAAGGTCCGCCTCTACTCCTCCTACTACTCGAACTCAACCTAGATTGCCATCAACGCTCATTAATAGAACACTTGTTTATATGGCACAACCAAGAGTTCATGCTTTTGCCACCTTTAATGGTGGAAGTCCTCTGTTGTTAGCCAAAAGACATGATATACCAGTATCTACACTAAAAAGCATACCTGATTTTACTGGTGAGACTTCTATCTCCCCTTTAGAACATATCCAAGAAGTAGCAAATGTCTGTAATATTCATGGTATTACAGAGGATGATGTTGCTGTCAGACTTCTAGCCTCATATTTAAAAGGAAAAGCATTAAATTTGTATAGAGGCTTAGCTCAGGGTTCTATAACTAATTGGGATGAACTAGGAGCAGGATTATGTAAACATTTTGAGGATAAGAGTGACCATTTGTCACTATTAGAGTAGCTAACTACAATAAAAAGAGCCCCCCATGAGTGTATGACTAATTTTAATTATAGATTCCAAAAGACATGGGATAGAATACCTACTACAGTGAAACCTACTCCTGGTAATGCCTTCTTGCATGACCTTAGAGCTTTTGATAGTGATATTGCCACTACAATCCAAACTATGGGAGGGGATACCTTGCCTAATGCTTATGAGATAGCCATAAAAGCTGAGAACATCCTAATACAAGGAGGAAAATTGGCTCCAAGGCCCCCTATGCCTGTCTTTCCTGATGTTCCTAATCACCAACCAGCAATGGCCCCTCTTCCTACAACTTCTACATCACAAACTTTTACTCCAGTCCCTCGAGCTTCTACATCCTCAAATGGGATAGATGAGCTCAAAGAAATGCTCCAAGGTCTAGTGCTGAATACAGATAAAAGAGAGAAGACCCTGGATAAAAAATTGCAAGAGTAGGGGAGGGAGTTGAAGGACCAGGGGAAGAGATTAGAGGATAGTCTCTCTATAATACAAAAGATGAGTAACAAGGTGGTGGCCTTAGAAAGGTAGCAAGCTCAAAGTGGCAAGCCTCCCCAACAGCAATATCAAGCTCCAAGTGGTGGTAGGCTTCCTAATCAGTGGAATAGCTCCTTTGATTAGGGTAGGCAAAATAGTCATGCTTCTGCTTCAAGCTCAAATCAGAACAGAGCTATAGTCCCTCAAAATAACTTGGCCCAAGATCAAGATTTCTGTCCTTCTTGCAACTATTCTTATACCTATTGCATGTGCCAGAAGGCAGAATCTTATATGGCCCTAACTATCCAAGAACCTGCAGCAAAGTAATCATATGAGGAGGATCATCCCAAGGAGGCATCATATATTCAAGGATGTGATGATTGCTCTTTCATGAATCATCAGGATGGGGAGCATTGTAATATAAACCAGGATTCCGTTGCTCATAACACAAGGAGCAGGAAGAGAGCTATGGAACATGCTGCCCCTCTTTCTCCTAAGCAAGCCTCAACTTCGAGTGCTACACCTCATATACAAGCAACAAATGAACAAGCAAGTACTTCACAGTAGCAAGAGCAAGATCCAAGAAAGAAAGATGCAGGTGGCCCTTATGTTGCCCCACCTCAACCTCTTATAAGTGCAGCTCCCAAAGTTTCTACCAAAGTTCCTAATGCACCCTTCAGTGTGGTAGAGCAAATGAAGAAAACCAATATGAATATCTCTATGTGGGATGCTGTTGCTACCATACCAATGCAGAAGAGGATGCTGCAGCAAGAATTAGAGAAGATTGAACTCAAGGATCAGCCATCTATCATGGAGAATGCCACAAGTCTAGTACAACCAGCAAGGAATGTGGAGACAAATAAAAGGGTTAGACCTTCCCCATTTTATGTTTCCCTGATTATAGGAGGCAAATTAGTCCACAATTGCATGATAGATTCAGGGGCTAGTAGCTGAGTAATGCCTAGGTGTGTTGCTGATGCTTTAGGGATGAAATATGAGCCCATTGTTAGGGATGTGTTACAACTAGATGGTAGTACTATCAAAACCATAGGTATCCTTAGGAATGTAGAGATGGCCCTACATGCATGCCCCGGTTGCACTGTGATTCAAGATATATCTATTGCTGAAGTCAAGCCCTATTTTGCCATCTATCTTTCAAGAGACTTCACTGCTCAGATTGGTGGATTCATATCTATTGATTGGTCATATATGTCATTTAAGACCAGATATGGAGCCAATGCCTCAATTAGAGCAGAACCTCAAGCCCTTCATCACACTGAATCTTACACTCCCAACTTCATCAATATGAATTTCCCTATTCTAGAGATGGATGAAAATGACATAGTAAATGAGCCTGTCACTTCCATAGTAGAGATTCCTGATTTCTTCTTGGATGAGTGGGCAAATGCATATCAGTTTGAGCCTATGTCGAAAATTCTTGAGACAGGCCTTAGTACATATTGCATAATAGAGAAAGAGACTAAAGCTCCTACTCTTGTTGGGACTAATGATGATATAAACGAAATATGGAGTATGTACTTTGATGGCTCAAGGAATAGAAATGGATCAGGGGCTGGTGTTATGTTGGTCTCTCCTACACAAATAAGATACTACTTCTCCTTCAGGCTCCAATTCAGTTGCACCAATAATGTGGCCGAGTATGAATCCTTGATTCAAGGTCTCTTACTTGCCCAAAAGAGGGGAATCCAAGCCTTGAAAGTATATGGAGATAGTGAGTTGGTAGTCAATCAGGTGAGAGGCCAGAATGTCACCAAAAATGGCCTGCTCAAGTCTTACAAACACAGAGTCTAGGATTTGCTTGAGGGTTTCAATGCATTTAATATTCAGAGCATTCCTAGGAAAGAAAATAAACATGCTGATAGACTTGCAGCGGTGGTGCAGCTTATGATGTACTAGGGAATCTTGAGGAGGAGAAGAAGCAACAAATTAGGGTGGTAGTGAGGCCTGCAATCCCTGACAACAACACTCATTGGCAAGTGTTTGACTCCGATGAGCAAATTGTGAGTTTCTTGCAGAATGAGGTAGAATTCTCAGATAGAAACCAATCAAGGCTGCAAGATCAGTATGGTGATCAGATCATTCACTTTAGTTCTAATAAGTTGCCTAAGGGTCTCATTAATTTGGAGAGTGTTTTTAATCCTGATGATCAAACAAGGGGCAAAGGAATGAATCTAGCTGCAGAAAAGGATGATTATGCCCTAGTTACAATTGCCGATGGAAAATCTCTGAATATGGGGAAGGTATGTTCTCAAACTGAGCAAGAAAACTTCATTCAATTATGTCAAGAATTTAATGATGTATTTTCTTGGACATATGATGACTTAAAAGGGTTTGACCCTAGTTTGTTCCAGCATACCATAGATCTAGTTGATAAGGCCAAACCAGTAAGGAAAAAATAGAGGCCAGTGAATCCTAAGATTGAACCCCTAATGAGAAAAGAATTATCCAAGTTGATAGAGGCCAATATAATATTTCCTGTCAAACACTCATCATGGGTAGCTAACCTTGTCCCTGTAAGGAAGAAGAATGGGGAAATCAGATTGTGTGTGGACTTTAGGGATCTTAATTAGGCTTCTCTTAAAGATCACCATCCTCTCCCTTCCATGGAGAAAATTCTATCCAAGGTCAGTGGGTCAAGGAGATTCTCTTTTCTTGATGGATTCTCTGGTTACAACCAAGTGCTGGTTAAAGAATCTGATAGACATAAAACAACATTTACTACTAAATGGGGCACCTATGCTTACTACAAGATGCCATTTGGACTAACAAATGCAGACGCCACATTTCAGAAGGAAATGGAGATGGCCTTCAAAAAATTAATTGATAAGTTTGTCTTAGTATACCTTGATGATATAACTGTATATTCAAAAGATGTAGAAGATCATTTTGATCATCTAAGGCAGGTATTTCTAAGATGTAGAGAGTTTGGGGTTTCCCTCAACCCAGCCAAGTGTGTCTTTGCTACAAGCCAAGGAAAATTATTGGGACACATTGTATTTGAGGATGGTTTGACCATTGATCCAGAAAGAACAAAGGCAATACTTTCCCTTCCTCTTCCTAAACAAAAGAAGGGGTTGCAAAGTTTCCTTGGTAGAATAAAGTTTATGAGGAGGTTTATCCCTAATCTCGCTACCATGGTGAAACCTCTTACATCAATGCTTAAGAAAGACATGGTTTTCTTATGGACCAAGGAGGGGAAGGAGAGTTTTGAAGAGATCAAGATAGCCATAGCCTCAACCCCTACTCTCATGAACCCAAATTTTGAGAAAGATTTCATCCTCTACATTTTAGGTGGTGAGTCGAGTATCTCTGCTGTCTTGACTCAGACAAATGGCATGGATGAGGAGTAGCCCATATCTTTCTTTAGTGAAGGGCTCAAAGAATATGAAGATAAGTATAGCTTTGTTGAGAAGCAAGCCCTTGTAGTCATCAGAGCCTTGAATAAATTCAAGCACCTCTTATCCCACAATAGGATCCATTTGTTGGTGCCCCATGCTAGTGTAAAAGATTTTCTGTTAAGCAAGGATATCAGTGAAAAGAGAGCTGGATGGATCACTAGGGTAATGGAATATGATGTTGATATTCAGATTACCAAGCTGGTAAGAGGGAGAGGATTGTGCAAAGAAATGTTATCAGGTTAGGATTCTGATGAAGAGGCCGCTATGGTATTAATAGAGCAGCAAGAGGAAGGAAATGTTAACGGCCCAAAGAGCTGGATAAATAATATGAAGAGCTTCTTATCAAGAGATGGATACCCTCAAGGATTGGACAGAGCTAAAAGAAGACAATATAGATTGCAGTCCATTCCCTATGTTGTAGTTGATGGTATCCTATTCAGGAGGGATTTTAATGGGACCCTGTTGAGATGCATTGAAGAGGACCAGGCTGAAAGGATGATTAAAGAACTTCATGATGGCCTTGATGGTGGCCACTTCTCTGCAAGAACAACTGCCATGAAGATCATGAGGGCTGGTTATTATTGGCCATCTCTGTTCCATGATTGTTATAGGTATGTGAGGAAATGTGAGAAATGTGCTTTCTTTTCAGGCAAACAAAGGCTTGCAGCCCTCCCCCTTCATCCTATTCAGGTGGATAAGCCCTTTACCCAGTGGGGGTTGGATTTTATAGGCCCTATTAATCCTCCATCTAGTGTAGGTCATAAATGGATTTTGGCTACTACTGATTATTTCACTAGATGGACAGAGGCAGTTTCCTTGAAGGATGCCACAGAACCATCAGTGGTTGAGTTCCTTGATGGGATTGTATCTAGGTTTGGTGCTCCTTCTACTATCATCTCAGATAATGCTAAATCTTTTGTTGGAACCCAGATTTGTGCATGGGCAATGAATCACAATATCTACCTGAGCACATCGTCAAATTATTATCCCTAGGGCAATGGTTTGGCTAAGTCTTCCAACAAGAATCTGATCAGAATCATGAAGAGGACAATAGAAGACAATTAAAGGGTCTGGCATAAAAAATTAAAGACTGCTTTGTGGGTTGATAGAATAACACCCAAGAGATCTATTGGGAATTCACCTTTTGTGCTGGTATATGGTAGGGAGGCTAGACTCCCAATTTCACTGGAATTCCCTTCCTTGGAGTTGGCTCATCAGCTAGAATTGATTGAAGATAGTGCCATGTCAGTAAGAATGGCAGAGCTGATGGAGCTAGAAGAAAAAAGAGATAAAGCTATGAAGACCTTAGAGTTGCATCAGCAACAGGTGAAAAGAAATTTTGACAGAAGGGCTAGGGATAGGACTTTCAAAGAGGGGGATCTAGTTTTGAAATGGGATGCTGATAGGGCAAAACCAGGAAGACATTCTAAGTTTGATGCATTGTGGAGTGGCCCTTACCTAATTGCCAGTTGCAAATAGGCTAATGCATTCCAACTGAGCAGACCCAACGGTGAAGTTCTGCCCATCCCAGTCAATGGGATTTATCTTAAAGCTTGCTTCTGATGAAGATTGTGAATCCATGTACATAGTTAGTCTAGTTCCTTTTATGTTATTTCCTGCCTTTCAAGAAGTGCGTGTGCACAGGGTTCTCCTTTTGAGTTGCCAGCTTTCAAAGTTTTGACAGTCTCAAGTTGCAGAGGAAGTTTTGTTTTGCTACAATTATAGAGGCAAATCTAGGGTTTTTAATGTTTTTATTTCCTTGCAAAGAGGGGTTAGGGTTTTTCAGTTCTCGAACTTGTACCTTTCAGACCCATTTTTGACTCCATAGCCTAATGGATTGTTTACAGGCACTAGTCTTATGCATCGAGCAGGTTCATGCCCCCTATGAGTCGCCAGAATGTTACCACATTTTGTTACCACATTTTGTTTGCCCCACCAAGTTTCAAAATTTGAATGTTACCCTGCCCAACGGTCACCTCCCCAATTATGAATATTTTAATACCCACGAAGATATCAAAATTACCTAAGTTCCAAACCTTATGATATTTTTATGCCTCGCAAGTTCTCCACTGTCAAATTAGGGCCGATCAATGGTCGTCGCCATCTTGCTATGATAAAGTTGTGCGAGGGTTACGATGGCGACATAGCGACTAGACGACGCGTGTCCGGTGGGTCCAACTTGCAGGGCAGAGGATGGCGCGGGTCGAAAAAGTTTTATCGCGGGTCAAAAATGTTCTGCGGCGTCGTAGGCACTATGTTGCTACCACGCGTTGGCTCAAAAATTTCCATGGTAACATAGCGCCTGTCGAAAAAGGTGTGCTGACGACGGTGAGTCAGCATGTTTGGCGGTAAGGTTTGGCGAGCCGAAGAAGATAGTGGCGAGGTTTCAGGCAAGCGGTTGGGTTACGTCAAGTACTTCATCTACCCAGTTGGCAGAGTCTGGTGTCATGACAGAAAATCAGAGGGAACCACGTGCACCGAATCTTCAGTTCAGCTAGCACAGAGGCGAGTCTTCACGATCGTCAGATCTGTAGAGATCTACGGCTGGCGCTATCTCGCCATTAGAAATTGCTCGAGAGATAACATTGACGATGTAGCGACAAGTCACCATGTGTCAGTGGGGCCAGGTCTCGCTAGGGTGCGGTCACTGAGGTATTGCCAGGTGTCGCTTGGATATGACAAGGTTGCAGAGGTGGCGCCAGTTATGATGGGCCCGAGGTAGGGACAACGTGGAGTATGAGGAGTCTTCACGATCGTCAAATCTAGGCCAATCGATGGTCGTCACCACCTTGCTATGGGTAAGTCGCTTGAGGTTTATGTTGGTGACACAACACCTTGTTGAAACGTGTCTCGCTGGTCCGGTCAGAAAGGATGATCGGTGGCTGGCAGTTAATGTAATCGTCATAGTTAATATGAATATCTACAAGGGTGGCACAGTTAGTTCGATGATAGAAGGTCAACCACGAAAGGCTTCCCTAGGTGGTAGAGCGAAGAAGGGTGATTGACCCGCATGACCTAGCTGGCTCTTATAGCCTGTTTGACTTGCTTCAACCCTGTTGATTCATGAACTAGGAAGCAAAAATGATCAAGGTTATCTTGCGATCTGATCTTCGCGATCAATTCCAACCTACCTGAAATGAATGCAAGGCATAGGGAAACACTCCACCATCTCAGTCGATCCATCTACTGTGTCAGGATCATTCATTAGCATCACTTCTGTCTACTCGAGGCATTCTTTTAGTCGAATATCTGATTTTGTACTTCAAAACCATGCTCGAGTGTGATCTTTGATTGGATATTTTGGGGTTCAATGGCAGTAGTTGAGCAGTTAATGCAGAATCATTTCCCTCAGTTATGCCTGAACTATAAAGGCAATTTTGTAATCTTTTCCAAGGGTCGACTCTTTCTGATTTCTCTAATATTGCTCTGCAACTCTCAGTGTAACATTCCCTGTGCCTTTGAACTGAATGATTCTCTGTTTTATCTCCTTCAGCCATCAATGTGTATGTGCATCCCATTTTGCCTCTCATTGGTGTATTGTCGAGATCTGTAGCCTGCATACTGTATCTATTTTTTGCCTACTGGATAATATATGAGTGAGATTCCTCTCTCCTTGTGTTATTCAGTTTGGTTTCTTGATCTGCATGAGGTTATTAGATCAAAAAAAGCCTGTATGTATATATCCTTAGTTTCATTCTGATTCAATAGTGCATATATGGGCAGAAATGGGTTTGAACACTCTATTTTGGTGCATCACCTCCGTAGTTTAGGTAGGATAGAGTTATTTTCTGCATCTCCTTCTTCCCCTTTTCCTTGCAAGAGTAGTTAGGTGCACCCTGATAGTAAGAGGAAGCCGGCCTTCTCCAAAGACTCAACCTCGCAGTTCAAGTCCCACAGCTTGGAGGTTGTTTCCACGTTTCACTAGGTTGTCCTCGCACATAGGCCTGGACAAGGGTGCAAACCTAAGTGACAATAGTTATTTATTCCTTGATCCAATTTTTGAGTGCTCCAAACCAAAACACATCCCTTCCAACCCTTAGCTATACACCACCCTCTAGGTCCCTGGGTTTCCTTTGGAGGCACCATCAAAATTAACTTCACCTACCCTCTTTCTGGGGCACACCCCTTTGTTGGGATACTTTTTATGTAAATGAATTAACCTATTTAGGCCCAATCACATGAAAATTTTAAAATAAATTTTACTTTCAAAGACTGAAGAAAATTTTATGATTTAAAGACAAATCTTTTTCCCTTCCTCAAATATCATTAGAGTTTTTAGTTATGATATCAATTTGTAGAATATAGATAGATGGTATTGGAAGCATGAATGCTAATGATATTCCAATGGGGGAGTATAGTAGAAACATGATTAGATCACTATCATGATGATATGTTACATTCATGAGTATGTTTTTCATTGATGTCAACCTAGCAATTTTTTGTGGTATTTGACAGAAGAATAACGATAAAAATCAAGTTGGTACAGGTAGATCGTTAATAATTTTCACTAATCAAGGTTAAAGGGAGATACTACTAAGTGTCTAGTATATGTAGCTAACCTCAAAAGCATAAGATAGTAAGTCTAGAAGAAGTTATGTAAGTTTTTGTGAAGACTATTCTGAGATAGAGTTTACAAAAGCATGTTCTAGTAAACTTGTTATATCTCTTAGTAGACTTGTTGTTCTAAGAAACAATATTAAGGCATGTAGAAGACATGTTGGTGATGACATAGCTAAGCTTGTTCATACTAATATTAAACTTACATAAAGTTATTCAAGTTACAAGGTGCCATATTAATGTTATCGCTACGTATAATGTGTTCTTAATGAAGTCCTACAATAATTAATTGAGAAGGTGTGATAGCCAACTCAGGGAATTGTTTTATGGATTTGGTATAAAGATAGAAAAATTTCCTTTGTTATGTATGAATGTATAAATGATTGCAAGAAGCATAAAGAGCAAAACAAAAGAGAAACAAGTTGATATGTGAGGATAAGCAGAGTAGAGCAAAGTTGGAGAAAACTTTGTTGCCAAGCTTTTATTCTAAGATTTGAGGTTTGATATTTGGATTTGAGGTTCATGATTTGGTCTACAATGTCTAACAGTGATTGGTCTAGTTGACAAGGTAGAGGAAAGAGGATTAAAGCATAGTACGAACAAGTATTCTATAAGGAATAGTTGAGAGATCAGTTGGATAGTAACATTCAGTCATCTTGTCCTAGAAGCTATTTGGACAGTGGGTCCTTCTACCTTCTTCAACTCCTAAAGGGTTGACACAACTCATAACAGGGACTCAAAGTCTTGTAATAGGGACTCTTATGTACTGAATGTGTTTATAGACTCCTAATAGGGTCCATCCTCTAACAAGGAATATATACATCAGTATATCTTTGTGGGCATCATTCCCACTGGGGTTTTCTCTCTTACCAAGGGTTTCCCTAGTTAATAAATCTGGTGTAATTGTGTATGTGCATCTTGTTATGGCTATTTTTTACTTTGATTGGATGGTTAAGAATTAAGGTTGATACATGTTTTAATTGGATAACTGATTCACCCACCCTCTCAGTTATCTCAGTGGACTATTATTTCTAACAATTTGTATGAGAGCTTCAGGTCCTTGAAGATAAAGTTCAATAGCTTTGGGAGATCCATGGAAAACATATTCAGAAAGGATATTATGAAGTTTGATGGAACAAATTATGACAGTTGGAAGGAAAAGATGAAGACACATCTACTGTGTATGGGTCTAGGATATTGGATTTTGACAAAGTTAGAAAAGACAATTATTGCTGAAAGTGCTTTAGAAACTTGTACTAAGGATGAGAGAGAATTTTTCTTGTGCAACATGAGAGCTAGAGATTCACTATTGTCTGCACTTCCTAAAATAGAGTACAACCTAGTAAAACCACTTAATGATATAGTAAGCTTTGGAAAATAGTTTTGAAATTGATGACCATTCTAAGAAATTGAGGCTACAAAGCTAGATTTGTGCATTTAAAGATGCTAAAATGATGGAAGATGAATCCATAAGAACATATGTAGGTAGGATACTAGAAATTACTATAGGTATCAAATCTCAAGGAGGAACCAAGGAAGATGATGAGGTGATCTAGAAGATATTGAAGAGCTTAACACCACCATTTAAGAAAGTAGTTCAAATAGTATAGTTGTTGATCTCTTGTACCAAAAATTTCACTAAGGAAACATTTCTTGGGAGACTTGAAGTAGTTGTGAATGAGCTTTAGACAGTCTAGAGAATTGTTAGCTATGGCTTTATGTGCCCTGAACATTAGACCTAATCTATCAAGAAGCACAAGTGCTAGGAGATTTTGCTAGTAGTAGCAGAATCGATGAGGATAGAAAGATAGAAGAAGGAGTAGCCCTTTTGGTAAGAAGAGAAAAAGATGGTAAGAAAATATTTAAATGTTGGACTTGTAATGAGTTTGGTCATTATGCATCTAAATGTCCTAAAAGAGAGAAAAAGTATAAAGGAAAATTCAAACCTAGAAGAGATAGAAATTGTTTATATGTCAATGAGGAAGATGAATCTAGTGAACAAGAAGTAAGTGCCAGTGATGATGAAATAGGATTTGCAACTATTAAAGAAGAAAGTCCAGAGAAAATGACCCTGGTATCATAGGTTGAAAATAAATCTGGTTGGATAATTGAGAGTGGTTATTCACATCATATGACTAGTGATATGAACAAGTTTGTTGACTTCAAAAGTTATGATGGAGGCATTGCCAAAGTTGGAAACAATGCAACTTTCCATGTTAAAGATATTGGATCTATAACTCTTGATGGTAAGACTAACGTTGAGGATATATATTTTGTTGATGGATTGAAACACAATCTTTTGAGTGTTGGACAACTGGTGGATAAAGGTTTTCAATTACAATTCACATAGAAGATATGCATGATCAAAGAAAAAGATGGAAAGGTAATTAAAACAAGAACTAAATCTAGAGTTAATGTATTTCAGATGAATCACACTAAAATGATATGTTTGGTTGCAAAGGTAGATGACAACTGGTTATGGTATAAGAGGTTTTGTCCTATAAACTTTGAAAACATTGTGAAAACTAGTAGTATGTTTGCAGTTTGAGATTTTCCTAAGATTGTGAAGCCTACTAACACAATTTGCAAGGAGTGTGTATTGGCAAAGCATAACAGAGCTTCTTTTACCAACAAGAAGTTTACTACTACATAAAAGTTGGAGATTGTACACATTGATCTTAGTAGTCTTACAAAGACTAAAGGATTCTATGGTGAAAGGTATTTCTTGATTATTATTGATGACTTTTCTAGAATGATGTGGGTTGCATTTCTTAAAGAGAAATCTAAGGCATTTGATAAGTTCAAGATATGTAAGAACAGAGTTGAGAATGAATCAAGTATGAAGATTAAATGTTTAAGATTTGATAGAGGAGGAGAATTTACTTCAAATGAGTTTAATATCTTTTGAAGCTAATAGAATCAAAAGACAAATTTTAGCTCCTAGAACCACTAAACAAAATGACATTGCAGACAAAAGAAACAGGTTATCTAAGATATTTTGGAGAGAAGTTGTGAATACAATAGTCTACACTATGAATAGAGTACAAGTCAGGAAAGACACAACCAAGACCCCTTATGAACTATGGTTTGGTCACTCACCTACAATTAAGTATTTTAGAATTTTTGGCAACAAATGTTATCTCAAAAGAGATGATGATGTTGGTAAATTTGATGCTAGAAGTGATGAAGGTATGTTTCTTGGTTATTCATTAAAAAGTATAGCTTATAGATGTAATAATATGCGAACTAAGACTATTGTTGAAAGAGAAAATGTAAGTGTAGATGAGAAATTTAGGATACAAGAAAGAATAGTTTACTACAATTCTGATGTTGAGAATGTTGTTGTTACTAATCCAAGGAATGATGAAGTATTCTTTGAGACTAACAATGATTTGCAAAATGAAGGAGAGAAAAGGCAACAACAAAGTTTAGAGCCTAGAAAAGAGCTTAGAGTTGAGATAACAACTCCTACTTCTAGTAACAATATGTAACACCCAACTATAACCAAAAACATAAAAACAAACAATAAACAATAAATCCATACATAGATACAAACTTATAAAATCCAAACCATTTTTTTAATAACATTTTTCTATTACACAATAACTTTTACAATCAGGTACTGCAATGTACTCTTAATCACATTAAACTTTTCTGATCAATACATTTGAGTATATAAAAAAAACTCTAATTTCAAAATAATATAAAATGCAAGTACATGCAAATTGACAACTGATCCTAATCAGATCCAAAATTACTTAGTATCCAAGAATCAAACTAAAATCAGTTCTCAATGCATACATAGAAGTGTATTCTTACAAGTCCATAACCAAACTTATATCAACCTAAAATCAAAATAAACACAATTGAAGAACAAACAAATAGGGCTTAGTCACACTAAATAAGTTGACGAGTTCTCCAGAAAACCTGCATGTTAAAATCAATAACAACACACTATACATGTTTCCAAATAATTGATTACTGAAAGTATATTTTTTTTCTTTTCACAATCAGATTTAAGCAAGTACATAATTTCTTACAACAGATATGCAAAAATAAAGTTGCATAGAATATGCCAATGTAATGATCCTATAGTTCATGGGTGTCAACATAAGAATCTACGTTCATCCATTCGTAGGATTCTATATGTCAGGTGAAACCATAATGTTCTTATCTTGTTATATGAAACCTAACCCATGAATTTTAGATATTACCACTTGATTAAATAATTCTCATAAACTTTCCCATAAGGATCTAGACTAGTGTCAGAGGGCATTTGGCAATTAATTCTATCACCACAAGATACTTGCTTTATGACAGCTACCCAATCTAAAGGATCACACTTGCATAATCTAATACACACATAATTCTAGTTTTACTAATCAGAAGAAAATTAAAGTTTAATTATTCAATTTCAACTAATAAACTATTTCTTTTGCTTCAACATAACAATTGAATCAGCAACCAGAAATTATCATGTAAAACCAAACTTCCAATCTTTCCAATGCAATCTCTTATTAGATTACCAAACAAAAACATAATTGCAATTTACCAAAAGCAATCCATATTTCAAAATATCAAATGCAGCCTCGCCCCTTTTATTTTCCATAAGTAGCCAAAATTTCCAATTTCACATTAACTATATCTTAACATTAAAACTATTAACAAAGAAAGGATTTTTCCATTTCAGTCAATTTTCTCTCTATTAAAAGAACAACTTCTATACTGAGAGAATGATGCATTGTAAGACAAGTCAGTTAAATGGCAAACCATTTTAAGAAATTTAAATACATTTCAGATAAAAATGCCAATACTACCACTATCCACACATTCCATAATTTACTAAAATCTGAATACCAGAATCAAACAATTCCCATTTCAGAAAACAAGCAACCACAGTAACCTCATGATTATATATATATATATTTCAATTCTAACAATCTATTCATAAGGAAATACATATATGTTGATACATATATTTTTATACATTTATATATATACACACGGAAATTTTATATATATATACACACGTACTCATTCTTACATATACCAATATATATATAAAGCTTTATTAGTTTAAAGTCAAAATTAAAATAGATAAATAATCTTTTCCATTGTATAAATCTAATAACTTGCTATTAACGAATAACTAAAATACTAGAAGCCCAAGCTCAAACTCTAAAACCCTATTCAAAATATTAACCCCAAATTGTATAAATATCACACAGAATTTTGAAACCCACAATACAGCCAATATAATAATTGTGAGCCTATATCCTTAGACCCTAAATACATAATAATATTGATGATAGAAAGCAGCCATATTACATCTCATGCAATAGTTTTGTTTACTAAATACTATCTAAATCCAATACCAAAACAAAGTTTATAACTTGTAAAACTTTTAACGAAAACTGTTTAACTAAATGACCATCTTCTGTTCTTAATGGCTCTATTTAATAACAATCACAAAGCAACCGAAACTGCATAGGATGCGACTATCTTGAAAGACCGAAACCCACATAATCATTTTGTGTGAAACATAAAACCCCTTTTAAAAAATTTTTCCTGCTCAACATTTTAGTTTCACTAACAATCGCAAAGTATAGAGTATTCACATTCTCACACCCGATTCTAGGTTTATACAGAGTTTAGCAATGAACACACCAAATTCTGCATACACACAAAGTTGGGTGTTGAATATTCCACATAGCAACTTTTGATATTCAATATTACCCATATCTAAATGAAACATAACAATAGAAATAGGATAGACTTAAAGAAAAGCCCCCTGCTTGTGTAAGTGTGGGATGATACTCAAGGAAAAGCTGCCTAGACAACCCTCTACCTCAAACTTGCAGCCCAAGTTTCCAAACTTTCTATGCCATTTTACAGAGATACCATGAAACTTTCTCGATAGAAAAAATTGAGAAAAAAAACCATGGAATGATAGAAGAATGAGGAATACGAAATTGTGAGGATTTATAGAGCTAGAGTGAGTCAAAAATCTCCTTCATGATTAATAGTTTCCTAATATTAGCGCCGAGAAACCCATTCAACAGAGGTTTCATATTTTTCCAACTAGAGTTCATCAATGGCAGACTGATATCAAGTTACAACTAACACCATGCAAAATGACAGACTAGACATGCGAAGTAATGCTCATAACTGTGAGCTTAACCCTTAACCATACTTTCTAAGCATTAGTCAACACATGGCAACAAAAGTACTAGCTTGATGTTCAAAGAACCTACCTGCATTTATTCACATTAACTTTGCCACCATTTTCCAAGTCCAAAACAATGCTAAGTTCTAGTTAGGCTAGCGGTCACGCATGGTAAGGCTTAGGTTAGGTCTTAGTTCAAGTTTAGTCTTAGTCGCATGCATTAGGTTAGCTTAGGTACTAACTTAGTATTAACATAGTATTAGGTATTAATGTTAATATTTATATTTATATTAATGTTAATATTAATATTAATATTAATCCTAATTAATATTAAGATTACTGCTTATCAATATGTATATATATATATATATATATATACATATAATTATAATTTGTATTAATATAAATACAAGCACGCACGCACACACACACACACACACACATATATTATACTAATGCACTTATATTTATATATGTATATATACTTAAAAACTGGCAAATAAAAGATTCTAGGTACTGTTAATATTTTGAAGCCACCTTAATCATAAATCTGGAAAAATGAAAAAGACAAATGTTATAAAATTGAAACCTTTCCAAATTGATTTTTTTAAAAAACTGGATTGTCTGCAGGATTCCTAAATCTAAATTGATTAAGATAATGAGATCCTGATAATAACACAATACTAAAAGTATTAAAACATTATTCTGAGAATTGAATATTAGTAACATCTAAATCCTCATGATGTTTAAAAAAAATTAACATAATGATGCCATAAAACTAAATAGTTCAACAAATAACTATTCCAAAACAAGTATCAAACCATCTAGTAAATTTTAACTAATCTCAGAATCCGAGGTAATAGATGTAGAACTGTTAGGGCCATGACACAATATGACAAAGAATCATCCACCAGAGAAGATCATTGGCAGTAGAGATAAATGTGTGATAACAAGAATTAGAACCAATGAAGAACTCTTTCTAATATCTCAAGGAGAACCAAAGAATATAGATGAGGCATGTAAAGATAACTATTGGAAGCAAGCTATGAAAGAAGAATTGAATGAGATAGTGAAGAATGAGACATGCGAATTAGTCCCTAGACCAGTAGACAAGAATGTGATAGGAACAAAATGGGCATTTAGGAACAAGATAAATGAACAAGGTGAAGTTGTAGGAACAAAGCAATATTGGTATGTAAAGGTTACTCATACCAAGAAGGAATAGAATATGATGAAACTTATGCTCTAATGGAAATAATTGAAGCAGTAAGGTTATTCTTAGACTATGCAACACATAAGAAATTCAAAGTGTATAAGATGGATGTCAAGTCAACATTTCTGAATAGAGAACTTGAAGAAGAGCTATACATAGAACAACATAAAGGTTTTACTTTAATAGATGAAAAGGACATGGTATGAAAACTAAGGAAAGCATTATATGGACTAAAGCAAGCATCTAGAACAAGGTATGCAAGGTTAGACAAGCATTTGAAAAAACCTAGATTTAGCAAAGGTATGACGGACAATAATCTATACTGGAAAGAAATAGATGATGGATTGATGATTTTGGTAACATTTTTTGATGATATTATATTTGGAGGAGATTATGATGAAAGTGACAAGTTTACAAAAGAAATGAAAAATAAATTTGAAATGAGTATGATACAAGAGATGGAATATTTCCCAAGATTATAGATTGTGCAAGATAAAGAAGGAATCTTTATTTCTTAGACAAAGTATTTGGAAGATCTATTGAAAAGGTTTGGTTTGGAAAAATGCAAACCAGTTGGAACACCTATGGTAACTAGACATAAGTTATCTACAAAGGATGAGACACCTAATATTGAGCAAAAGAAATACAAATCTATGATTGGAGGATTGCAATATCTAACTCACACAAGGTCAGATATAGAAAATGCAGTTGGAATTGTTGCAAGATTTCAAGCTGATCCTAGAGAAGTACATTATGTAGAAGTTAAAAGGATATTTAGGTATCTAAAGGGATCACCAGAGTTTCTATTTTGGTATGATAGATCTAATGATTTCACTTTATGTGCTTATATTGATGCTGATTAGGCAGGCATTATGGATGACATTAAGAGTACCAGTGGTGGACCATTCTTTCTTCGAGGAAGATTGGTTTCTTGGTTAAGCAATAAGCAAGACTATATCTCATAGAGCACAACATAGGCAGAATATGTTGCAACAATAAACAATTATAATCAAGTTGTTTGGATGTGTATACACTAATATGTTAGCAAGAAACACTAATCTATTTAAAGAAACAAAGCATTAACTAACAAGATCAATATAACATATATGAGAGACTAAAGATGAACCCCTAATTAGGAATGTGAGCCAAATGAATGGACTCTCCCAATAGGAATTAGCTCTTTGTTTGGTAGATGAGTCTAAGTAAAAGATTGGTATGTATGCTCAAAGGGCTTCAAATTTGCTTCAATGGATGTTGAGATTTGGATGTGGATGTATGTAAAAAGTATGGATTTTGGCTTCTTAAAATAACATTATAACTTTAGCTTAAGGATTGTGATGAAATGGCTTGGGAGGGGATTCAATTTATAGGCAAAGGGTTTGAGGGTTTGAGGGCTAAGATGCAAGGATGGAGAAAAGCTCATGGAGGGCTCAGATTGCATGAGAGGAGAGCACATGGATTGTGCTTTCTTACAGCCAATCAGGGAGTGACACATATCACAGGGTGAGAGGATGGAGGAAAGGGCAAGGATGAGTCAACAAAGGAGGCTCATGGGATAATATCTTCATAAAGACCCTTCATAATAGCTTGTAAGAGCAATGAATGGGCTTGTAAGAGTCTTTTATGACTTTGTAAGAGCATTCATGGTTGGGTGGTTGGGATATTTTGGAGGGAGTTGACTTTGCTTGGCTTAGGAAAGTCTTAAGCTTTCTTAGGGAATGTGACAAGGTTAGGGGGGGGATTAGAGGTGATTTAGGATTTAGATTAGGGATGTTAGAGATATGCAAGTGGATGACATTCAATGAGGGTGGGTGAGTTAGTAGCTAAGCTTGGTTAGTATGGGTGGATGGGGTGGATTAGGCTAAAATGGAGGTTTAGAGATAGGCTTAGGACGAGGATGAAGACTTTCTAGAAGAGTCTAGAATTTCCTAGGATGAGGATAAAAGGTTTTTTAGGAAATAAATAAAGTTTTATTTATTTCATGGGTTTGGGATGAGCAGATATTTATTAAAACATTTTTAATAAACGTGAGGATTAATATTTAACCTTAATTAAATATTTTGAGTTGGGATTAAGGGTAGAAAATGATGGGATTAGCCTTTAGTCGAAATTAAAGAAGGATTAGAAGATTTTGGAAGAGGTTAGTGGTCTTAAGGAATTTGGACAAGTTTTGGGCAAAAAATAAATAAATAATTTATTTTGGGATTTTTGGTCAATTTATTAATTAAATAATTAATAAATAAGAAAATAATGTTTAAATAAGATTTAAACATTTTGGGGAAGGATTCCTTAATTAAATATTTTTAATTAAGATAAAGGGATTTAATGACATAAAAATAAATAAATTAATTAAATAAATAAATAATTAATAAATGATGATGTCATCAGGGACTTTTTCAGAAAATAAAAATACTTTATTTTCTAAAGGATTTTAGGTGTCTACATTTTGCCCCTCTTTGATGTGATGCCGCAAGTGGCATGGCATCAAAGATAAGAAAATAAGATGCCCAAGGCTAGAGCAGAAGAGGAGAGAATGGACTGCGAGATGCCCCCTCAAGAAGGCGGTGGGGAGAGAAAGCGAGGCTCGATGGTTTCTTGAAAAATACAAGAATTTGGGATGAGTAAGGAGACTCAGATTGGCAAAGAGAAGGGGCTGAATTAGCTCAAACTCTCACTATGGGAGAATGATAAAGGAGAATCAGAGGTACAAGAGGAAGCAAGCTTAAGACTTTAGGGAAGATGGAGGATGAAGGAGCGAAGCGCTATAAAAAGGAATCCATGATAGGGAGAAGGATGAGGGGATAATAAAGCTGATGCAACATGATTTCAAAGAGTCAGATTGGCGAAAGATGGGTTTTAGAGATCTCTAGGACTAGGATTGTGGATCTCGAAAGATGAGGCTTGGTGGATTGATTGGATTGGTGGATCCCTAAGACTAGGATTGCGAATCCCTAAAGCTAAAAAGTGAAGATTGATTCAAAGAGATATTGATGCATAAGCTGGGGTAGGAGAGACAGATGCTAGATATGGATGGGGGATAATGGAGATGAAGGGAATCCATTGAAGCTTTTTGAGCAGGGGGATACTTCAAATAGAAGTACCACCATGTAGTTGAGCACTAGATTTGCTATAGGACTGTTGGTTAATTGCCAAGGTTACCAAGAACATCAAGGCCTTTTCACCAACTGACTCAAAACAAACATGTAAGGATTTCCCTAGCATCACACATGAATCATGAAAGAATCAGAGTGGAACTGACACTGGATAACCCATAAGCAAAAAAGAAAAACAAACAAAAGACTTGATCAAGAACTTACACCCAGATTGCCCCATTTGTAGTATACCATGATATGGAAGATTGTGGCAACCTTGAGGAGGGAACAAAAAGATTGTTTGGAAGAGATACTTCAAGACCCAAAAGGAAAGATTCCAAATCAAAAGAAAGCAAAAATCCAAAAGAGAACCATTTGCCAACAAGATGGGTAGGACAAGGTACTAACAGACCAAGATCAGACATGAGGAAAGCTATATCCTACAAGGATCTATCAGAGAGCACCTAAGCTTATGGATCTGGATGAGTGATGTGTCTGGCAAGCTGAACTAAGAAGGATAACACTTTGGTGACAGGAGATCTAGCTAAAGGATGCATTGGAATAGCTAACCAAGGGTTGTGCGATGTGTGCAAGATGCTGATCAATGATGAACTTGACATGAAAGCTGGATAGATACAATGGTACTAAGCTAAATAGGATGTACAAGCTAATGGACCATGACATGTTACAAATGTACAAGGTTGTCCATGTTTTGATTTTGTGAGAGGGAAATGTTTTTGAAGAGTGGGATGTTTGTAATAGTTGATAGGCAGATAGGTAGATAGTTTACGAAAAGCTTAAGTGAAAATGGGGTTCTTTGTGTGCATGTGATAGGATACAAGCTAGGATACAAGCTTTGGTATATAATACAAGCTAGAATATGGTACAAGCTTTGGACAAGATTTGGATATACAAGCTATGATACAAGGGATGATACAAGATTTACAAGCTGGGGTACAAGATTTACAAGTTGAGGTACAAGATTTACAAGCTGAGGTACAAGATTTACAAGCTGTACAAGAGGTATTTACAAGCTTCATTAGATTTTGGATATTTGGTTGGAACACCAAGGGAACAAGCAAGTGTTTTATGGGATGGTGGGTGAATGGATGAGGGATAGGATAGTGATAGATAATGGATTAGCCTTAGTACACAAGGCACCTGAATTACCAGGTTTTCACCAAGGTACCTATCCAAGGCGCTTGAATTGCCAAGTTTTCACCATTGGATGCTTATTTCTCTTTACTATTTTTTTGTTTTTTTTCAAAAGCTGGGTATACCAAGAATCTTCAAGCATAGAACTTCTTGATATGAATGATGTTAGTAGGATCATTCAAGAGTTCTCCTTCTAGTGTAGATAGCTGATAGGCTCTAGAGCCAAAGGATGTAGTGACAACATAAGGGCCAAGCCATGTAGGTTCAAACTTGCCTTTCTTTTCTTGATCGGCTTGGACTTTCATGTTTTCTTTTAGGACCATGTCGCTTGGCTGAAAGTGTCGTGGAAGCACCTTCTTGTTGAAATTCCTTTTGAGACGAGTTTGATAGACTGTGAGATGATCATAGGCTTGTTTTCACTTCTTGTCGAAGAGATCTAGTTGGGTGAGTCGAGCTAGTCTATATTCTTGATCTGATATTTGCCCTCGCAAAGATATGCGCAAGGAGGGAAGTTCAACCACTCCCAATAGGCTATAGATCCTGTGCTAGAGCATGCACGAGATTTGCATGCTACTGACATGGGAGACACTTTTTGACAAAGTCACAGGAGTCTTCTTCAATGGTAGGCCAATAGTAGCTTTCTCTAAGGATTTGTCATGCTAGGACAATACCACTCATGTGGGCACCACAAAGTCCAGAGTGTACTTACTTTTAATGACATCGTGGCCTCATTTTCATCTAAACATTGAGAGAAAGTATCATGATAACCTCGACAATATAGGGTATTGGCTATGATAACATAGCAGGATGATTTTCGGATGAGGTTTTGGTGTTGGGTACGTGTGAGGTGAGGGGAGATGATACCATCTTTAAGGTAAGCATGAATCTCATGGTACCAAGGGGATTGGGGACCAACCAAGATACAAACACAGTTTGAGTCATCATTCGCATAGGTAGGTGTGAGGAGCTGCTCGACTAAAAACTCATATTGCATAACCGCTTGGGGAATTTCCAAGAGCGAGCCGATAGTAGCCATAGCGTCTGCTGCTTTGTTATGCATTTGAGACACTTGTGTAAACTGAAGCTTTGTGAAATGTTGGGTTAGCTAATCAACTAGCTCTTTGTAGGGTAATAACTTTTCATCTTTGTTTTGATTTTCATTTAGGGATTGCTTGATGATGAGTTGAGAATCGCCAAAGATTTGTAACTCAGTGATGTTCCATTCTACAACTATCTTTAATCCTGCTATGAGAGCCTCATATTCAGCTATATTGTTGTTGCTAGGGAATTTTAGCTTGAAGGCTTTTGGAATGTAATCTCCTTGAGGTGTGACCAAAAATATTCTTGCCCCTGATCCATGAGATGTGTATGAGCCATCAAAATTAAGTTTCCATGGGGGCTGTTCTTCAATTAGACAGATATGCTCATCTGGAAATTCTGTGATCAAAGGATATGTATCTACTAGAGGCGCATCGGCTAGGTGATCTGCTATAGCTTGCCCTTTGATTGCCTTTCTATCCACATATTGGATGTCAAATTTGCTAAGGAGCATAACCCATTTGGCCAAACGGCCTGTAAGTGCTGTTCTGGAGAGCATATACTTGAGAGGGTCAATCTTGGAGACTAGTTGGATGGTATGACTTAGCATGTAGTGGCAAAGCTTTTGAGTTGAGAAAACAATTGCCAAACAAGCTTTTTCCATAGGAGTATAATTGAGTTCATAACAAAATAAGGTTCTACTGATGTAGTAGATGGCTCTTTCTCGACCGCAGTCATCGAGCTGTGCTAGAAGTGCCCCTAGAGCAGTAGGCATTGTTGATATGTACAAGATCAAGGGACAACCAAGAACTGGTGGAACCAAGATAGGGGGATTGATGAGATACTACTTGAGATGATCGAAGCTGTGTTGACATAAAGGATCCCACTTGAAGTTTTCATCCTTCTTCAGTAAATGTGCAAATGGCGTACACTTATCTGCAAGTTGGGAGATGAAGCGTCGAATGGATTGAAGCTTTCCTTGAAGAGTGCAAAGCTGTCATAATGTCTAGGGAGGAGGCATGTCTAAGATAGCCTTGACCTTCTTGGGGTCGATCTCTATACCTCATTTAGAAACTATAAAGCCTAGAAGCTTGCCAGATGTGACCCCAAAGACACATTTCTTGGGATTCAACATGAGATGATATTTGGCTAACCTATCAAAGACTTTCTCTAGGTTAGCAAGATGATCCATGAAGGTGTGAGATTTAACCAAGATATCATCCACATAATCCTCCAAAATGCTATGGATAAGATCATGGAAAATGGTTGTCATAGCTCTTTGATAGGTAGCCCTAGCATTCTTTAGGCCAAAAGGCATCATGTTGTATCAAAAGGTTCCCCAAGGGGTGATGAATGCTGTCTTATGCTGATCCTCTTCTGCAATCTTGATTTGATTTTACCTAAAAAATCCATCTGTGAGGGAAAAAATTTCATGTCCAGCTGTAAGATCTACAATCATATCTATGTTAGGCAAGGGAAAATCATCTTTTGGACAAGCTTTGTTAAGATCTCTAAAATCAGTGCAGATTCTGATGTCACCAGAAGGTTTAGTGACAGGGACCATGTTGGAGATCCACTCTGAGTAGTCGATAGGCTGGATAACCTTAGCAGCTAACATTCTTTCTAATTTAGCTTTGACCAGTAATGCTACCTTGGGGTGCATTTTTCTAATCTTTTGTCTGATGGGCTTGATCTTTGGATTGACTGCAAGATGATGAACTACAAGCTTTGGATCCAGCCCTGGCATGTCCTAATATGACCATGCAAATTGACCAATGTTCTCTCATAAGACCTCAAAGAGGAGATCAGCTTGGTCTTGCGATAGGGATGCAGCAATGTGAACAAGTTTGGGGATCTCTAAAGAACCGATGTTGACTTCTCTAGTATCCTCAATTAGAATAGAAGACACCTTTGGTCGATTATCTTGAGGAGGCAATGCTAAATCCTCATGTTCTACTTGTGGCTCTAGATTTTCTTGTTGAGGGGTTCTCTTTGCTGCCTTAGCTAGTCCCGGATTCACCTTAGTTCCAGTTTTGGGTGTATCGAAACTAGGTTGGGGATTTTCTCAAAAATATGCTTTTGGATCCAACTTGTAGATATATGCTGAGTCTAGCTTTGTTTGCTTGTGAGGTGTTTCAGCTCCCATGAATCTTAGAAGCGCTTCCTCTGATGTGAACTCATCAATGTGTATGATGCTTGGTTGTTCCCAATCTATGAGTTGTGGATGGGTGAGTGGTAGGTCAATGAAATGGATGGAAAGTTCTTGGAGAATAGAGTCTCCGAGGAAGATTTGGTCTGGGATATCATCCTAGGCTCTCTTTTCAACTTCCTTAGGAATGTCTTTGATTTTGACAAGGTCGTGATGAATGTTCGAAAAAGCATGACCGTCCATATTGGTGCCCCCAATTCTGGGTATGCCAAAGCCAAGTCCTGACTTCATTTCCCACTTGTGTGCTTCGATGGGGCATTGCATGCCTCTTTCTTTTGGTCCTAGACCACCACCTTGATAGTTCCATTTGTCAATGATGATCTTATGTTCTTGGGGATACTTTTGGCTAAAGTGATCAAGGTGTGCTCTATTTCTTGGAGGTGCATCCTTATGTAACCAATTGTTGATATTTGGAGTGAGCTCCTCATGAAGAGGGATTTTCAAGGATACAAAGGTTGTTGGGCCAAAATGTTTGTATCAAGGTGGAATCTCCTTAGCTTTGTGATATGTTGGTTTTCCATGGGCGTGTGGATCAAGTGGGAGTGTGCCGATAGCAAATGCATCTGACAGACTATACTCTCCACAACCTTTGTTATTGATCTTCATGGTAGATAGGGTGGAGGCAAGGATGGTTTTTGGGTCATTACAAGTGTGGGATGAGCTAGTGATGGCTGTGCGGATATCAATTCTAGGGTAATGGTTTGCATATGAAGCTTCAACTACATTGCAGTAAGCAAAGGGTTCTGGATCGGCATGAATGGTTACCTCAGTGCCTTGATGTGGAAATTTGACGCACTGATGGTAAGTGGATGGAATGAATTTCATGGCATGAATCCATGGGCGACCAAGGAGGATGTTGAATGGTAGGTTTAGATCAATAACATGGCAAAGTGTTTCTTGGATGATTGGCCCAACCTTGATTGGTAGCAAAATAGTTCCTTCTGTGGTTCTTTCCAAGTTGTCATAAGCTTTGATGGTGATAACCTCACTGATGATATCTGCCTCAGTATATCCAACTTGTTTTATGAATTTTAGGGTAAAAATATTCAAGGCTGATCCATTATCTATCATTACTCTTTTTATGGAAAAATTGGACACCATGATGGCTATGCGAAGCGGAAGGGTGTGATCTGGATCGACCACGGGTATGTCAGTGGGTTTGAATGATAGGGCACATTATGAGGATATGTGTCCAATGAGATTACAAAAATTAGTAGCATTGATATCTAAGGGGACATGGGATTCTATGAGAGCACTATCAAGGATGTTCTTGTACACAGGACTAGTGCGGAGAAGGTCTTAAATGGAGATTTGGGCTGGCATGTTCCCAAGGTGTTCCAAGATATTGTATTGGCTTTTGGACGGAGTGAATGATACTGCTAGGATTGATAGTGTTGATGGGACTGATGGGGCTACGATGTTCAATCGTGCTCTTTGAGTGGTGACTATACACTCATTGTTTGGGCCTTGGATAATGATAACATTGACAGAAGGCTCTTTTTTAGATATACAACCGATAAGGCTACCATAGTCTATGTAGGATGAAGTGTGGTCATTTTTCTTCCCATGTTGTTCATTTGGCTCAGAGTTGATTGGTATTATTTTTGTTGGTTTGGATAGGTGATTTTCCAGGATTTTGGTTGTTGTGAGGAGGAAAAGCATTTTGATAGATTTGTAAGCCTGCATTGGGAGAGGTTTGGGCACCAACGGTGATTTCTTTCCAATCAATGAGGTCTTGCACATAATCTTTCAGTTTCATGCATCTGAGGGTTGTGTGACCTTTTACCCTATGAAATTTGCAGTACTCATTGTCTTTGTACCATGCAACTTTGGATTGGCTTGGGTCAATTTGCTGGGTAGGAGGAAATTTGATGAGGTTTTCTTTAGTCAATTTCTCAAAAATGACATCCAATGGCTCACCAAGGGGTGTATAGTTTCTAGGTGCAGGTTGGAACTTAGGCTTTGGTCCTACAACTACATTGATGACATTAGCTTAATTTCTAGACCCTTGAAAGTTGGGTCTTGGATTGTGCCTTTGATAGCTTTGGTGATTCTTCTGTTGGTAGTTGATAGCTTGTTGATTGTTTGGTTGATACGGTGGGTTGGACTAATTTTGGGAAGGACCAACAATATTCACATGTCTCTTATCGGTAACCCCATCTGTTGCAACGTGCTTGTTTTTATTCCAATACTTAGACTTGTCATTGGAATGTGATTGATTTTGGTTGGCCTCCTTGTAAATCTTGACCACACCATCTTTAATGAGTCCTTACTCAAGGATCATTCCTTTTTCTTTGATATCTTTGTAGGTTTGCAAACAGTTCATGGTCATGTGGTGAGCTAAGCTGGGATGGGCATTATCAATAAACATTTTCACCAAATGGCATTCTGGTAAGGTGCAAGATATGCGAGTGGTAAGGGTTTTCCATCTTTGCAGATATTTGGGAAGGCTTTCTCCACCTTTTTGCTTAGTGTGGACAAGATCAACTATTGATAGTTCTCTTTTGACAAGATGGGCATATTGGGCTACAAATGCCTCAGACAATTCAGCAAAGATTTTAATTGTGCCATATGGGATTCTATAAAACCATTCAAGAGCTGGTCTGGCCAAACTTTTGGGAAAGAGACGCAAGAGGAAGATGTCACCATATGCCACTTCTTGGTAGTGCATGTAAAATTCTTTGATATGTGTGATAGGGTCTCCTTTTCCTCTGAATTTGTGAAACTTGGGTATCTCAAAGTGTTTGAGAAATGTTGTCATGGTAATGGCTTTGTCAAATGGGTAAGGACACACATTCTCAAACTTGAAGGTTTTTGGATCATTTTCCTCTTGCATGTTCTTCAAAGCTGTCTTCATGGCTCCCCATTCTGAATTGATAGGTGATGGCTGGAGTGCCCCCAATCTAGGAGTTCCCTAAGGTAGGTATGTGCTAGATGGGGCAATGGAATATGGATGGCTTTGAGGTTTGGCTTTGTGAAGCTTATGTTTGGGTTTGGGTTGTTTTGACATAAATTCTTGAATCTGTTTGGCTTTGAGAGATCATGGTTGTTTTGCTTCAACGTGTTCAACTTTTGAAATAGGCAATGACTATGCTAACTATGCCCTAAGCTAGGATTGACCAAGTTTGGAAAATATTCATTCAACAAGTAAAAGATAAGGCAATAGATAGGAACAACCAGATAGAAGTTTTTGATTCTCAGAATGTGATACTTGCGCTACGGAGTGTGTATGTTCTACAAATGTTTTGATCAGTCACTTCAATCATATTAATATCCTAGATGGTTTTCTACAAGGCTGACAGTTGGTTTAGCTAGGGAGCCCTCGATATACCAAAGGTACGTGAGGCCCAAATCTATAGATGAAACCAAAACAATGTCACACAGCCAAGAGGAGCGGTAACCCACTTCTCCTCTTTCACTTCTCAAGGGTATATAGTTCCTTGAGGCTTAGCCCGAGTGACAAAATCTTGATTCCAAGAGAGGTGTCTTTGGATTCACCTCCCGACCTTTATACTCCATTAGAATGCTGGAGTTGAGGTCGTCCCAAGGGGTGATGAAATCCCCAAGCATGCCTCCTAAAACTTAAACAAGATTTTGGATCCTAATGTTATGCACCCAAGATGGCCTCCAAAGACGACAAGGGGAGAGAAGACTTGGATGATCTTGGGCTAAAAGATGGAATTCTTTTCCAACTGACGCTTAAGTTTTCTAATTTAGACCTTGCAAACACACATGTTTAGGATGCAAATGTTCAATTCCAACTTGAAGCGTTAGCAAAAGTAAAATCAATCGAAGAATGAATACACCAAGAAGATTTAGGGTCAACAAAAGTAAACTCGCGTGCCCAGAGGCCCTCCACGTCAAGTATCGATTGATTTTTCTTTAAGGCATTCAAGATTGAGTGTGAGTTTTTTTTAAGCCCAAAACAAAGATGTGTGAAATTTGATTTCCAGCACGTGCCTAGAGGCCCTCCACGTCAAGATTTGTTCAATTTTTTTATGCCCAAATGAAGTGTTAGCGAGACTAATGTGCATTCAAGGAATTTTCTAACTTAGAAAAACTAATAAAAATCAAAGTAAGTTGGAGAAACTTAGTTGCTAAGATTTTATTCTAAGATTTGAGGTTGAAACCCAATTTGGGAAAAACCACCAGTAACATGCTACTCCTTTTTCACTCTTCTGAAGTGATGCCCTGTGAAAGGCCAACCCTGTTAAAAGTTACAACATACATTGTTAAATGTGACCTAGTTAAGGGATTTCAATCACCCTATTAGAAGTGAGCCTAGTTAAAGGACTTTAGAGCATTCACTTAGAATGTCACCCTATTAAAGGATTTTTTAATGAGTATTAAGTCAACCTTAGTCCAAAAATTTTTACCCTAACTGATACAATTGTTAGAGAGTATAGTAAGATATTTGATTTGATACAACTTACAACTTATCTTGGAGATTTTAGATCACAATTTAGTTCTCAATTTTCTTCCTTTTCATTCTCTGCAGTTCTAACAGCTTGTTCAGCCTTCAAGCATTCATCCCCTTTAGCCTTCTTGCTTGGTATGCCAATGCAATTACTTCTATGGTCAACGAATGAAGCAAAGTCCTTATCTCTCTATCTCTATTCTTCCTTTGTCCTCTTGACCTTCTCAACTTTTCACTCCTCTAAATATATTTTGCTTCTTGACTAGACATTCCTTACATAGGAAATTAGGGTACTTTTCCTACTCTATTTTCCATAATCCAATTTAGGGTTTAGATGGATTAGGTAGGATACAATGTATCTACACCATATCTTTTCTTTTATAGAAACTTCTCCTTGAATCCATTTGAATTTTCCTAAAAATGATTTACCTCAAATTATGTACCACCAACTCATCATCTTAATCTTCTACCTGGTTCACAAACTTCAAGAAAACAAACTTGTCAGCTTAGATTTGGTGAATCTTTAACTTTTCAAATAATGTAGCAACTTGACACTATTGGTCTTATGATGCTCGACACATACTGTGTAGCTCGGCATCTATTGTGAGTTCACTCGACATCAACTATGTTTTACTGATGCTCGACACCAATTGAATTTTGCTCAGCACCAACTACTTCACTCGGCACACACTAGAGTTTTCTTTTACTTTGCACCAACTAATTTTTTCTTGGCTTCAACTAACTTTTCTCGACACCCACTATTAACTTCAATCAAGCTTTGTAGACAGTTTTATTATAACTTGTTCTTCTAAAGTTTCTAAGTGTAGCCAACCTCTGTAACTTCAAGTAGATTATCAATATATCATTTCACCATTGTCTTAACTGATCCTTATACTTCATTAAATAATCATAACTCAACATTTCCTCTAGGTGTTGTTGTTACATCTTATTGATTAAATCCTCTTCATCAATCAACTAAATGATAGTACTTGGATCTTATAAGCAATTGTCTTACCACCAAATAGTAGGTTTGACATCAGTGACAAAACAATGATTGAAAAATATGTTCTGCTTCAACAATCTCCCTTTTTCAACAATGATCTTTTCAATCAAATTTCAACAATCTCCCTCTTTGGCATTGATGGCAAACCAAACTGATCAGCCAAGTCACCTAAATGATTTTCTTGACCAAACTGACTAGGTTAAAACAATAAGGCAATACAAAAAAGAAAACTTGTTTCAAGATTGTTCCTTTCATCAGCAACTTCTGATTTCTTATGACTCCCTCTAAATTTATTTTCTTATAACTCCGTCTTACAAGGTAGATCTTCCTCTGATCAACAACATTAGTAGTTATCTCTTTCTCTTTCTCTTTTTTCTCTTTTCTCCCTCTTTGATTTGTCATCCTAATTAGTTTCTACTATGTTTCCTTGTGTTGTTTTCTCCTTCTAAGTTTTTGATTAGTTTCTACTATTTCTCCCTTTTAGCAGCTATTTCTCCCTCTTAGCTACTATTTCTCCCTCTCTTTCTTTTGATCCTTCTTAGCTTTGATCAGTTTCTACTATTTCTCCCTCTTTGACAACAATGCCAAAGACATATTATCTCAACATCTTAACATGCATATATAAAGTTTGCCATAGCTCTAGTTTCTCCCTTTGTCACCTTGCTTGTGACTGATTTGGAATTTCAATATTTTCATTACTTTAGACAATACCTAAAGTAAGATCCTCTACATCAATTTGTGACATTTGACAATCAACCTATTTGATGCAAGGCAGTCCTTATGTTGCTTAAGTAGCCTTTGATAGGGGTATCACCCCCAACTTACCTCTAAGATATTCATATGCATCCTTAGGTAATGGTTTTGTAAAGATGTCAGCAATTTGTTCCTTTGAGTTGGCATAATCCATCTTTACTTCTTTATCTTCAACTAGCTCTTTTACATAATGATACTTGATTGCAATGTGCTTTGTCTTGGCATGTATCACAGGATTCTTTGATATATTTATAGCATTGGTGTTATCACAATAAAGTATAATAGGTTTTTTTATCTCTTCTCTCATTCCTTTGAGTAGATGCTTGATCCATACAATGTTTGTGTAGTTTATAGCAACAATAACATATTTTGCTTCAGCTGTAGATTGTGAGGTACAACTTTGTTTCTTACTAGTCCATGTAACTAGTTTTTTTGCCTAAGAAAAGTGCTCCTCTATTGGTGCTCTTTCTGTCATCTATATTGCCTCCCTTAGCATCAGTATAGGCTCTTAAATCAAACTTTTCATTCTTCTTATAGTATAGACCAAACTCTTCTATTCCTTTTAAGTACCTCATTATACTTTTCACTGCCATTAGCTAGTTTTCTCTAGGATTTGCAAAAAATCTAGTGACTATCCCAATAGATAATGCTATATTAGGTCTTCTATTTACAACATATTGAAACTTACCAATCATTGACCTATATAGTGTTTGATTCACTTTAGCAAAATCATCATTCTTTGATAGCTTGTGTCCTATTATCATGGGTGTACTTATTAGTTTTGAATCTTCTAGTCTAATTTTTTTTTAGTATTTCCTTGATGTACTTTGACTGGGTGACAAATATGCCATACTTGAATTGATAAACTTGCAATCCCACAAAGAATTTAATTTCACCAAACATTGGCATCTCATATTCAAGTTTCATCTGATTAGCAAAATCCTTGCATAAGCATTTTGTCCTCCAAATATTATATCATCAACAAAGATTTCAGATAACATAATGTCTTTACCTTTTCTTATGTCTTGATATATAGATTTTTGTTATCGTTGAAGTCTTTCATACCATGCTCTTGGCACTTGTTTCAAACCATAAAGAGCTTTGTGCAATTTACATACCATGTCCTTGATTTTTTCATCAAGAAATCCTTCTAGCTATATTCTACGTAAACTTTTTCTTCTAGTATGCCACTCAGAGATGTAGACTTACCATCCATTTGATAAACTTTGAATCCTTTGTAGGTAGCATATGCAAGAAGAGTTCTTACTCCTTCCATTCTTGCAATAGGGGAAAATGTTTCCCCATAGTCTATTCCTTCTTCTTGTGCATATCCTTTGCAAACCAATCTTGCATTATTCCTTGTGATTTAACCATTTTCATCTAGTTTGTTCCTAAATACCCACTTGGTACCAATCACATTATTGTCATCTAGTCTTGAAACTAAACTCCAAGTTTTGTTTTTATCTATCTGCTCAATCTCCTCTTTCATGGCCTTATACCAATTATCATCTTCTAGAGCATCTTTCGCTATCTTGGGTTCTTTCTTGCTTGGTAGGCATGATTCTCTATTCCTTGTCATTGGTCTAGTATCTTTGTTTCCAATGATTTGATCAGTAGGGTGATGTCTTCTAACATATTTGGATAGTCTTAGCTTAGATCTTATTTCTTCATTGTCTTTCAGCTTTAGTGTCACTATATGTATTTCTTTTAGTTAACTCAGCATCTCTTTCATGTATTCTAACTTTAGAATCAAAACATGTAGTTTCATCATTCCATAACTTAGCATTTGAATGCAACTCGGTTCCTGAATTTAGTTTGACATTCACTGGCTATGACTCGACAGTTACTGAGACTTGTTGCTAGTTCCCAACTTGATTGGTAGCTTCTTCTTTAGTAGGCATTCATTCATAGAACCATACAAGTGATTTGTATTCTTTTGGTCTTTTGATGGGTTAAGTATCATGAACTTCTACATATTCATCAAAATTTACATTTGCACTTTCCACAATTTTGTTAGTGTTAGTATTCAAACATGTATATGCTTTACTTCTTTTGGAGTAACCAAGGAATATAACTTCATCATTTTTTGCGTCAAATTTACCATTCCTTACATCTCTAAGAATGTAGCATTTTCTTCCAAATACTTTGAAATGTTTTACATTGGGTGAGTGACTACATAATTCAAAGGGTGTTCAATTAGTACCTTTCTTGATTTGCACTCGATTGAGGGTATAGATAGATGTACTCAAAACTTCTCTCCAGTACTTTAGAGCAACATTCTTCTCCATCATAAGTGTCCTGGCACAATCCATTATTGACCTATTTCTTCTTTCTGCTATTCCATTCTATGGAGGGGTCCTAGGTGTAGAAGTCTATCTTTTAATTCCTCTATCATTGCAGAATACTTCAAATTCTCTTGATGTGGACTCTCCTCCTTTGTCTGAGCTCAAACATTTTAGACTTTTACCTGTCTCTTTTTAGACTCTTGCCAGAAACCACTTAAACATTTGAAAGACATCAAATTTTTTCTTTAGAAACATGATTGTCACCATCTTAGAATAATAATCTACAAATATCATTATGTACTTGTCTGCCTTATAACTCTAAATTTCTATGGGTCCACACAAGTTAGTATGAACAATTTCTAGTATCTCTTTAGAGGTATAAGTTTTGTTTTTAAAACTTGACTTGATCATTTTACCTTTCTTACATTGTTTGCATATCACATTATTAGGCTTTTTTAGCTTAGGAAAGCCTCTAACTTTATTTAGGTTATTGATACTGATCAAATTATCAAAGTTGACATGACACAACCTTTTATGCCATAGCCATATATCATTAGATTTCACCATAAGACAAGTAGCATCATCTATATCAAGGTAGAATAGATTACTTCTAGTTTAATCTCCTTTTTGTATTAGTTTCCCATTTGTGTCATATATCTTGGCAGTCTTGTTTCCAAATTCAACTTTGCATCCTACATTTCTTAGTTGTGATACACTCAACAGATTATAATTCAATCCTTCAACATTGTAAGCATTATCACAAGAGATCTTTTCTAGGAGTTTAATGGAACCTTTTCCTTTTATCAGACATGGAGCATCATTACCAAATCTAGCACTATTTCCATCATAATGATTTAGGGTAATGGACTTACTTTTATCTCCTGTCATGTGATGTGAGCATCCACTATCAATGATCCATCTATCATTTTTGTTTACATAGGTCACAAGTACAGTTGCCTCATCTTTATCAGATTTGTCCTTTATTGCAACATAGACTACTTCATCATCATGTTCATCAGAATCATCTTCTTCAACAATGTACTACTTCTTGCCTTTATCTTTGTAATCTCTACTATCATCTTCTCTTTTGTTTTTGTACTTGTTACCTTTTCTATAGTTCTTCTTTTGTGTACATCTTGCTACAATATGGAAAACTTCATTGCAATTGAAACAAATGATAGGTAGCTTACCTTTGAACTTACCTTTTTCTTTGTGGAATCTTCTAGCCAATAGTTCTTCCAATTGTTCAACATCTTCTTCATCTGTATTGTTATCACTGGATACATGCTTTATCTTCCTTTTCTTCTTTTTCTATTTTACCTCTTTAGAGTGTTTCAACAATAGCTTAGCCTTGAAAGTAGATTCAAGACTCTCAAGTTTGTAATTTTCAAAGTTGGATAACTCAAAAGCATTAAGTCTGCCTACTAGACCTTCAATAGTTTATTTGTTTCCTAGAATGCATCTCAATTCCTAAATTGCTGAGACTCTAATAGCATAAATAAGCAGTAATGTTCTTATGAATTTTCTTAAAATGGAATCATCATCTAAATGACCAGTAGCACTTCTTATTGCACTGACAACCTCTTTGATTCTAGCAACATATTGAGCAACATTCTCACCTTCTTCCATTCTCATGCCATCAAATTTATGTCTGAGACTCTCTACTTTAGCTCTTTGGACATTCTTATCTCCTTAATAGATAGTAGTTAAGGCATCTCACATTTTAAATATAGTATCACATCCCTTGATGTCATCAAATTCTACATAGCTAAGTGCTGAGGGAATCTTTGACAGTGTCTAATTGTGCTCTTTCTTCTTCTTCATATCTTCAGCAGTAGGAGCTCCGACTGGATCAACATGTTCCACTGAAATTGAATATTGTGCATGATCTCCTATTCCTCCAAGATGTAGCTTCATTAGAAATTTCCACGCATAGAAGTTGTCTCTGTTAAGCTTGGGTACTTCTCTCTTAGAGATCTTGATCTTTTTGCTTCTAGTACCTTCAAACTAGTTCTGTCAGCAGATGGCTCTGATACCAATTGTAAAGAATCAGTTATTCAAGTTCTAGATATCCCAATTAAACTTTTCACTTGGCTTAGTGAACCCATGAAACATGCAATTTACTATTAAATCAACATGCAACAATAAAATATGAAATATGAAAACTCATTCACACACTTGACATAGTGATTTAACATGGAAACCCAATTTGGGAAAAACCACCAGTAACACGCTACTTTTTTACTCTTCTGAAGTGATGCCCTATGAAAGGCCAATCTTGTTAAAGGTTGCAAGACACACTATTAAATATGACCTAGTTAAGGAATTTCAATCA